>QUOH01000087.1:142500-145860 GCA_010416925.1 Polistes metricus
ATCATTATCATCATTATCATTATTATCATTATCATCATTATCATCATTATCATTATTATCATTATCATCATTATCATCATTATCATCATTATCATTATTATCATTATCATCATTATCATTATTATCATTATCATCATTATCATATTATCAATTATCATTATCATCATTATCATCATTATCATTATTATCATTATCATCATTATCATTATTATCATTATTATCATTATCATCATTATCATTATTATCATTATTATCATTATCATCATTATCATTATTATCATTATTATCATTATCATCATTATCATTATTATCATTATCATCATTATCAATATTATCATTATTATCATTATCATCATTATCATCATTATCATTATTATCATTATCATCATTATCATCATTATCATCATTATCATTATTATCATTATCATTATTATCATTATCATCATTATCATCATTATCATTATTATCATTATCATCATTATATCATTATAATCATTATTATTATTATCACTATTATCATTATCATCATTATCATTATTATCATTATTATCATTATTATCATTATATTACTATTATCATTATTACCATTATTATCATTATTATCATTATTATCATATTATCATTTTATCATTATTATCATTATTATCATTATTAGCATTATTATCATTATTATCATTATTATCATAAATATCATTACATTATTAATTAGCATTAAATTATTATCATTATTATCATTATTATCATTATTATCATATCATTAATATCATTAATTATCATTATTATCATTATTATCATTATCATCATCATTATCATTATTATCATTATATCATTATCATCATTATCATTATTATCATTATTATCATTATCATCATTATCATTATTATCATTATTATCATTATCATCATTATCATTATTATCATTATTATCATTATCATCATTATCATTATTATCATTATTATCATTATCATCATTATCATTATTCATTATTATCATTATTATCATTATTATTATCATTATTATCATTATTATCATTATTATCATTATTATCATTATTATCATTATATCATTATTATCATTATTATCATTATTATCATTATTATCATTATTATCATTATTATCATTATTATCATTATTACATTATTATCATTATTATCATTATTATCATTATTATCATTATTATTATTATTATCATTATTATCATTATTATCATTATTATCATTATTATCATTATTATCATTATTATCATTATTATCATTATTATCATTATTATCATTATTATCATTATTATCATTATTATCATTATTATCATTATTATCATTATTATCATTATTATCATTATTATCATTATTATCATTATTATCATTATTATCATTATTATCATTATCATATCATTATCATCATTATCATTATTATCATTATTATCATTATTATCATTATCATCATTATCATTATTATCATTATTATCATTATTATCATTATTATAATTATCATTATTATCATTATTATCAACTCCGCCTGCATGATCGCAGATCAGCGATCATGTTGCCGGTCCTAAGCCCGGGAAAAGGAGGAAGGTTGTTGGATCAGGTTAGCTCCCTACCCAACGTAAAAAAAAGACTACGGCTCATAGAAATGACAATTTGCCTCGGAGAAGGACGGATATACAGATGACGACACAGGCAAGAAAATGGACAACGAAATGGAAGAAAGAACATATAATGCGTCTGGCTACATGGAACATCAAGTCATTTAATAATAAAGATCAAGAAACCCTGAAAGAACTGAAAAATAATAACATCGATATTTGCGCCTTACAAGAGACCAAAAAGAAAGGCAAAGGACAAATACAGTATGAAGACTACTTAGTGATCTATAGTGGTGTAGAAAAACAAATCAGGGCAAAAGAATAATAATAAAATCCTCTATAACCGGCAAATTCCGAACAATCTTATCAAGACCATAGAGGACATCTATAGAAACAATAAGATCCAAGCAAAGATAAATGGCGCCTTGACTGAACATATTGATGCAGGTCGTGGTATCCGACAAGGGGATTCCCTAAGTCCCCTGCTTTTTAACATCATTATGGACGAAATAATAAGAAACGTAAGACTGCTAAAAGGATATAAAATGGGCAGTGAAGAAATAACCATCCTATGCTATGCTGATGACGCTGTATTAGTGGCCGAAAATGAGGATGATCTACAACGTCTATTACACCGATTTAACTGCATAGCCAAATCATTCAACATGAAAATATCGGCCCAGAAAACTAAATGCATGACAACATCAAAGACGCCGTTAAGATGCAAACTGGAAATTGAAGGGAAGGTTATTCAGCAGGAAATGAGATTTAAGTACCTAGGAATAGAAATCTCAGGATATGGTGATGTTGAAGCAGAGGTAAGAGAACAGACAATGAAGGCATCCAGAATAGCGGGTTGTTTGAATGACACAATATGGCGAAACAAAAACAATGACATAGAGACCAAAGCAAGAATCTACAAGGCAATGGTAAGACCTATTATGTCACATACCGCAGAAACTCGACCAGACACGGCGAAAACGAAACAGTTACTAGAGACAACCGAAATGAGAGTTCTTCGCAGAATAGCTGGAAAAACACTACTGGATCGAGAGAGAAGTGAAGATATAAGAAGAACATGCAAAGTGGAAAACATCAACGAATGGATACTAAAAAGAAAAAAAGAATGGAACGAACATATTAACAGAATGGACAACGGAAGAATTGTCAGAATTGCACGGGATAAGTCACCTGTAGGCCGCAGAAGCACGGGACGCCCACGAAAACGATGGTGCGACAATTTAACAGTGCAATAGGCAGAAAAACGTCGTTACGAAACAGGCAATTTGCCTAAACTAAAGAAAGAAGAAGAAGAAGAAGATCATTATTATCATTATCATCATTATCATTATTATCATTATTATCATTATTATCATCATTATCATTATTATCATTATTATCATTATTATCATTATTATCATTATTATCATTATTATCATTATTATCATTATTATCATTATTATCATTATTATCATTATTATCATTATTATTATTATTATCATTATTATCATTATTATCATTATTATCATTATTATCATTATTATCATTATTATCATTATTCATCATTATCATTATTATCATTATCATCATTATCATTATTATCATTATTATCATTATTATCATTATATCATTATTATCATTATTATCATTATTATCATTATTATCATTATTATCATTATTATCATTATTATCATTATTACATTATTATCATTATATCATTATTAATCATCATTATCATTATCATCATTATCATCATTATCATTATTATCATTATT
>QUOH01000087.1:156270-178395 GCA_010416925.1 Polistes metricus
TAAGGGAAGCCCTCCAAACCCGTAAGGGGCGGAGTAAAGAATAAATAATAATAAAGAAGAAGCTGACGACCACACACACACACACACACTAAAATCATGAAAAATTTTGTGGAAGACACCCTCTTCTTTTGATTCACACTGAGAAGAAACTATGTGCATTAATATTCTATCAAAAGAATTGAAAATGAATGCATCTTAGTTACCTATAAAATTTTCTACATAATTCTTATTAAACTATAATCTCTTGCACCTTTTTGAGCATATCAGTATACAATTTAAATTCTCGTTCAAATTCCGAGATTTCTAAAAATAATGCAGAGAAGTGTAATGCCTATTACTATCGTTATAAAAATGTATCTAAAAGAAAGTATCCATCACAAACGAACGCGGAATGTTGTAAGGCGAAAGGCTGAGAAAAAAAATGTTTTGTTCCGCAAAAGAGATAAAACTTCTTACGTTCGTAAATAAGTCCACACACACACAAACATCAGTTAATTTTTTTTTTAATTAACTCCCATACATCTTTATAATTTGTCTGTAGACATTTGGTAAATTGTTACATGAGTGAAAAAGATTGCACGATTTCTCCAAATGAGATAGCGTCACTCTTTTCATTTATTTTGGTTAGGTTTTAATTTTTTACTAGATCTTTTGGGTGGATTCATTTGAGCCTTCTATGGTTGTAGTTATCGTTATCTAGCCGGTTTTCTATGCGAATAAATTCTTCTTTTGTATCTGAAGGTTTTTCCTGGTTATTTCTTCTTCAATCGTGGGAAATTTTCCCGGTAATCGATAGTAAATACAGACGTGTTTATCTACCGCTCCGGAGAATACAAGTATTTAAATAATAATAATATACGTTGAGAGAGATACAGTATAACGTACGTTAGGTTAACTTCGCAGATAAAAGGGTTAAGTGACCAGTGTCCTAGTGAGGTGAAACGGGGCACCTTAACTACGCTACGTAACTGCGTGTTAAGGCCTATAGAAAACCGCTCTGACTATGAAAATTAATAATATCCCACCTCTAAAAATAGTTAATAACGGCAGCAGCTACACTATTCGAAGAAGATTTAATACCAAAACTAATCAACCGTCTATAGATACAAACAATCCTCTACCTTGCTTGTAAACACAAAAGAATAATCAAAATATTAGGTTGGGGATAAAGAAATCCATTATTTTTTCGATGGATGGCTTTAGTGATCGATATCTTGTAAAATATAGATCAAGCAATTTCAATTTATGCTCTTGGAAGCGGACATTTCACGCTAAAAATTCTCTTGCTCATTTTTGTTTGGTCATTCAGTTGTAAATTACAGGGTGTTAAAAATGGAAATCAACGAAGAGAAAATTCGGTACATATTATTTTTTCTTTGATAAAGACGAAAATGTAAGCCAGGCGGCTAAATCGTGAATGGTATTTATGGTCTCGATACTATAACAGCTAATAACGTGCAAAAAAAAAATAAGAAAATAATAAAAAAAATAAGATCCGTAAAAATTCGGATCTCTACTGTCAACAATGGACCGTTTGAAGCTAGCGATTGACCAGAAAAGTCCAAAATTGGCCAACAGAAGAGATACTGTGTTCCTTAGGACAACGCCAGGCCACACAAGTCTATAGTGACTAGCCAGAAACTCTGGGAGCTTTGTTAGGAAGTTTTGATGCATCCACCATATAGTCCGAATCTGACACCAAGCGATTACCATTTTTTTCTTGCATTGCAAAACTTCCTTAGTGATAAGAAATTGACATCAAGAGAAAATGCAGAATCGATTACTAGAGTTTTTCGACAATAGGGACCAAGATTTTTATGAGAGGGGTATTATGAAGCTATCTTTAAAATGACAACAAATTATAGAACAAAAGGTCCATATTTGACCATAATCGCACAATCCAAACCATGTTAAATAAAGTCTTGAATTCACATAAAAATAATGGATTTCTTTTTCCCCAACCTAAATATAACACAAACTCATGTATGGCAAGTGAGATTTATACAGATTCGGAAGATTCGCTAAACTGGATTCCCGCTAAGTCAACAAAACTACAAAATTTAGAAAAAAACGCAGGATAAGTGAACAAAAAAACAACAATAATAACTCTTCCGCACCATTACCAACAAAATAGCTTCAAAACATACCCCTAAGCCACTCTTACGATCTACTCGACCATTCAACAAAAAACAAAAAACTACAGGAAAATTAGAAGAAAAAAATGGAGTCAAACCACCACCAATATACATCGACGCGAAAATTATTGACCCTCTGCTCGAGTTTTTGGATAAAACACAGTGGACAAAATAACTATATAATAAAACAACTTAAAGATAACAAAGTGAAAGTACAAACTACCACATCATATACGTTCAGAAGGTAATAAATGCACTAAAAACTAAGACAACTCCACCTGCATGATCGCAGATCAGCGATCATGTTGCCGGTCCTAAGCCCGGGAAAAGGAGGAAGGTTGTTGGATCAGGTAGCTCCCTACCCAACGTAAAAAAAAGATTATGGCTCCATAGAACCGACACTCTGCCTCCGAATAGGACTGATCTACAGATGACGACACATGCAAGGAAAAGGACGACGAAAAGGACAACGAATTGGAAAAAAGAACACATAATGCGTCGGCTACCTGGAACATCAAATCATTTAATAATAAAGATCAAGAACCCTGAAAGAACTGAAAGATA
Source organism: Polistes metricus (assembly GCA_010416925.1). NCBI lineage: Eukaryota > Metazoa > Arthropoda > Insecta > Hymenoptera > Vespidae > Polistes > Polistes metricus. The sequence goes on from QUOH01000087.1 coordinate 158,970, forward strand.
ATAACATCGATATATGCGCCTTACAAGAAACCAAAAAGAAAGGCAAAGGACAAATACAGTACGACGACTACTTAGTGATCTATAGTGGTGTAGAAAACAAATCAGGGCAAAAAAGGGGTAGCCATCGCAGTATCCAAGAAATATAAAAACAACATACAAAGTGTAAATACATATCTCACGAATATTGGTGGTAAAAATGAAAGCGGAAGACCAAAATTAAATATAGTGTCAATTTATGCACCCGAAGATAATAAAACCGAAGAAGAAAGAAAGCCTTCTACGACCAACTACAAAATTTAGTCGGATCATTACCAAGTAACCAACAATGATAATCCTTGGAGATTTTAACGCCCGCATCGGAAACGAAATAATACCTGGAATAAAAAAAGGTTCAACGAAAACGTGTTAAATGACAATAGAGAACTAATGACACAGCTATGCACATTTAACGAGCTAAGGATTAATAATACATTTTACAATCATAAGGAACACTAAAATTTACATACAGCAACACCAGAGGCTTCAGGTCTACAATTGATTATATTGTTACCACAGATACGTCCAACCAAACCAAATATTAGATATCAGGACGTTAAATTCCGCGAATGTAGGAAGCGATCATAGCCTGCTATTAGCAAAGATAAGAAGAAGTTTAAACCCCAAAGAAATCTTGCTCGAGCAACTCAAGAATTGAAAATAAACATCGAGTCGCTATGGAACTTACCAACCAAACACTATACGAGAACAGGTTGAAAGAAAAATCGAAAAACCCAATAAAAGAAGAAGATAAAATAAACATAGCCTGAAGTCGCACCATCGTTTTCGTGGCGCCCCGCACTTCTGCGGCCAATCGGTAATTTATCCCGTGCAATTCTGCCGATTCTTGTTGTCCATTCTGCTAATAGACAGAGTGTCGTTTCTATGAGCCGCAAATTTGTTTACGTTGGGTAGGGAACTAACCTGATCCAACAACCTTCCTCCTTTTCCCGGGCTTAGGACCGGCAACATGATCGCTGACCTTGATCCGTCCAGCGATCATGCAGGCGGAGTTATAAGCAATTAGATAATACAGAAATCCCACAAGTAGCAACGGTCAAGTACTTAGGACTACACTTAGATTCCCAACTAACATGGAAAAAGCATATAAATGCCAAGTCGAACAAATTCGTTTATAAACAAGACAAATGGCATGGTTAACTGGCAAAAAATCGAAACTTAGCATAGAGAATAAACTAAGAATTTACAAACATTGATAAACCAATCAGGACATATGGATTACCGCTATTGGGTTAGCAGAGAAAAAGCCATATTGCCAAGCTCGAGGCTCAACAATCCATAACCCTACGCACAATCTGGATGCTCCATGGTACGTCCGCAATGAAGATATAAGGAAAGACGAAATATTTCCACGTTACAAGAAAAATAACCAAATCAACCTGCAGATACAAAAGAAGAATGATACGCACTAACCTGCTAGCCAATGAAACTATAACAAACATATCCCTAGAAGGCTCAAAAGAATCCACTCAGGAGACTTAGTAAAAAACTATAACTAATGAAATAAACGACAATAGCGACGCTTTCTCATTGGAGAAAACGTCTTTAAGTGCTATCTTTGCACTTATATAACAATTTACCAAATGTTTACGGACAAAGTGTAAAGAGTATGGAGGTGTTATAATGGTCATTTTAAAGCTTTTTACATGCATAACAACATGATATAAAGCAAAAATTTTGAAATACATAGGGTTTCCTAAAAAAGAAGAAGAACTGTGTACCAAAACATTAATAATTTGAAAACAGACAAATTCTTAAATGTTATACATGGTCATTTTAAAGCTTTTAATGCTCTAACAACCAGATTTAAAACTTTAATATTTAAATTTATTGGGTTTTTTAAAAAAAAGAGGAATTTGTACAAAAAACTTCAATTACTCGAAAACTAGCAATTTTTAAAATGTTATAACATGGTCATTTAATTCTCTTTTAATGAATAACAACATGATGTTAAGCAAAATTTTGAAATACATAGGGTTTCTAAGGAATAAGAAGATCTTTGTACACAAAAACATTAATAACTCGAAAAACAAACAATTTCTAAAATGTTCTACTATGGTCATTTTAAATCACTTTTAATGCTTACAAACAAGATTTAAAACTAAAATACATAAAAAATATAGGGTTTTTTAAAAAAAAGAAGGAATCTGTACACAATAACTTTAATTACTTGAAAACTAGCAAACTTTAAACTTTTATAACAAGGTCATTTTAAAGCTCTTTAATGCTCTAAAATCTTATGCTGAACATAAGTATTAAAAACTTATAGGTTTTTTAAAAAAAAAAAGAAAATATCTGTAAGCATAATTTTTAATTTCTCAAAGACCAACTTATTTTTAAAATGTTTTTAAAATAGCCATTTTAAAGCTCTTTCTATGCCCAACAATATGATGTTAGGCAAACGAATTAAAATTCATAGGGTGTCTAAAAAAAAGAGTACTTTCTACTCAAAAACTTTAATAACTCGAAAACTAACAAATTTAAAAATGTTATGACACGGTCATTCTAAATCACTTTAATGCTTTAAAACTAATTTAAAACTTTAATATTTAAATTTATTGGGTTTTTAAAAAAAAGAAGGATTGTACACAAAAACTTCTATTACTCGAAAACTAACAAAATTTTAAATGTAAAAACATGGTCATTTTAAAGCTCTTTTAATGCTCTAAAATCGCATGCTGAACATAAGTATTTAAAACTTATAGGTTTTTTTAAAAAAAAAGAAACCTTCTGCACATAAATTTTAAGTTCTCAAAGACCAACTTATTTTAAAATGTTTTTAAAATAGCTTTTTTAAAAGCTCTTAAAATGCTTAACAATATGATGTTAGGCACACGACTTTAAAATACATAGAGTGTCTAAAAAAAGGGGGAAATTTAGTCAAACTTTAATAACTAGAAAACTAACAAATTCTAAAATGTTTATAACATGGTCAATTTAAAGCTCTTCTAATGCTCTACAACATGATTTAAACTTAAGTATTAGGTGGACCAGAATAATGTCGTTTCGCGCATGCCAATACTTGATTGTCATTTGTCAGCTCAATTGTTTGGTTCAGAGGCGTACCAAAGACATTGTTAGGTTATAGTGATTTCTTTACTTATAGACAATTGAATTACATTTTTTTTTGTAATTTTTGGTAAAAATGGCCAGCCAAATACCAGAAGAGGTACACATCCGGCATTGCATGCTCTTTGAGTTTCGCAAGGGAAATAACGCAACAGTTGCTACAAAAACATTCGCGATGTTTATCTAAATGCACTGGGACATTCGTAAATGCCAAAGGTTGTTTTCCAAGTTCAAATCGGGTATTTTGATCTTCCGACTCGTATCGATCAGGAAGACCATCAGCGTTAGACAACGACGTGTTAAGGGCGGAAGTGGAAGCAAATCCGTGTCAGACGATCGAGGAATGGTCAAACAGTCTCAACCAACCTTGGTCGACCATCCAAGAACATTTGAAGCAGATTGGGAAAGTAACCAGAGCAGGTGTTTGGGTCCCGCATAATCTGTCCGAACAGATAAGGCTAACCGATCAATCACAATGCAACTTATTGCTCAACGACACAACACAGAAGCGTTTTTTGATCGCTTGATCATAGGAGATGAGAAATGGGTCCTGTATGATAACCCAAAACGCAAAAGGCAGTGGCTCTCTCCAAATGAAATCCCTCGGATACTGCTAAGCCAGGTTTACACCCCAAAAAAGCGCTTTTGTGGTGTTGGTGGAGTATTCGCTGCATTGTTCATTTTGAATTACTGAAAACTGGACAAACTGTTTACTGCAGACCTCTACAGCGAACAATTGCAGCGAGTCAATCAATCTTTAATTGGAAAAGTGGACAGCGATTGTCAACCGAAAAGGCGTCATTCTCCAACATGACAATGCAAGACCGCACTGCGCAAGGCGAACTCTAGAAAAAATAATGAATTAGGGTGGGAGGTGCTGCCTCATCCACCTATTCGCCCGATGTGGCACAATCGGATTTCCACTTATTCCGAGCGTTGCAACACTTTTTAAATAGCAAAACATTTGCAATTTGGATGATATCCAAAATGCCATTTCTAGATATTTTACCGAAAACCAATTAATTTTTATCGATCAGGATTGAAAATTTACTCACTAGATGGCAAAAGGTTATGACAATGATGGGGAATACATCATTGATTAAAAATAAAGACTCGTTAAAAATGTATGTGTTTTGTATTTCGTAAGAAAACGACATTACTTTCCGGTCCCCCAATATATAAATATATAGGGTTTCTTAAAAAAAGAAGGAATCTGTAAACAAACACTTCTATTACACGAAAACTAACAAATTTAAAATGTAAAAACGTAGTTATTTTAAAGCTCTTTTATGCTAAAATCGTGCTGAACATAAGTATTTAAAACTTATAGGTTTAAAAAAAAAAAAAACCATCTGTACACATAAGTTTTAATTTCTCAAAGACTACTTATTTTAAATGTTTTAAAATAGCTACTTTAAAGCTCTTTCAATGCTCAACAACATGATGTTAAGCAAAGAATTTAAATTACATAGGGTGTCTAATAAAAATGAGTACTTTGTACACAAAAACATTAATAACTCGGAACTAACAAATTCTAAAATGTTATGACATGGTCAATTCTAAATCACATTTAATGCTTTAAAACCAGATTTAAAACTTTAATATTTTAATTTATAGGGTTTTTTAAAAAAAAGATGGAATCTGTACAAAAAAACTTCAATTACTCGCAAACAAGCATATTTTAAACTGTTATAAAATGGTCATTTTAAATCCTCTTTAATGCATAAAAACATGATTTTAAGCAAAAATTTTGAAATACATAAGGTTTCTAAAAAAAGAAGAAGAACTTTGTACACAAAATCATTAAAACTCGAAAATTAACAATTCTAAAATGTTATAACATGGTCATTTTAAAGATCTTTTAATGCTCTACAACATGATTTAAAACTTAGGTATATTAATATATGGGTTTTTAAAAAAAAAGAAGGAATCTGTAAACAAAAACTTCTATTACTCGAAAACTAGCAAATTTTAAAATGTTATAACATTGTCATTTAAACCTCTTCTAATGCTCTAGATCGTATGCTGAACATCAGTATTTAAAACTTATAGGTTTTTTAAAAAAAAGAAACAATCTGTAAGCATAATTTTAATTTCTCAAAGACTAACTATTTTAAATGTTTTTAAAATAGCCATTTTTAAAGCTCTTTCTATGCCCAACAACATGAAGTTAAGCAAAAGAATTTAAAATACATTGGGTGTCTAAAAAAAAGGAGTACTTTCTACTCAAAAACTTTAATGACTCGAAAACTAACAAATTTTAAAATGTTATAACATGGTCATTTTAAAGCTCTTTTAATGCTCTACAACCAGATTTAAAACTTTAATATTTAAATTTATAGGGTTTTTAAAAAAAAAGAAGGAATCTGTACACTAAAACTTCAATTACTCGCAAACAAGCATATTTTAAAATGTTATAAAATGGTCATTTTAAAGCTTTTTAATGCATAACAACATGATGTTAAGCAAAAGAATTTAAAATACCTAATAAAAAATGCCTAATAAAAAAGAAGTACTTTGTACACAAAAACATTAATAACTCGAAAACTAACAAATTCTTAAGTGTTATAACATGGTCATTTTAAAGCTCTTCTAATGCTCTACAACATGATTTTAACTTAAGTATATAAATATATAGAGTTTTTTAAAAAAAGGAAGAAATCTGTACACAAAAACTTCTATTACTCGAAAACTAACAAAATTTTAAATGTAAAAACATGGTCATTTTAAAGCTCTTTTAATGCTCTAAAATCGCATGCTGGACATAAGTATTTAAAACTTATAGGTTTTTTTAAAAAAAAGAAAAAACCATCTGTACACATAATTTTAATTTCTCAAAGACTTACTTATTTTAAAATGTTTTAAAATAGCTACTTTAAAGCTCTTTTAATGCTCAACAACATGATGTTAAGCAAAAGAATTAAATTACATAGGTGTCTAATAAAAATGAGTACTTTGTACACAAAAACATTAATAACTCGGAAACTAACAATTCTAAAATGTTATGACATGGTCATTCTAAATCACTTTTAATGCTTTAAAACCAGATTTAAATCTTTAATTTTAAATTATAGGGTTTTTTAAAAAAAAGAAGGAATCTGTACACAAAAACTTCAATACTCGCAAACAAGCATATTTTAAAAACTGTTATAAAAGGGTCATTTTAAGCTCGTTTAATGCTCTAGAATCGTATGCTGAACATAAGTATTTAAAACTTATAGGTTTTTTAAAAAAAAGAAACCATCTGTACACATAATTTTTAATTTCTCAAACACCAACTTATTTTAAAATGTTCAAAATAGCCATTTAAAGCTCTTTCTATGCCCAACAACATGAAGTTAAGCAAAATAATTTAAAATACATAGGGTGATAAAAAAAAAAGGAGTACTTTCACACAAAAACTTTAATAACTCGAAAACTAACGAATTCTAAAATGTTATAACATGGTCATTTTAAAGCTCTTTAATGCTCTACAACCTGTTTTAAACTGAAGTATTTAAAATATATAGAGTTTTTTTAAAAAAAAGGAGGATTCTGTAAACAAAAGCTTTATTTACTCGAAAACTAATAATTTTTATAATGTTATAAAATGATCATTTTAAAGCTCTTTAATTGCTTTAAAATCGTATGCTGAACATAAGTATTTAAAACTTATAGGTGTTTTAAAAAAAAAAAACCATCTGTACACATAAATTTTAATTTCTCATATACCAACTTATTTAAAATGTTTTAAAATAGCTATTTAAAGCTGTTTCAATGCCCAACAACATGATGTTAGGTAAAAGAATTTAAAATACATATGGTGTCTAATAAAAGGAGAACTTTGTACACAAAAAATTAATAACTCGAAACTAACAAATTCTAAAATGTTATAACATGGTCATTTTAAAGCTCTTTTAATGCTCTACAACCTGATTTAAAACTTAAGTATTTAAATTTATAGGGTTTTTTTTAAAAAAAAAAGGAATCTGTACACTAAAACTTAAATTACTCGCAAAAAAGAAATTTTTAAAATATTATAAAATGGACATTTTAAAGCTCTTTTAATGCATCACAAACATGATGTTAAGCAAAAATTTGAAATACGTAGGGTTTCTAAAAAGAAAAGAAACTTTGTACACAAAAACATTAATAACTCGAAAACTAACAAATTCTAAAATGTTATAACATGGTCATTTTAAAGCTCTTTTAATGCTCTACAACCTGTTTTAAAACTGAAGTATTTAAAATATATAGAGTTTTTTTTAAAAAAAGGAGGATTCTGTAAACAAAAGCTTTATTTACTCGAAAACTAATAATTTTTATAATGTTATAAAATGATCATTTTAAATCTTTTGTAATGCTCTAAAATCGTATGCTAAACATAGGTATTTAAAACTTATAGGTTTAAAAAAAAAAAAATAAATCATCTGTACACATAAATTTTAATTTTTCAAAGACCAACTTATTTTAAAATGTTTCAAAATAGCTACTTTAAAGCTATTTCAATGCCAGAAAACATGATGTTTAACAAAAGAATTTAAAATACATAGAGTTTCTAATAAAAAAGGAGTATTTTGTACACAAAAACATAAATAATTCGAAAACTAATGAATTCTAAAATGTTATAACATGGTCATTTTAAATCACTTTTAATGCTTTAAAACCAGATTTAAATTAAAATATATAAAGATTATGTGGTTTTTAAAAAAAAGAAGGAATCTGTACACAAGAACTTCAATTACTCGAAAACTAGCAAATTTTAAAATGTTATAACATGGTCATTTTAATTCTCTTTTAATGCTTTCAAACATAATTTAAAACTAAAATACATAAAAAATATAGGGTTTTTTAAATAAAAGAAGGAATCTGTACACAATAACTTTAATTACTTGAAAACTAGCAAACTTTAAAATTTTATAACAAGGTCATTTTAAAGCTCTTTAATGCTCTAAGATCTTATGCTGAACATAAGTATTTAAAACTTATAGGTTTTTTTATAAAAAAAGAAACCTTCTGTACACATAAATTTTAATTTCTCAAAGACCAACTTATTTTAAAATGTTTTAAAATAGCTTTTTTAAAGCTCTTTAAATGCTTAACAATATGATGTTAGGCAAACGAATTTAAAATACATAGAGTGTCTAAAAAAAAGGAGAACTTTCTAGTCAAAAACTTTAATAACTAGAAAACTAACAAATTCTAAAATTTTATGACATGGTCATTCTAAATCACCTTTAATGCTTTAAAACCAGATTTAAAACTTTAATATTTTAATTTATAGGGTTTTTTAAAAAAAGAAGGAATCTGTACACAAAAACTTCAATTACTCGCAAACAAGCATATTTTAAACTGTTATAAAATGGTCATTTTAAAGCCTCTTTAATGCATAACAACATGATGTTAAGCAAAAATTTTGAAATACATAGTGATTCTAAAAAAGAAGAAGAACTTTGTACACAAAATCATTAATAATTTGAAAATAAACAAATTCTAAAATGTTATAACATGGTCATTTTAAAGATCTTTTAATGCTCTACAACCTGATTTAACACTTAGGTATATTAATATATAGGGTTTTTAAAAAAAAAAAAGGAATCTGTTAACAAAAACTTCTATTACTCGAAAACTAACAAATTTTTAAATGTAAAAATATGATCATTTTAAAGCTCTTTTAATGCTCTAAAATCTTATGCTGGACATAAGTATTTAAAACTTATAGGTTTTTTAAAAAAAAAAGAAACCATCTGTACACATAAATTTTAATTTCTTATAGACAAACTTATTTTAAAATGTTTTAAAATAGCTTTTTTAAAGCTCTTTCAATGCCCAACAATATGATGTTAAGCAAAAGAATTTAAAATACATTTGGTGTCTAAAAAAAAGGAGTACTTTCTACCCAAAAACTTTAATGACTCGAAAACTAACAAATTTTAAAATGTTATAACATGGTCATTTTAAAGCACTTTTAATGCTCTACAACCAGATTTAAAACTTTAATATTTAAATTTATAGGGTTTTTTAAAAAAAAGAAGGAATTTGTACAAAAAAACTTCATTTACTCGAAAACTAGCAAATTTTAAAATGTTATAACATGGTCATTTTAATTCTCTTTTAATGCTTTCAAACATAATTTAAAACTAAAATACATAAAAAATATAGGGTTTTTTAAATAAAAGAAGGAATCTGTACACAATAACTTTAATTACTTGAAAACTAGCAAACTTTAAAATTTCATAACAAGGTCATTTTAAAGCTCTTTAATGCTCTAAGATCTTATGCTGAACATAAGTATTTAAAACTTATAAGTTTTTAAAAAAAAATGATACCATCTGTAAGCATAATTTTTAATTTCTCAAAGACCAACTTATTTTAAAATGTTTTAAAATATCCATTTTATAGCTCTTTCTATTCCCAACAACATAAAGTTATGCAAAAGAAATTAAAATACATTAGGTATCTAAAAAAAAGAAGTACTTTCTACTCAAAAACTTTAATGACTCGAAAACTAACAAATTTAAAATTGTTATAACGTGGTCATTTTAAAGCTTTTTTAATGCATAACAACATGATTTTAAGCAAAAATTTTGAAATACGTAAGGTTTCTAAAAAAGAAGAAGAAATTTGTACACAAAAACATTAATAACTCGAAAACTAACAAATTCTTAAATGTTATAACATGGTCATTTCAAAGCTTTTTTATGCTCTAAAATCTTATGCTGAACATAAGTATTTAAAACTTATAGATTTTTTTAAAAAAAAGAAACCATCTGTACACATAAATTTTAATTTCTCAAAGACCAACTTATTTTAAAATGTTTTAAAATAGCTACTTCATAGCTCTTTCAATGCCCAACAAAATGATGTTAAGCAAAAGAATTTAAAATAAATAGAATGCCTAATAAAAAAGAAGTACTTTGTACACAAAAACATTAATAACTCGAAAACTAACAAATTCTTAAGTGTTATAACATGGTCATTTTAAAGCTCTTCTAATGCTCTACAACCAGATTTAAAACTTTAATATTTAAATTTATAGGGTTTTTTAAAAAAAGAATTAATCTGTACACTAAAACTTCAAATACTCCAAAACAAGCATATTTTAAAGTGTTATAAAATGGTCATTTTAAAGCTTTTTTAATGCATAACAACATGATATAAAGCAAAAATTTTGAAATACATAGGGTTCCTAAAAAAGAAGAAGAACTTTGTACACAAAAACATTAATAACTCGAAAACAGACAAATTCTTAAATGTTATAACATGGTCATTTTAAAGCTCTTTTAATGCTCTACAACCAGATTTAAAACTTTAATATTTAAATTTATTGGGTTTTTTAAAAAAAAGAAGGAATTTGTACAAAAAAACTTCAATTACTCGAAAACTAGCAAATTTTAAAATGTTATAACATGGTCATTTTAATTCTCTTTTAATGAATAACAACATGATGTTAAGCAAAAATTTTGAAATACATAGGGTTTCTAAGGAATAAGAAGAACTTTGTACACAAAAACATTAATAACTCGAAAACTAACAATTTCTAAAATGTTCTACTATGGTCATTTTAAATCACTTTTAATGCTTTCAAACAAGATTTAAAACTAAAATACATAAAAAATATAGGGTTTTTTAAAAAAAAGAAGGAATCTGTACACAATAACTTTAATTACTTGAAAACTAGCAAACTTTAAAATTTTATAACAAGGTCATTTTAAAGCTCTTTAATGCTCTAAAATCTTATGCTGAACATAAGTATTTAAAACTTATAGGTTTTTTAAAAAAAAAAGAAACTATCTGTAAGCATAATTTTTAATTTCTCAAAGACCAACTTATTTTAAAATGTTTTAAAATAGCCATTTTAAAGCTCTTTCTATGCCCAACAATATGATGTTAGGCAAACGAATTTAAAATAAATAGGGTGTCTAAAAAAAAGGAGTACTTTCTACTCAACAACTTTAATGACTCGAAAACTAACAAATTTGAAAATGTTATGACATGGTCATTTTAAAGCTCTTTTAATGCTCTACAACCAGATTTAAAACTTTAATATTTAAATTTATTGGGTTTTTTAAAAAAAAGAAGGAATTTGTACAAAAAAACTTCAATTACTCGAAAACTAGCAAATTTTAAAATGTTATAACATGGTCATTTTAATTCTCTTTTAATGCTTTACAACATGATGTTAAGCAAAAGAATTTAAATTACATAGGGTGTCTAATAAAAATGAGTACTTTGTACACAAAAACATTAATAACTCGAAAACTAACAAATACTAAAATGTTATGACATGGTCATTTTAAAGCTCTTCTAATGCTCTACAACATGATTTAAAACTTAAGTATTAGGTGGACCAGAAAGTAATGTCGTTTCTGCGCATGCCAATACTTGATTGTCATTTGTCAGCTCATTGTTTGGTTCAGAGGCGTACCAAAGACATTGTGAGGTTATAGTGATTTCTTTACTTATAGACAATTGAATTACAATTTTTTTTTGTAATTTTTGGTAAAATGGCCAGCCAAATACCAGAAGAGGTACACATCCGGCATTGCATGCTCTTTGAGTTTCGCAAGGGAAATAACGCAACAGTTGCTACCAAAAACATTTGCGATGTTTATCTAAATGCACTGGACATTCGTAAATGCCAAAGGTTGTTTTCCAAGTTCAAATCGGGTAATTTTGATCTTTCCGACTCGTATCGATCAGGAAGACCATCAGCGTTAGACAACGACGTGTTAAGGGCGGAAGTGGAAGCAAATCCGTGTCAGACGATCGAGGAATTGTCAAACAGTCTCAACCAACCTTGGTCGACCATCCAAGAACATTTGAAGCAGATTGGGAAAGTAACCAGAGCAGGTGTTTGGGTCCCGCATAATCTGTCCGAACAGAATAAGGCTAACCGATCAATCACATGCAACTTATTGCTTCAACGACACAACACAGAAGCGTTTTTTGATCGCTTGATCATAGGAGATGAGAAATGGGTCCTGTATGATAACCCAAAACGCAAAAGGCAGTGGCTCTCTCCAAATGAAATCCCTCGGAGTACTGCTAAGCCAGGTTTACACCCCAAAAAAGCGCTTTTGTGTGTTTGGTGGAGTATTCGCGGCATTGTTCATTTTGAATTACTGAAAACTGGACAAACTGTTACTGCAGACCTCTACAGCGAACAATTGCAGCGAGTCAATCAATCTTTAATTGAAAAGTGGACAGCGATTGTCAACCGAAAAGGCGTCATTCTCCAACATGACAATGCAAGACCGCACTGCGCAAGGCGAACTCTAGAAAAAATTAATGAATTGGGGTGGGAGGTGCTGCCTCATCCACCATATTCGCCCGATGTTGCACCATCGGATTTCCACTTATTCCGAGCGTTGCAACACTTTTTAAATGGCAAAACATTTGCAAATTTGGATGATATCCAAAATGCCATTTCTAGATATTTTACCGAAAAACCAATTAATTTTTATCGATCAGGGATTGAAAATTTACTCACTAGATGGCAAAAGGTTATTGACAATGATGGGGAATACATCATTGATTAAAAATAAAGACTCGTTAAAAATGTATGTGTTTGTATTTAGCGTAAGAAAACGACATTACTTTCCGGTCCCCCTAATATATAAATATATAGGGTTTCTTAAAAAAAAGAAGGAATCTGTAAACAAAAACTTCTATTACACGAAAACTAGCAAATTTTAAAATGTTATAACATTGTCATTTTAAAGCTCTTTTAATGCTCTAGAATCGTATGCTGAACATAAGTATTTAAAACTTATAGGTTTTTTAAAAAAAAAAGAAACCATGTGTACACATAAATTTTAATTTCTCAAAGACCAACTTATTATAAAATGTTTTAATATAGCTACTTTAAAGCTCTTTCAATGCTCAACAACATGATGTTAAGCAAAAGAATTTAAATTACATAGGGTGTCTAATAAAAATGAGTACTTTGTACACAAAAACATTAATAACTCGAAAACTAACAAATTCTAAAATGTTATGACATGGTCATTTTAAAGCTCTTCTAATGCTCTACAACATGATTTAAAACTTAAGTATATAAATATATAGGGTTTTTTAAAAAAAAGAAGGAATCTGTACACAAAAACTTCAATTACTCGCAAACAAGCATATTTTAAACTGTTATAAAATGGTCATTTTAAAGCCTCTTTAATGCATAACAACATGATGTTAAGCAAAAATTTTGAAATACATAAGGTTTCTAAAAAAGAAGAAGAACTTTGTACACAAAATCATTAATAACTCGAAAATTAACAAATTCTAAAATGTTATAACATGGTCATTTTAAAGATCTTTTAATGCTCTACAACATGATTTAAAACTTAGGTATATTAATATATAGGGTTTTTTAAAAAAAAAGAAGGAATCTGTAAACAAAAACTTCTATTACTCGAAAACTAGCAAATTTTAAAATGTTATAACATTGTCATTTTAAACCTCTTCTAATGCTCTAGAATCGTATGCTGAACATCAGTATTTAAAACTTATAGGTTTTTTTAAAAAAAAAGAAACAATCTGTAAGCATAATTTTTAATTTCTCAAAGACTAACTTATTTTAAATTGTTTTAAAATAGCCATTTTAAAGCTCTTTCTATGCCCAACAACATGAAGTTAAGCAAAAGAATTTAAAATACATTTGGTGTCTAAAAAAAAGGAGTACTTTCTACTCAAAAACTTTAATGACTCGAAAACTAACAAATTTTAAAATGTTATAACATGGTTATTTTAAAGCACTTTTAATGCTCTACAACCAGATTTAAAACTTTAATATTTAAATTTATAGGGTTTTTAAAAAAAAGAATTAATCTGACACTAAAACTTCAATTACTCGCAAACAAGCATATTTTAAAATATTATAAAATGTCATTTTAAAGCTCTTTTAATGCTTAACAACATGATGTTAAGCAAAAATTTTGAAATACATAGGGTTTCTAAAAAAGAAGAAGAACTTTGTACACAAAAACATTAATAACTCGAAAACTAACAAATTCTAAAATGTTATAACATAGTCATTTTAAAGCTCTTTGAATGCGCTACAACCTGTTTAAAACTTAAGTATATAAATATATATTGGGTTTTTTAAAAAAAAAGAAGGAATCTGTACACAAAAACTTAAATTACTCAAAAACTAGCAATTTTTAAAATGTTATAACATGCTCATTTTGAAGCTTTTTTAATGCTCTAAAATCGTATGCTGAACATAAGTATTTAAGACTTATAGGTTTTTTAAAAAAAAAAAGAAACCATCTGTACACATAATTTTTAATTTCTCAAAGACCAACTTATTTTAAAATGTTTTAAAATAGCTATTTTAAAGCTCTTTCTATGCCCAACAACATAAAGTTAAGCAAAAGAATTTAAAATACATACGGTGTATAAAAAAAAAGGAGTACTTTCTACACAAAAACTTTAATAACTCGAAAACTAACAAATTCTAAAATGTAATAACGTGGTCATTTTAAAGCTCTTTTAATGCTCTACAATCTGTTTTAAAACTAAAGTATTTAAATTATATAGAGTTTTTATAAAAAAAAGAAGGAGTCTGTACACAAAAACTTTAATTACTCAAAAACAAGCATATTTTAAAATGTTTTAACATGTTTATTTTAAAGCTTTTTTTATGCTCTGAAATCGTATGCTTAACATAAGTATTTAAAACTTATAGGTTTTTTGAAAAAAAAGAAACAATCTGTACATATAATTTTTAATTTCTCAAACACCAATTTATTTTAAAATGTTTTAAAATAGCTATTTTAAAGCTCTTTCAATGCCCAACAACATGATGTTAGGCAACAGAATTTAAAATACATAGGGTGTCTAATAAAAAAGGCCTACTTTGTACACAAAAACATGAATAACTCAAAAACTTACGAATTTTAAAATGTTACAACATGGTAATTTTAAAGCTCTTTTAATGGTCTACAACCAGACTTTAATCTTTAATATTTAAATTTATAGGGTTTTTAAAATAAAAAAAGGAATCTGTAAACCAAAACTTCAATTACTCGCAAACAAGCATATTTTAAAATATTATAAAATGGTCATTTTAAAGCTCTTTTAAAGCCTAACAACATGATGTTAAGCAAAAATTATGAAATACATAGGGTGTCTAAAAAAGAAGAAGAACTTTGTACACAAAAACATTAAAAAATCGAAAACTAACAAATTATAAAATGTTATAACATGGTCATTTTAAAGCTCTTTTAATGCTCTACAACCTGATTTAAAACTTAAGTATTTAAATTTATAGGGTTTATTTTAAAAAAAAAGGAATCTGTACACTAAAACTTCAATTACTCGCAAAAAAGCATATTTTAAAATGTTATAAAATGGTCATTTTAAAGCTCTTTTAATGCTTAACAACATGATGTTAAGCAAAAATTTTGAAATACATAGGGTTTCTAAAAAAGAAGAAGAACTTTGTACACAAAATCATTAATAACTCGAAAATTCACAAATTCTAAAATGTTATAACATGGTCATTTCAAAGATCTTTTAATGCTCTACAACCTGATTTAAAACTTAGGTATATTAATATATAGGGTTTTTTTAAAACAAAAGAAGGAATCTGTAAACAAAAACTTCTATTACTCGAAAACTAGCAAATTTTAAAATGTTATAACATTGTCATTTTAAAGCTCTTTTAATGCTCTAGAATCGTATGCTGAACATAAGTATTTAAAACTTATAGGTTTTTTAAAAAAAAAGAAACCATCTGTACACATAATTTTTAATTTCTCAAACACCAACTTATTTTAAAATGTTTTAAAATAGCCATTTTAAAGCTCTTTCTATGCCCAACAACATGAAGTTAAGCAAAAGAATTTAAAATACATAGGGTGTCTAAAAAAAAGGAGTAACTTTCAACACAAAAACTTTAATAACTCGAAAACTAACGAATTCTAACATGTTATAACATGGTCATTTTAAAGCTCTTTTTAATGCTCTACACCTGTTTTAAAACTGAAGTATTTAAAATATATAGAGTTTTTTTTAAAAAAAGGAGGATCTGTAACAAAAGCTTTATTTACTCGAAAACTAATAATTTTATAATGTTATAAAATGATCATTTTAAAGCTCTTTAATTGCTTTAAAATCGTATGCTGAACATAAGTATTTAAAACTATAGGTGTTAAAAAAAAAAAAACCATCTGTACACATAAATTTTAATTTCTTTATACAAACTTATTTTATAAATGTTTTAAAATAGCTATTTTAAAGCTGTTTCAATGCCCAACAAATGATGTTAGGTAAAAGAATTTAAAATACATAGGGTGTCTAATAAAAAGGAGAACTTTGTACACAAAAACATTAATAACTCGAAAACTAACAAATTCTAAAATGTTATAACATGGTCATTTTAAAGCTCTTTTAATGCTCTACAACCTGATTTAAAACTTAAGTATTTAAATTTATAGGGTTTTTTTAAAAAAAAAGGAATCTGTACACTAAAACTTAAATTACTCGCAAAAAAGAATATTTTAAAATATTATAAAATGGTCATTTTAAAGCTCTTTTAATGCATAACAACATGAAGTTAAGCAAAAATTTTGAAATACGTAGGGTTTCTAAAAAAGAAGAAGAACTTTGTACACAAAAACATTAAAAACTCGAAAACTAACAAATTCTAAAATGTTATGACATGGTCATTTTAAATCACTTTTAATGCTTTACAAACCAGATTAATATTAAAATATATAACGAATACATGGTTTTTAAAAAAAACGATTAGTCTGTACAAAACACTTCTATTACTCGAAAACTAACAAATTTTAATATGTAAAAACTGTTCATTTTAAAGCTTTTTTACTGCTCTAAAATCGTATGCCGAACATAAGTATTTAAAACTTATAGGTTTTTAAAAAAAAAATTTTACTATCTGTAAACATAATCTTATTTCTCAAAGACCATTATTTTAAAATGTTTTAAAATAGCTATTTTAAAACTCTTTCTATGCCCAACAACAAGAAGTTAAGCAGAAAAATTTAAAATACATCGGGTGTATAAAAAAAGGAGTACTTTCTACACAAAAACTTTATAACACTCGAAAACAACGAATTCTAAAATGTTATAACATGGTCATTTTCAAGCTTCTTTAATGCTCTACAACCTGTTTTAAACACTAAAGTATTAAAATATATAGAGTTTTTTTTAAAAAAAGGAGGATTCTGTAAACCAAAAGCTTTATTTACTCGAAACTAATAATTTTTATATGTTATAAAATGATCATTTTAAATCTTTGTAATGCTCTAAATCGTATGCTAAAACATAGGTATTTAAAACTTATAGGTTTTAAAAATACAAATAAACCATCTGTACACATAATTTTAATTTTTCAAAGACCAACTTATTTTAAAATGTTTCAAAATAGCTACTTTAAAGCTCTTTCAATGCCAGCAAACATGATGTTTAACAAAAGAATTTAAAATACATAGAGTTTCTAATAAAAAAGGAGTATTTTGTACACAAAAACATAAATAATTCGAAAACTAATGAATTCTAAAATGTTATAACATGGTCATTTTAAATCACTTTTAATGCTTTAAAACGAGATTTGAATTAAAATATATAAAGAATATATGGTTTTTAAAAAAAGAAGGAATCTGTACACAAAAACTTCAATTACTCGAAAACTATCAAATTTTAAAATGTTATAACATGGTCATTTTAAAGCTCTTTTAATGCTCTAAAATCGTATGTTCAGCATAAGTATTTAAACCTATAGGTTTTTTAAAAAAAAAGAAACCGTCTTGACATATTTTAATTTCTCAAAGACCAACTTATTTTAAATTGTTTTAAAATAGCCATTTTAAAACTCTTCTATGCCCAACAACATTAAGTTAGCAAAAGAATTTAAATACATACGGTGTCTAAAAAAAAAGAATACTTTCTACTCAAAAACTTTAATAACTCGAAAACTAAGAAATTGTAAAATGTTATAACATGGTAATTTTAAAGCTCTTTTCATGCTCTACTACCTGATTTAAAACTTAAGTATTTAGAATATATATTGTTTTTTTAAAAAAAAAAAGGAATTTGTACACAAAAACTTCAATTACTCGAAAACAAGCAAATTTTAAAATGTTGTAAAATGTTAGTTTTAAAGCTCTTTCAATGCCTAACAACATGATGTTAAGCAAAAGAATTTAAAATACAAAGGGTGTCTAAAAAAAAGGAGTACTTTGAAAACAAAAAACATTATTAACTCGAAAACAAACATATTCTAAAATGTTATAACATGGCCATTTTAAAGCGCTTTTAATGCTCTACAACCTGATTTAAAACTTAGGTATTTAAAATATATAGGGTTTTTTAAAAAAAAAGAAGGATTCTGTACACAAAAACTTCAATTACTCGAAAACTAACAAATTTTAAAATGTTAAAACATGGTCATTTTAAAGCTTTTTTAATGCATAACAACATATGTTAAGCAAAAGTTTATGAAATACATAGGATGTCTTTAAAAAAAAGAAGTACTTTGTTCACAAAAAAATTTATATCTCGAATACTAACAAATTCTAAAATGTTATTACATGGTAATTTTAAAGCTCACTTAATGCTTTAAAACCAGATTTAAAACTAAAATATTTAAAAAATATAGGGATTTTAAAAAAAAAGAAGGAATCTGTACACAAAAACTGCAATTACTCGAAAACAAGCATATTTTAAAATGTTTTTATATGTTCATTTTTAAGCTCTTTATATGCGTTAAAATCTTATGCTAAACTTTAGTATTTGTATCTTATAGGTTTTCTATAAAAAAAAAAAGAAAATAGCTGAACACATAAATAAGAATTTCTCAAAGACTAACATATTTTTAAGTTTCTTAAAATAGCCATTTTAAAGCTTTTTTAATGCCTAATATAATGATGTTAGGCAAAAGTATTTTAAATATATAGAGTGTCTTAAAAAAAAGAAGTACTTTGTACACAAAAACTATAATAACTCAAAAACTAACAAATTCAAAAATGTTATAACATGGTCATATTAAAGCTCTTTTAATGCTCTACAACCTGATTTAAAACTTAGGTATTTAATTTATATAGGGTTTTTTAAAAAAAAAGATGGAATCTTTACACTACATCTTCAATTACTCGAAAACTAACAAATTTTAAAATGTTAAAACATGGTCATTTTAAAGCTTTTTTAATGCATAACAACATAATGTTAAGCAAAAGTTTTTGAAATACATAGGATGTCTTTAAAAAAAAGGAGTACTTTGTTTACAAAAACATTTATATCTCGAATACTAACAAATTCTAAAATGTTATAACATGGTCATTTTAAAGCTAACTTAATG
>QUOH01000087.1:181094-205799 GCA_010416925.1 Polistes metricus
TTTAGAAACAAGGTAGGCAGATGTACACAAAAACTCCAAACCCTCGAAAACTAACCAGATTCTAAAATTTTTAAAAACAGTCTTTAAAGATCTTGAAAAGCACTAAAACCTGATAAAAAACTTATGTATTTTAATACTAGAGTTTCTAAAAATGTGAAGGAATCTTCAATCATATACTGTAATTACTCGAAAACTTACAAACTTTAAAATGTATTAGTATAGCCATTTTAAAGGTCTATAAGTGCCCAACAACATGATGCCTAAACATAAGCATTTAATATACCTAAGATGTTTTAAATAAAAATATGTAATTTGCACACGTATCCTATAATAACTCGAAAACTAAAACATTCTAAAATGTTTTAATAAAATATTTTAAAGCTGTTAAAATGCTCTAAAACCTAATAAACAACTTAGTAGTTTAAATATTTAGAGGTGTTAGAAACAAGGTAGGCAGATGTACACAAAAACTCCAAACCCTCGAAAACTAACATATTCTAAAATTTTAAAAACAGTTCTTTTTAAAGATCTTGAAACGCACTAAACCCGATATAAAAAAACTTATGTATTTTAAATACATAGAGTTCCTAAAAACAGAGAAGGCCGCTTACATCATATACTGTAATTACTCAAAAATTACAAATTTTAAAATGTATTAGTATAGCCATTTTAAAGGTCTATAAGTGCCTAACAACATGATGCTAAACTAGCAGCTATTACTACATAAGATGTTTAAATAAAAATATGTAATTTGCACACGTATCCTATAATAACTCGAAAACTAAAAATTTCTAAAATGTTTTAAAACAGTTGTTTTAAATCTCCACAAATAATTAAAAACCTTATAAATAACTTAATTATTTAAATATTTAGAGTGTTAGAAACAAGGTAGGCAGATGTACACAAAAACTCTAATAACTCGAAAACTAAATATTCTAAAATGGTTTAAAACAGTCTTTAAAACTCTAGAAAGCTCTAAAACATGATGCAAAACTTATGTATATTAAAATACGCAGAGTTTCAAAAACTGGGAAGCAGCTGCAATCATTACTGTAATTACTCGAAAACTTAAAAATTATAAAATGTATTAGTATAGCATTTTAAAGGTCTATAAGAGCCTAACAACCTGATGCTAAACATAAGCATATATATACATAAGATGTTTTAATAAAAATATGTAATTTTTACAATAACTTATAATAACTCGAAAACTAACAAATTCAAAATTTTTAAAAAAATTATTTTAAAGCTGTTGATATTCTCTAAAACCTAATAAAAAACTTAAGTATTTAAATATTTAGGTGTTTAGAAACAAGGTAGGCAGATGTGTAACAAAAAACTGTAATAACTCGAAAACTAAATGATTCTAAAATGTTTTAAAAAAGTTTTAAAGATCTTGAAAAACACTAAAACCTGATAAAAAATTATGTATTTTAAATACATAGAGTTCCTAAAAACTGGGAAGGCATCTTCAATCATATACTGTAATTACTCGAAAACTTACAATTTTCAAATGGATTGAGTATAGCTTTTTTAAATGTCTATAAGTGCCTAACAACATGATGCTAAACATAAGCATTTAATATACATAAAATGTTTAAATAAAATATGTAATTTTTACACATAACTTATAATAACTCGGAAAACTAAAAATTCTAAAATGTTTTAAAACAGTTATTTAAAGCTCCTCAATGCTCTAAAAATCAAAAAAACTTATGTATTTAAAATATTAGATTGTTTAGAACAAGATAGGCAGATTACACAAAAACTCTAATAACTCGAAAACTAACAGATCTAAAATGTTTTAAAACAGTCTTTTAAATGCTCTTGAAAAGCTCTAAAACATGATTCAAAAATTATGTATTTAAAATACATAGAATTCCTAAAAACTGGGAAGGCAGCTTCAATCATATACTGTAATTACTCGAAAACTTAAAAATTAAAAAATGTATATAATATAGCTATTTGAACGTGTATAAATGCCTCACCATGATGCTAAACATAAGCGTTTATATACATAAGATGTTTAAATAAAAATATGTTATTTGTACACATAACCTCTAATAACTCGAAAACTAACAAATTCCAAAAAGTTTTAATAAACTATTTTAAAAGCTGTGAAATGCTCTAAAACCTAATAAAAAACTTAAGTATTTAAATATTTAGAGTCTTTAGAAACAAGGTATGCAGATGTACACAAAAACTCCAAAACGCTCGAAACTAACAGATTCTAAAATTTTTAAAACAGTCTTTTAAAGATCTTGAAAAGCACTAAAACCTAATAAAAACTTATGTATTTTAAATACATAGAGTTCCTAAAAACTGGGAAGGCAGCTTCAATCATATACTGTAATACTCGAAAACTTACAAATTTTAAATGTATTAGTATAGCTATTTTAAAGGTCTATAAGTGCCTAACAACATGATGCTAAACATAAGCATTTATTATACATAAGATGTTTAAATAAAATATGTAAATTTGCACACGTATCCTATAATAACTCGAAAACTAAAAAATTCTTAAAATGTTTTAAAAAAAGTTATCTTAAAGCTGTTGAAATGCTCTAAAACCTAATAAAAACCTTAAGTATTTAAAATATTTAGAGTGTTTAGAAACAAGGTAGGCAGATGTACACAAAAACTCCAAACCCTCGAAAACTAACAGATTCTAAAATTTTTAAAAAACAATCATTTTAAAGATCTTGAAAAGCACTAAAACCTGATAAAAAACTTATGTATTTTAAATACATAGAGTTCCTAAAAACTGGGAAGGCAGCTTCAATCATATACTGTAATTACTCGAAAACTTACAAATTTAAATGTATTAGTATAGCCATTTTAAAGGTCTATAAGTGCCTACAACATGATGCTAAACATAAGCATATAATATACATAAGATGTTTAAATAAAAATATGTAATTTTTACACATACCTTATAATAACTCAATAACTAACAAATTCCAAAATGTTTTAAAAAAATTATTTAAAGCTGTTGATATTCTCTAAAACCTAATAAAAACTTAAGTATTTAAAATATTTAGGTGTTTTAGAAACAAGGTAGTCAGATGTACACACAAAACTGTAATAATTTGAAAACTAAATGATTCTAAAATGTTTTAAAACAGTCTTTTTAAAGATCTTGAAAAGCACTAAAACCTGATAAAAAACTTATGTATTTTAAATACATAGAGTTCCTAAAAACTGGGAAGGCATCTTCAATCATATACTGTAATTACTCGAAAACTTACAAATTTTAAAATGTATTAGTATAGCTTTTTTAAATATCTATAAGTGCCTAACAACATGATGCAAAACATAAGCATTTAATATACATAAGATTTTTAAATAAAAATATGTAATTTGTACACATCACCTATAATAACTCGGAAACAAACAAATTCTAAAATGTTTTAAAACAGTTATTTTAAAGCTCCTCAAATGCTCTAAAACCTCATAAAAACTTAATTATTTAAAATATTGAGAGTGTTTAGAAACAAGATAAACAGATTTACACAAAAACTCTAATAATTCGAAAACTAACAGATTCTAAAATGTTTTAAAACAGTCTTTTAAAACTCTAGAAAAGCTCTAAAACATGATGCAAAACTTATGTATTTTAAATACATAGAGTTTCTAAAAACTGGGAAGGCAGCTGTAATCATATACTGTAATTACTCGAAATCTTAAAAATTTAAAAATTTATTAGTATAGCCTTTTTAAAGGTTTATAAGTGCCTAACAACATGTTGCTAAACATAAGCATTTAATATACATTAGATGTTTAAATAAAAATATGTTATTTGTACACATAACCTCTAATAACTCGAAAACTAACAAATTCCAAAATGTTTTAATAAAACTATTTTAAAGCTGTTAAAATGCTCTAAAACCTAATAGAAAACTTAAGTTTTCAAAATATTTAGAGTGTTTAGAAACAAGGTAGGCAGATGTACACAAAAACTCTAATAACTCGAAAACTAACAGATCCTAAAATGTTTTAAAACAGTCTTTTAAAAGTTCTTGAAAAGCTCTAAAACACGATGAAAAACATATGTATTTAAATACATAGAATTTCTAAAAACTGGGAAGGCAGCTGCAATCATATACTGTAATTACTCGAAATCTTAAAAATTAAAAAATGTATTAGTATAGCTATTTTAAAGGTCTTTAAGTGCCTAACAACATGATGCTATACATAAGTGTTTATTATACATAAGATGTTTAAATAAAAATATGTTATTTGTACACATAACCTCTAATAACTCGAAAACTAACAAATTCCAAAATGTTTTAATAAAATTATTTTAAAGCTGTTAAAATGCTCTAAAACCTAATAAAAAACTTAAGTATTTAAAATATTTAGAGTGTTTAGAAACACGGTAGGCAGATGTACACAAACTCCAAACACTCGAAAATAACCAGATTCTAAAATTTTTAAAACAGTCTTTTAAAGATCTTGAAAAGCACTAAAACCTTTTAAAAACTTATGTATTTTAAATACATAGAGTTCCTAAAAACTAAGAAGGCAGCTTCAATCATATACTGTAATTACTCGAAAAACTTACAAATTTTAAAATGTATTAGTATAGCCATTTTAAAGGTCTATAAGTGCCTAACAACATGATGCTAAACATAAGCATTATACTATACATAAGATGTTTAAATAAAAATATGTAATTTACACATAACTTATAATAACTCGAAAACTAACAAATTCCAAAATGTTTTAAAAAAATAATTTTAAAGCTGTTGATATTCTCTAAAACCTAATAAAAAACTAAAGTATTTAAAATATTTAGAGTGTTTAGAATAAGGTAGGCAGATTTACACAAAAACTCTAATAACTCGGAAACTAAATGATTCTAAAATGTTTTAAAACAGTCTTTTAAAACTCTAGAGAAGCTCTAAAACATGATGCAAAACTTATGTATTTAAAATACATAGAGTTTCTAAAAACTGGGAAGGCAGCTGCAATCATATACTGTAATAACTCGAAATCCTAAAAATTAAAAAATGTATTAGTATAGCAATTTTAAAGGTCTATAAGTGCCTAACAACATGATGCTAAACATAAGCATTTAATATACATAAGATGTTTAAATAAAAATATGTTATTTGTACACATAACCTCTAATAACTCGAAAACTAACAAATTCCAAGATGTTTTAATAAAATATTTTTAAAGCTGTTAAAATGCTCTAAAACCTAATAAAAAACTTAAGTATTTAAAATATTTAGAGTGTTTAGAAACAAGGTAGGCAGATGTACACAAAAACTCCAAACCCTCGAAAACTAACAGATTCTAAAATTTTTAAAAACAGTCTTTTTAAAGATCTTGAAAAGCACTAAAACCCGATAAAAAACTTATGTATTTTAAATACATAGAGTTCCTAAAAACAGGGAAGCAGCTTTAAACATATACTGTAATTACTCAAAAACTTACAAATTTTAAAATGTATTAGTATAGCCATTTTAAAGGTCTATAAGTGCCTAACAACATGATGCTAAACATAAGCATTAATATACATAAGATGTTTAAATAAAAAATATGTAATTTTACACATAACTATAATAACTCGAAAACTAACAAATTCTAAAATGTTTTAAAACAGTTATTTTAAAGCTCTCAAATGCTCTAAAACCTCAAAAAAACTTATGTATTTAAAATATTTAGAGTGTTTAGAAACAAGATAGGCAGATTTACACAAAAACTCTAATAACTCGAAAACTAACAGATCCTAAAATGTTTTAAAACAGTCTTTAAATGCTCTTGAAAAGCTCTAAAACATGATTCAAAAATTATGTATTTAAAATACATAGAATTCCTAAAAACTGGGAAGGCAGCTCAATCATATACTGTAATTACTCGAAAACTTAAAAATTAAAAATGTAATAGTATAGCTATTTTCAGGTCTATAAATGCCTAACAACATGATGCTAACCATAAGCGTTTAATATACATAAGATGTTTAAATAAAAATATGTTATTTGTACACATAAACTCTAATAACTCGAAAACTAAACCAATTCCAAGATGTTTTAATAAAATTATTTTAAAGCTGTTAAATGCTCTAAAACCTAATAAAAAACTTAAGTATTTAAAATATTTAGAGTGTTTAGAAACAAGGTAGGCAGATGTACACAAAAACTCCAAACCTCGAAACTAACAGATTCTAAAATTTTAAAAAACAGTCTTTTTAAAGATCTGAAAGCACTAAAACCGATAAAAAACTTATGTATTTAAATACATAGAGATCCTAAAAACAGGGAAGGCAGCTTTAATCATATACTGTAATTACTCAAAAACTTACAAATTTTAAAATGTATTAGTATAGCCATTTTAAAGGTCTATAAGTGCCTACCAACATGATGCTAAACATAAGCATTTAATATACATAAGATGTTTAAATAAAAATATGTAATTTGCACACGTATCCTATAATAAATCGAAAACTAAAAAATTCTAAAATGTTTTAAAAAAATTATTTTAAAGCTGTTGATATTCTCTAAAACCTAATAAAAAACTTTAGTATCTAAAATATTTAGAGTGTTTAGAAACAAGGTAGGCAGATGTACACAAAAACTGTAATAACTCGAAAACTATATGATTCTAAAATGTTTTAAAACAGTCTTTTTAAAGATCTTGAAAAGCACTAAAACCTGATAAAAAACTTATGTATTTTAAATACATAGAGTTCCTAAAAACTGGGAAGACATCTTCAATCATATACTGTAATTACTCGAAAACTTACAAATTTTAAAATGTATTAGTATAGCTTTTTTAAATATCTATAAGTGCCTAACAACATGATGCAAAACATAAGCATTTAATATACATAAGATTTTTAAATAAAAATATGTAATTTGTACACATCACCTATAATAACTCGGAAACTAACAAATTTTAAAATGTTTTTAAAACAGTTATTTTAAAGCTCCTCAAATGCTCTAAAACTCATAAAATTAATTATTTAAAATATTGAGAGTGTTTAGAAAAAGATAGGCAGATTTACACAAAAACTCTAATAATTCGAAAACAACAGATTCTAAAATGTTTAAAAACAGTCTTTAAACTCTAGAAAAGCTCTAAAACACGATGAAAAACTTATGTATTTAAATACATAGAATTTCTAAAAAACTGGGAAGGCAGCTGCAATCATATACTGTAATTACTCGAAATCTTAAAAATTAAAAAATAATGTTAGTATAGCTGGCTTAACCTAACATGATGCTAAACATAAGTGTTTAATATACATAAGATGTTTAAATAAAAATATGTTATTTGTACACATAACATCTAATAACTCGAAAACTAACAAATCCAAAATGTTTTAATAAAATTATTTTAAAGCTGTTGAAATGCTCTAAAACCTAATAAAAACTTAAGTATTTAAATATTTAGAGTGTTTAGAAACACGGTAGGCAGATGTACACAAAAAACTCCAAACACTCGAAAAATAACAGATTCTAAAATTTTTAAAAACAGTCTTTTTAAAGATCTTGAAAAGCACTAAACCTGATAAAAAACTTATGTATTTTAAATACATAGAGTTCCTAAAACTGGGAAGGCAGCTTCAATCATATACTGTAATTACTCGAAAACTTACAAATTTTAAAATGTATTAGTATAGCCATTTTAAAGGTCTATAAGTGCCTAACAACATGATGCTAAACATAAGCATTTAATATACATAAGATGTTTATTAAAAATATGTAATTTGTACACATAACCTATAATAACTCGAAAACTAACAAATTCTAAAATGTTTTAAAACAGTTATATTAAAGCTCTTCAAATGCTCTAAAACCTTATAAATAACTTAAGTATTTAAAATAATTACAGTGTCTAAAAACAATGTAGGCAAATGTACACAAAAACTCTAATAACTCGAAAACTAACAGATTCTAAAATGTTTTAAAACAGTCTTTTAAAACTCTGAAAAAGCTCTAAAACATGATGCAAAACTTATGTATTTAAAATACATAGAGTTTCTAAAAACTGGAAAGGCAGCTTTAATCATATATTGTAATTACTCGAAATCTTACAAATAATAAAATGTATTAGTATAGCCATTTTAAAGGTCTATAAGTGCCTAACAACATGATGCTAAACATAAGCATTTAATATACATAAGATGTTTAAATAAAAATATGTAATTTGTCACACGTATCCTATAATAACTCGAAAACTAAAAAATTCCAAAATGTTTAAAAAAAAATTATCTTAAAGCTGTTGAAATGCTCTAAAACCTAATAAAAAACTTAAGTATTAAAATATTTAGAGTGTTTAGAAACAAGGTAGGCAGATGTAAACAAAACTCCAAACCCTCGAAAACTAACAGATTCTAAAATTTTTAAAAACATCTTTTTAAAGATCTTGAAAAGCACTAAAACCTGATAAAAAAACTTATGTATTTAAAATACATAGAGTTTCTAAAAACTGGGAAGGCAGCTTTAATCATATATTGTAATTACTCGAAATCTTACAAATATTAAAATGTATTAGTATAGCCATTTTAAAGGTCTATAAGTGCCTAACAACATGATGCTAAACATAAGTATTTAATATACATAAGATGATTAAATAAAAAGATGTAATTTGTACACATAACCTATAATAACTCGAAAACTAACAAATTCCAAAATGTTTTAAAAAAAATTATTTAAAGCTGTTGAAATTCTCTAAAACCTAATAAAAACTTAAGTATTTAAAATATTAAGGGTGTTTAGAAACAAGGTAGGCAGATGTACACAAAAAAACTGTAATAATTCGAAAACTAACAGATTCTAAAATGTTTTAAAACAGTCTTTTTAAAGATCTTGAAAAGCACTAAAACCTGATAAAAAACTTATGTATTTAAATACATAGAGTTCCTAAAAACTGGGAAGGCAGCTTCAATCATATACTGTAATTACTCGAAAAACTTACAAATTTTAAAATGTATTAGTATAGCCATTTTAAAGGTCTATAAGTGCCTAACAACATGATGCTAAACATAAGCATTTAATATACATAAGATGTTTAAATAAAAAATGTTATTTGCACACGTATCCTATAATAACTCGAAAACTAAAAAATTCTAAAATGTTTTAAAAAGTTATCTTAAAGCTGTTGAAATGCTCTAAAACCTAATAAAAAAACTTAAGTATTTAAAATATTTAGAGTGTTTAGAAACAAGGTAGGCAGATGTACACAAAAACTCCAACCCTCGAAAACTAACAGATTCTAAAATTTTTAAAAACAATCTTTTTAAAGATCTTGAAAAGCACTAAACCTGATAAAAAACTTATGTATTTTAAATACATAGAGTTCCTAAAAACTGGGAAGGCAGCTTCAATCATATACTGTAATTACTCGAAAACTTACCAATTTTAAAATGATTAGTATAGCCATTTAAAGGTCTATAAGTGCCTAACAACATGATGCTAAACATAAGCATTTAATATACATAAGATGTTTAAATAAAAATATGTAATTTGCACACGTATCCTATAATAACTCGAAAACTAAAAAATTCTAAAATGTTTTAAAACAGTTGTTTTAAAGCTCCTCAAATAATCAAAAACCTTATAAATAACTTAATTATTAAAAATTTAGAGTGTTTAGAAACAAGGTGGCAGATGTACACAAAAACTCTAATAACTCGAAAACTAAATGATTCTAAAATGTTTAAAACAGTCTTTTAAAACTCTAGAAAAGCTCTAAACATGATGCAAAACT
The DNA here is from genome assembly GCA_010416925.1 of Polistes metricus. Lineage (NCBI taxonomy): Eukaryota > Metazoa > Arthropoda > Insecta > Hymenoptera > Vespidae > Polistes > Polistes metricus. The sequence goes on from QUOH01000087.1 coordinate 190,815, forward strand.
TATGTATTTAAAATACATAGAGTTTCTAAAAAACTGGGAAGGCAGCTGCAATCATATACTGTAATTACTCGAAAACTTACAAATTTTAAAATGTATTAGTATAGCCTTTTAAAGGTCTATAAGTGCCTAACAACATGATGCTAAAACAAGCATTAATATACATAAGATGTTTAAATAAAAATATGTAATTTGCACACGTATCCTCTAAAACTCGAAAACTAAAAATTCTAAAATGTTTTAAAAAAGTTATTTTAAAGCTGTTGAAATGCTCTAAAACCTAATAAAAAAACTTAAGTATTTAAAATATTTAGAGTGTTTAGAAACAAGGTAGGCAGATGTAGGCAGACAACAAAACTCCAACCCTCGAAAACTAACAGATTCTAAAATTTTTAAAACAATCTTTTTAAAGATCTGAAAAGCACTAAAACCTGATAAAAAACTTATGTATTTTAAATACATAGAGTTCCTAAAAACTGGGAAGGCAGCTTCAATCATATACTGTAATTACTCGAAAACTTACAAATTTTAAAATGTATAGTATAGCCATTTTAAAGGTCTATAAGTGCCTAACAACATGATACTAAACATAGCATATAATATACATAAGATGTTTAAATAAAAATATGTAATTTGTACACATAACCTTATAATAACTCAAAAACTAACAAATTCCAAATGTTTTAAAAAATATTTTTAAAGCTGTTGAAATGCTCTAAAACCTAATAAAAAACTTAAGTATTTAAAATATTAAGGGTGTTTAGAAACAAGGTAGGCAGATGTACACAAAAACTGTAATAATTGAAAACTAAATGATTCTAAAATGTTTTAAAACAGTCTTTTTAAAAATCTTGAAAAGCACTAAAACCTGATAAAAAACTTATGTATTTTAAATACATAGAGTTCCTAAAAACTGGGAAGGCAGCTTCACAATATACTGTAATTACTCGAAAACTTACAAATTTTAAAATGTTTAGTATAGCTTTTTTAAATATCTATAAGTGCCTAACAACATGATGCAAAACATAAGCATTTAATATACATAAGATTTTTAAATAAAAATATGTAATTTGTACACATCACCTATAATAACTCGGAAACTAACAAATTCTAAAATGTTTTAAAACAGTTATTTTAAAGCTCCTCAAATGCTCTAAAACCTCATAAAAACTTAATTATTTAAAATATTGAGAGTGTTTAGAAACAAGATAGGCAGATTTACACAAAAACTCTAATAATTCGAAAAATAACAGATTCTAAAATGTTTTAAAACAGTCTTTTAAAACTCTAGAAAAGCTCTAAAACATGATGCAAAACTTATGTATTTTAAATACATAGAGTTTCTAAAAACTGGGAAGGCAGCTGTAATCATATACTGTAATTACTCGAAATCTTAAAAATTTAAAAATTTATTAGTATAGCCTTTTTAAAGGTTTATAAGTGCCTAACAACATGTTGCTAAACATAAGCATTTAATATACATTAGATGTTTAAATAAAAATATGTTATTTGTACACATAACCTCTAATAACTCGAAAACTAACAAATTCCAAAATGTTTTAATAAAATTATTTTAAAGCTGTTGAAATGCTCTAAAACCTAATAAAAAACTTAAGTATTTAAAATATTTAGAGTGTTTGAGAAACAAGGTAGGCAGATGTACACAAAAACTCCAAACCCTCGAAAACTAAACAGATTCTAAAATTTTTAAAACAATCTTTTAAAGATCTTGAAAAGCACTAAAACCTGATAAAAAACTTATTTATTTTAAATACATAGAGTTCCTAAAAACTGGGAAGGCATCTTCAATCATATATTGTAATTACTCGAAAACTTACAAATTTTAAAATGTATAGTATAGCTATTTTAAATGTCTATAAGTGCCTAACAACATGATGCTAAACATAGGCATTTAATATACGTAAGATGTTTAATAAATAAAAATATGTAATTTGTAACACATAACCTCTATAACTCGAAAACTAACAAATTCCAAAATGTTTAATAAAAATTATTTTAAAGCTGTTGAAATGCTCTAAAACCTAATAAAAAACTTAAGTATTTAAAATATTTAGAGTGTTTAGAAACAAGGTAGGCAGATGTACACAAAAACTCCACCCAAACCTCGAAAACTACAGATTCTAAAATATTTAAAAAGTCTTTTTAAAGATCTTGAAAAGCACTAAAACCTGATAAAAAACTTATGTATTTTTAATACATAGAGTTCCTAAAAACTGGGAAGGCAGCTTCAATCATATACTGTAATTACCCGAAAACTTACAAATTTTAAAGTGTATTAGTATAGCCATTTTAAAGGTCTATAAGTGCCTAACAACATGATGCTAAACATAAGCATTTAATATACATAAGATGTTTAAATAAAAATATGTTATTTGGCACACGTATCCTATAATAACTCGAAAACTAAAAATTCTAAAATGTTTTAAAAAAGTTATCTAAAAAGCTGTTGAAATGCTCTAAAAAACTAATAAAAACTTAAGTATTTAAAATATTTAGAGTGTTTAGAAACAAGGTAGGCAGTTGTACACAAAAACTCTAAAACCCTCGAAACTAACAGATTCTAAAAAATTTTAAAAACAATCTTTTTAAAGATCTTGAAAAGCACTTAAACCTGATAAAAAATTTATGTATTTTAAATACATAGAGTTCCTAAAAACTGGGAAGGCAGCTTCAATCATATATACTGTAATTACTCGAAAACTTACAAATTTTAAAATGTATTAGTATAGCCATTTTAAAGGTCTATAAGTGCCTAACAACATGATGCTAAAACATAAGCATTTAATATACATAAGATGTTTAAGAAAATAAATTTGCACATAAGTAATAATGCAAACTATCCTAAAATAAAACTAATAACTCGAAAACTAAAAAATCTAAAATGTTTTAAAACAGTTTGTTTTAAAGCTCCTCAAATAATCAAAAACCTTATAAATAACTAATTATTTAAAAAATTTAGAGTGTTATAAACAAGGAAGGCAGATGTACACAAAAACTCTAATAACTCGAAAACTAAATGATTCTAAAATGTTTTAAAACAGTCTTTTAAAACTCTAGAAAAGCTCTAAACATGATGCAAAACTTATGTATTTAAAATACATAGAGTTTCTAAATACTGGGAAGGCAGCTGCAATCATATACTGTAATAACTCGAAATCCTAAAAATTAAAAAATGTATTAGTATAGCTATTTTAAAGGTCTATAAGTGCCTAACAACATGATGCTAAACATAAGCATTTAATATACATAAGATGTTTAAATAAAAATATGTAATTTGTACACATAACCTATAATAACTCGAAAACTAACAAATTCTAAAATGTTTTAAAAAAATTATTTTAAAGCTGTTAAAATGCTCTAAAACCTAATAAAAAACTTAAGTATTTAAAATATTTAGAAGTGTTAGAAACAAGGTAGGCAGATGTGCACAAAAACTCCAAACCCTCGAAAAACTAACAGATTCTAAAATTTTTAAAAACAATCTTTTTAAAGATCTTAAAAAGCACTAAAACCTGATAAAAAACTTATGTATTTTAAATACATAGAGTTCCTAAAAACTGGGAAGGCAGCTTCAATCATATACTGTATTACTCGAAAACTTACAAATTTTAAAATGTATAGTATAGCCATTTTAAAGGTCTATAAGTGCCTAACAACATGATGCTAAACATAAGCATTTAATATACATAAGGTGTTTAAATAAAAATATGTTATTTGCACACGTATCCTATAATAACTCGAAAACTAAAAATTTCTAAAATGTTTTAAAAAAGTTATCTTAAAGCTGTTGAAATGCTCTAAACCTAATAAAAACTTAAGTATTTAAAATATTTAGAGTGTTTAGAAACAAGGTAGGCAGATGTACACAAAAACTCCAAACCCTCGAAAACTAACAGATTCTAAAATTTTTAAAAACAATCTTTTAAAAGATCTTGAAAGCACTAAAACACCTGATAAAAAACTTATGTATTTTAAATACATAGAGTTTCCTAAAAACTGGGAAGGCAGCTTCAATCATATACTGTAATTACTCGAAAACTTAAAAATTTTAAAATGTATTAGTATAGCCATTTAAAGGTCTATAAGTGCCTAACAACATGATGCTAACATAAGCATTTAATATACATAAGATGTTTAAATAAAAATATGTAATTTGCACACGTATCCTATATTAACTCGAAAACTAACAAATTCTAAAATGTTTTAAAAAGTTATTTTAAAGCTGTCAAATGCTCTAAAACCTAATAAAAACTTAAGTATTTAAAATATGAGAGTGTTTAGAAACAAGATAGGCAGATTTACACAAAAACTCTAATAATTCGAAAATAACAGATTCTAAAATGTTTAAAAACAGTCTTTTAAAACTCTAGAAAGCTCTAAAACATGATGCAAAACTTATGTATTTTAAATACATAGAGTTTCTAAAACTAGGAAGGCAGCTGTAATCATATACTGTAATTACTCGAAATCTTAAATTTAAAAATTTATTAGTATAGCCTTTTTAAAGGTTTATAAGTGCCTAACAACATGTTGCTAAACATAAGCATTTAATATACATTAGATGTTTAAATAAAAATATGTTATTTGTACACATAACCTCTAATAACTCGAAAACTAACAAATTCCAAAATGTTTTAATAAAATTATTTTAAAGCTGTTGAAATGCTCTAAAACCTAATAAAAAACTTAAGTATTTAAAATATTTAGAGTGTTTAGAAACAAGGTAGGCAGATGTACACAAAAACTCCAAACCCTCGAAAACTAACAGATTCTAAAATTTTTAAAAACAATCTTTTTAAAGATCTTGAAAAGCACTAAAACCTGATAAAAAACTTATTTATTTTAAATACATAGAGTTCCTAAAAACTGGGAAGGCATCTTCAATCATATATTGTAATTACTCGAAAACTTACAAATTTTAAAATGTATTAGTATAGCTATTTTAAATGTCTATAAGTGCCTAACAACATGATGCTAAACATAGGCATTTAATATACGTAAGATGTTTAAATAAAAATATGTAATTTGTACACATAACCTCTAATAACTCGAAAACTAACAAATTCCAAAATGTTTTAATAAAATTATTTTAAAGCTGTTGAAATGCTCTAAAACCTAATAAAAAACTTAAGTATTTAAAATATTTAGAGTGTTTAGAAACAAGGTAGGCAGATGTACACAAAAACTCCAAACCCTCGAAAACTAACAGATTCTAAAATATTTAAAAACAGTCTTTTTAAAGATCTTGAAAAGCACTAAAACCTGATAAAAAACTTATGTATTTTTAATACATAGAGTTCCTAAAAACTGGGAAGGCAGCTTCAATCATATACTGTAATTACTCGAAAACTTACAAATTTTAAAGTGTATTAGTATAGCCATTTTAAAGGTCTATAAGTGCCTAACAACATGATGCTAAACATAAGCATTTAATATACATAAGATGTTTAAATAAAAATATGTTATTTGCACACGTATCCTATAATAACTCGAAAACTAAAAAATTCTAAAATGTTTTAAAAAAGTTATCTTAAAGCTGTTGAAATGCTCTAAAACCTAATAAAAAACTTAAGTATTTAAAATATTTAGAGTGTTTAGAAACAAGGTAGGCAGATGTACACAAAAACTCCAAACCCTCGAAAACTAACAGATTCTAAAATTTTTAAAAACAATCTTTTTAAAGATCTTGAAAAGCACTAAACCTGATAAAAAACTTATGTATTTTAAATACATAGAGTTCCTAAAAACTGGGAAGGCAGCTTCAATCATATACTGTAATTACTCGAAAACTTACAAATTTTAAAATGTATTAGTATAGCCATTTTAAAGGTCTATAAGTGCCTAACAACATGATGCTAAACATAAGCATTTAATATACATAAGATGTTTAAATAAAAATATGTAATTTGCACACGTATCCTATAATAACTCGAAAACTAAAAAATTCTAAAATGTTTTAAAACAGTTGTTTTAAAGCTCCTCAAATAATCAAAAACCTTATAAATAACTTAATTATTTAAAAAATTTAGAGTGTTATAAACAAGGAGGCAGATGTACACAAAAACTCTAATAACTCGAAAACTAAATGATTCTAAAATGTTTTAAAACAGTCTTTTAAAACTCTAGAAAAGCTCTAAACATGATGCAAAACTTATGTATTTAAAATACATAGAGTTTCTAAATACTGGGAAGGCAGCTGCAATCATATACTGTAATAACTGGAAATCCTAAAAATTAAAAAATGTATTAGTATAGCTATTTTAAAGGTCTATAAGTGCCTAACAACATGATGCTAAACATAAGCGTTTAATATACATAAGATGTTTAAATAAAAATATGTTATTTGTACACATAACCTCTAATAACTCGAAAACTAACAAATTCCAAAATGTTTTAATAAAACTATTTTAAAGCTGTTAAAATGCTCTAAAACCTAATAAAAAAATTAAGTATTTAAAATATTTAGAATGTTTAGAAACAAGGTAGGCAGATGTACACAAAAACTCCAAACCCTCGAAAACTAACAGATTCTAAAATTTTTAAAAACAATCTTTTTAAAGATCTTGAAAAGCACTAAAACCTGATAAAAAACTTATGTATTTTAAATACATAGAGTTCCTAAAAACTGGGAAGGCAGCTTCAATCATATACTGTAATTACTCGAAAACTTACAAATTTTAAAATGTATTAGTATAGCCATTTTAAAGGTCTATAAGTGCCTAACAACATGATGCTAAACATAAGCATATAATATACATAAGATGTTTAAATAAAAATATGTAATTTTTACACATAACTTATAATAACTCGAAAACTAACAAATTCCAAAGTGTTTTAAAAAAATTATTTTAAAGCTGTTGATATTCTCTAAAACCTAATAAAAAACTTAAGTATTTAAAATATTTAGGGTGTTTAGAAACAAGGTAGGCAGATGTACACAAAAACTGTAATAATTTGAAAACTAAATGATTCTAAAATGTTTTAAAACAGTCTTTTTAAAGATCTTGAAAAGCACTAAAACCTGATAAAAAACTTATGTATTTTAAATACATAGAGTTCCTAAAAACTGGGAAGGCATCTTCAATCATATACTGTAATTACTCGAAAACTTACAAATTTTAAAATGTATTAGTATAGCTTTTTTAAATATCTATAAGTGCCTAACAACATGATGCAAAACATAAGCATTTAATATACATAAGATGTTTAAATAAAAATATGTAATTTGTACACATAACCTCTAATAACTCGTAAACTAACAAATTCCAAAATGTTTTAATAAAATTATTTTAAAGCTGTTGAAATGCTCTAAAACCTAATAAAAAACTTAAGTATTTAAAATATTGAGAGTGTTTAGAAACAAGATAGGCAGATTTACACAAAAACTCTAATAATTCGAAAACTAACAGATTCTAAAATGTTTTAAAACAGTCTTTTAAAACTCTAGAAAAGCTCTAAAACATGATGCAAAACTTATGTATTTTAAATACATAGAGTTTCTAAAAACTGGGGAGGCAGCTGTAATCATATACTGTAATTACTCGAAATCTTAAAAATTTAAAAATTTATTAGTATAGCCTTTTAAAGTTTATAAGTGCCTAACAACATGTTGCTAAACATAAGCATTTAATATACATTAGATGTTTAAATAAAAATATGTTATTTGTACACATAACCTATAATAACTCGAAAACTAACAAATTCTAAAATGTTTTAAAAAAATTATTTTAAAGCTGTTGAAATGCTCTAAAACCTAATAGAAAACTTAAGTTTTCAAAATATTTAGAGTGTTTAGAAACAAGGTAGGCAGATGTACACAAAAACTCTAATAACTCGAAAACTAACAGATTCTAAAATGTTTTAAAACAGTCTTTTAAAAGTTCTTGAAAAGCTCTAAAACACGATGCAAAACATATGTATTTAAATACATAGAATTTCTAAAAACTGGGAAGGCAGCTGCAATCATATACTGTAATTACTCGAAATCTTAAAAATTAAAAAATGTATTAGTATAGCCATTTTAAAGGTCTATAAGTGCCTAACAACATGATGCTAAACATAAGCATTAAATATACATAAGATGTTTAAATAAAAATATGTAATTTTTACACATAACTTATAATAACTCGAAAACTAACAAATTCCAAAATGTTTTAAAAAAATTATTTTAAAGCTGCTGATATTCTCTAAAACCTAATAAAAAACTTAAGTATTTAAAATATTAAGGGTGTTTAGAAACAAGGTAGGCAGATGTACACAAAAACTGTAATAATTTGAAAACTAAATGATTCTAAAATGTTTTAAAACAGTCTTTTTAAAGATCTTGAAAAGCACTAAAACCTGATAAAAAACTTATGTATTTTAAATACATAGAGTTCCTAAAAACTGGGAAGGCATCTTCAATCATATACTGTAATTACTCGAAAACTTACAAATTTTAAAATGTATTAGTATAGCTTTTTTAAATATCTATAAGTGCCTAACAACATGATGCTAAACATAAGCATTTAATATACATAAGATGTTTAAATAAAAATATGTAATTTGTACACATAACCTATAATAACTCGAAAACTAACAAATTCTAAAATGTTTTAAAACAGTTATTTTAAAGCTCCTCAAATGCTCTAAAACCTCATAAATAACTTAAGTATTTAAAATATTTAGAGTGTTTAGAAACAAGGTAGGCAGATGTACACAAAAACTCTAATAACTCGAAAACTAACAGATTCTAAAATGTTTTAAAACAGTCTTTTAAAACTCTTAAAAAGCTCTAAACATGATGCAAACTTATGTATTTAAAATACATAGAGTTTCTAAATACTGGGAAGGCAGCTGCAATCATATACTGTAATTACTCGAAATCACTAAAAATTAAAAAATTATAGTATAGCTAGTTAAGGTCTATAAGTGCCTAACAACATGATGCTAAACATAAGCGGTTTAATATACATAAGATGTTTAAATAAAAATATGTTATTTGTACACATAACCTAATAACTCGAAAACTAACAAATTCCAAAATGTTTTAATAAAATTATTTTAAAGCTGGTTGAAATGCTCTAAAACCTAATAAAAAACTTAAGTATTTAAAATATTTAGAATGTTTAGAAACAAGGTAGGCAGATGTACACAAAAACTCCAACCCTCGAAAACTAACAGATTCTAAAATTTTTAAAACAATCTTTTAAAAGATCTTGAAAAGCACTAAAACCTGATAAAAAACTTATGTATTTTAAATACATAGAGTTCCTAAAAACTGGGAAGGCAGCTTCAATCATATACTGTAATTACTCGAAAACTTACAAATTTTAAAATGTATTAGTATAGCCATTTTAAAGGTCTATAAGTGCCTAACAACATGATGCTAAACATAAGCATTTAATATACATAAGATGTTTAAATAAAAATATGTAATTTGTACACATACCTATAATAACTCGAAAACAAAAATTCTAAAATGTTTTAAAAAAGTTATGTTAAAGCTGTTAAATGCTCAAAACCTAATAAAAACTTAATTATTTAAAATATTTAGAGTGTTTAGAAACAAGGTAGGCAGATGTACACAAAAACGCTAATAACTCGAAAACTAAATGATTCTAAAATGTTTTAAAACAGTCTTTTTAAAGATCTTGAAAAGCACTAAAACATGATAAAAAACTTATGTATTTTAAATACATAGAGTTTCTAAAACTGGGAAGGCAGCTTCAATCATATACTGTAATTACTCGAAAACTTACAAATTTTAAAATGTATTAGTATAGCCTTTTAAAAGGTCTATAAGTGCCTAACAACATGATGCTAAACATAAGCATTTAATACATAAGATGTTTAAATAAAAAATATGTAATTTGTACACGTACCTATAATAACTCGAAAACTAACAAATTCTAAAATGTTTTAAAAAAGTTATTTTAAAGCTGTTGAAATGCTCTAAAACCTAATAAAAAACTAATTATTAAAATATTTAGAGTGTTTAGAAACAAGATAGGCAGATTTACACAAAAACTCTAATAATTCGAAAACTAACAGATTCTAAAATTTTTAAAAACATCTTTTAAAACTCTAGAAAAGCTCTTAAACATGATGCAAAACTTATGTATTTTAAATACATAGAGTTCTAAAAACTGGGAAGGCAGCTTCAATCATATACTGTAATTACTCGAAATCTTAAAAATTCACTTAAATTCGTCTAGCCTGTTTTAAGGTTTATAAGTGCCTAACAACATGTTGCTAAACATAAGCATTTATATACATAGATGTTTAATAAAAATATGTAATTTGTACACATAACCTATAATAACTCGAAACTAAAAAATTCTAAAATGTTTTAAAACCATTATTTTAAAGCTGTTGAAATGCTCTAAAACCTAATAAAAAACTTAAGTTTTAAAAATAGTTAGAGTGTTAGAAACAAGGTAGGCAGATGTACACAAAAACTCTAATCCTCGAAACTAACAGAATTCTAAAATGTTTTAAAACAGTCTTTTAAAAGTTCTTGAAAAGCACTAAAACCCGATGAAAAACTATATGTATTTAAATACATAGAATTCTAAAAACTGGGAGGCAGCTGCAATCATATACTGTAATTACTCGAAATCTTAAAAATTAAAAAAGTATTAGTATAGCCTTTTTAAAGGTCTATAAGTGCCTAACAACATGATGCTAAACATAAGCAGTTAATATACATAAGATGTTTAAATAAAATATGTTATTTGTACACATAACCTCTAATAACTCGAAAACTAACAAATTCCAAAATGTTTTTAATAAAATTATTTTAAAGCTGTTGAAATGCTCTAAAACCTAATAAAAACTTAAGTATTTAAAATATTTAGAGTGTTTAGAAACAAGGTAGGCAGATGTACACAAAACTCCAAACCCTCGAAAACTAACAGATTCTAAAATTTTTAAAACAATCTTTTTAAAGATCTTGAAAAGCACTAAAACCTGATAAAAAACTTATGTTTTTAAATACATAGAGTTCCTAAAAACTGGGAAGGCAGCTTCAATCATATACTGTAATTACTCGAAAACTTACAAATTTTAAAATGTATTAGTATAGCCATTTTAAAGGTCTAAATGCCTAACAACATGATGCTAAACATAGGCATTAATATACATAAGATGTTTAAATAAAAATATGTAATTGTACACATAACCTATAATAACTCGAAAACTAACAAATTCCAAAATGTTTAATAAAATTATTTTAAAGCTGTTGAATGCTCTAAAACCTAATAAAAACTTAAGTATTTAAAATATTTAGAGTGTTTAAAACAAGGTAGGCAGATGTACACACAAAACTCCAAACCCTCGAAAACTAACAGATTCTAAAATGTTTAAAAACAGTCTTTTTAAAGATCTTGAAAAGCACTAAAACCTGATAAAAACTTATGTATTTTAAACATAGAGTTCTAAAAACTGGGAAGGCAGCTTCAATCATATACTGTAATTACTCGAAAACTTACAAATTTTAAAATGTATTAGTATAGCCATTTTAAAGGTCTATAAGTGCCTAACAACATGATGCTAAACATAAGCATTTAATATACATAAGATGTTTAAATAAAAATATGTAATTTGCACACGTATCCTAATAAATCGAAAACTAAAATTCTAAAATGTTTTAAAAAATTATTTAAAGCTGTTGAAATGCTCTAAAACCTAATAAAAAACTTAAGTATTTAAAATATTTAGAGTGTTTAGAAACAAGGTAGGCAGATGTACACAAAAACTCAAACCCTCGAAACTAACAGATTCTAAAATTTTTAAAAACAATCTTTTTAAAGATCTTGAAAAGCACTAAAACCTGATAAAAAACTTATGTATTTTAAATACATAGAGTTCCTAAAAACTGGGAAGGCAGCTTCAATCATATACTGTAATTACTCGAAAACTTACAAATTTTAAAATGTATTAGTATAGCCATTTTAAAGGTCTATAAGTGCCTAACAACATGATGCTAAACATAAGCATTTAATATACATAAGATGTTTAAATAAAAATATGTAATTTGCACACGTATCCTATAATAACTCGAAAACTAAAAAATTCTAAAATGTTTTAAAACAGTTATTTTAAAGCTCCTCAAATAATCAAAAACCTTATAAATAACTTAATTATTTAAAATATTTAGAGTGTTTAGAAACAAGGTAGGCAGATGTACACAAAAACTCTAATAACTCGAAAACTAACAGATTCTAAAATGTTTCAAAACAGTCTTTTAAAAGCTCTTGAAAAGCTCTAAAACATGATTCAAAACTTATGTATTTAAAATACATAGAGTTTCTAAAAACTGGAAGGCAGCTGCAATCATATACTGTAATTACTCGAAATCCTAAAAATTAAAAAATGTATTAGTATAGCAATTTTAAAGGTCTATAAGTGCCTAACAACATGATGCTAAACATAAGCATTTAATATACATAAGATGTTTAAATAAAAATATGTAATTTGTACACATAACCTATAATAACTCGAAAACTAACAAATTCTAAAATGTTTTAATAAATTATTTTAAAGCTGTTAAAATGCTCTAAAACCTAATAAAAAACTTAAGTATTTAAAATATTTAGAGTGTTTAGAAACAAGGTAGGCAGATGTACACAAAAACTCCAAACCCTCGAAAACTAACAGATTCTAAAATTTTTAAAAACAATCTTTTTAAAGATCTTGAAAAGCACTAAAACCTGATAAAAAACTTATGTATTTTAAATACATAGAGTTCCTAAAAACTGGGAAGGCAGCTTCAATCATATACTGTAATTACTCGAAAACTTACAAATTTTAAAATGTATTAGTATAGCCATTTTAAAGGTCTATAAGTGCCTAACAACATGATGCTAAACATAAGCATTTAATATACATAAGATGTTTAAATAAAAATATGTTATTTGCACACGTATCCTATAATAACTCGAAAACTAAAAAATTCTAAAATGTTTTAAAAAAGTTATCTTAAAGCTGTTGAAATGCTCTAAAACCTAATAAAAAACTTAAGTATTTAAAATATTTAGAGTGTTTAGAAACAAGGTAGGCAGATGTACACAAAAACTCCAAACCCTCGAAAACTAACAGATTCTAAAATTTTTAAAAACAATCTTTTTAAAGATCTTGAAAAGCACTAAAACCTGATAAAAAACTTATGTATTTTAAATACATAGAGTTCCTAAAAACTGGGAAGGCAGCTTCAATCATATACTGTAATTACTCGAAAACTTACAAATTTTAAAATGTATTAGTATAGCCATTTTAAAGGTCTATAAGTGCCTAACAACATGATGCTCAACATAAGCATTTAATATACATAAGATGTTTAAATAAAAATATGTAATTTGCACACGTATCCTATAATAACTCGAAAACTAAAAATTCTAAAATGTTTTAAAACAGTTGTTTTAAAGCTCCTCAAATAATCAAAAACCTTATAAATAACTTAATTATTTAAAAAATTTAGAGTGTTTAGAAACAAGGTAGGCAGATGTACACAAAAACTCTAATAACTCGAAAACTAAATGATTCTAAAATGTTTTAAAACAGTCTTTTAAAACTCTAGAAAAGCTCTAAAACATGATGCAAAACTTATGTATTTAAAATACATAGAGTTTCTAAAAACTGGGAAGGCAGCTTTAATCATATATTGTAATTACTCGAAATCTTACAAATAATAAAATGTATTAGTATAGCCATTTTAAAGGTCTATAAGTGCCTAACAACATGATGCTAAACATAAGCATTTAATATACATAAGATGTTTAAATAAAAATATGTAATTTGCACACGTATCCTATAATAACTCGAAAACTAAAAAATTCTAAAATGTTTTAATAAAATTATTTTAAAGCTGTTAAAATGCTCTAAAACCTAATAAAAAACTTAAGTATTTAAAATATTTAGAGTGTTTAGAAACAAGGTAGGCAGATGTACACAAAAACTCCAAACCCTCGAAAACTAACAGATTCTAAAAGTTTTAAAAACAGTCTTTTTAAAGATCTTGAAAAGCACTAAAACCTGATAAAAAACTTATGTATTTTAAATACATAGAGTTCCTAAAAACTGGGAAGGCAGCTTCAATCATATACTGTAATTACTCGAAAACTTACAAATTTTAAAATGTATTAGATAGCCATTTTAAAGTCTATAAGTGCCTAACAACATGATGCTAAACATAAGCATTTAATATACATAAGATGTTTAAATAAAAATATGTAATTTTTACACATAACTTATAATAACTCGAAAACTAACAAATTCCAAATGTTTTAAAAAATTATTTTAAAGCTGTTGAAATGCTCTAAAACCTAATAAAAACTTAGTATTTTAAATATTTAGAGTGTTTAGAAACAAGGTAGCAGATTACACAAAAACTCTAATAATTCGAAAACTAAATGATTCTAAAATGTTTTAAAACAGTCTTTTTAAGATCTTGAAAAGCACTAAACCTGATAAAAAACTTATGTATTTTAAATACATAGAGTTCCTAAAAACTGGGAAGGCAGCTCAATCATATACTGTAATTACTCGAAAACTTACAATTTAATGTATTAGTATAGCTTTTTAAATATCTATAAGTGCCTAACAACATGATGCAAAACAGCATTTAATATACATAAGATGTTTAAATAAAAATATGTAATTTGTACACATAACCTCTAATAACTCGAAAACTAACAAATTCCAAAATGTTTTAATAAAATTATTTTAAAGCTGTTGAAATGCTCTAAAACCTAATAAAAAACTTAAGTATTTAAAATATTTAGAGTGTTTAGAAACAAGGTAGGCAGATGTACACAAAAACTGCTATAATTCGAAAACTAACAGATTCTAAAATGTTTAAAAAAAACAGTCTTTTAAAGATCTAGAAAAGCTCTAAAACATGATGCAAAACTTATGTATTTTAAATACATAGAGTTTCTAAAAACTGGGAAGGCAGCTGTAATCATATACTGTAATTACTCGAAATCT
>QUOH01000088.1:0-14751 GCA_010416925.1 Polistes metricus
GCCGTTTTTGACGTCGGTAAGAGCTCTAAAACCTGATATACAATAGTTAACATTAATAAGATGGAATTCGGAGGTATTCAAGATATTTTTTTTTTATTGAATAAAGTTAAAAATATTTCATATTTTAAATAATTTTTATTTTCTTATAGTTGATACATTAGTAGAATAATTTATATTGAAATAATAATTATTATAATTAAATGCAAAAATATAATAACTCTATAAAATATACGATAATATAAAAAAATATAATATACTATGTTTTAGTTACTATAAGCTACTCGTATAATTTTTTTTTTTAAATAGAGGAGATGGAAACTGAATCAACAATAAATTTTATAAATAGTGTTTCGAATATTGACAATAAAATCTTTAAATTATTAAATTTCTCCATCTTTTTTCTCTCGTTTATTTCTTAGTTTTATTTACTCGCAATAAAGTACATATTATATATGGACCCTATTTATATATGTATCAATTGATTATTTTTAACACGATAAATACAAGTTTCGCTTCTATCGGGCATTTAAAGGCTACACACAGTTTTTTTTGTTTTATATTTTAATACTTGTAAAATTGTTAAGCCTTAGCACTCTTCGAAACATTGTTCAAAGTAGCACAATTTTGCGATATATTTAAATAATTAAATAATGTAAAATAAGCGAAGATCTATTGAGCTTTTGATAAAAAAGCTATGATAAGCTTTTGTTAGTTTTAGAATGTTTCATTAAAGCAAAATAAATCTACTACTTATTTCTCTCTTCTATCTCTTTGTATTTTAGTTTTCAAAGTTCTCCGCTTTGTCTCGTATTACGTTACCTGGTTCAGCAAGCGGTAAAATTGCACTCTACTGTTCACGATTCATTGTGTAATAGTCTTTCATTAATGCATTGCAATTTGTATTTTATTGGGTTGTCCGTAAAGTTCGGGTCGGGTTTATATAAATACATATGTTCGATTTATATTTTCATTATATAAATTAGTTTTTTTTTTCAAAATTATTTTTTTTTTACATATATTATAAATATTAAATTAAAAAAATTTTTTTTCTTATTTTCCCGGTAGATAGTTGTAAGATCACATAACTCTGGTAATATTTATCGAATTTGACAATATTTATGTAGTTTGATTGCTGCCATATCAAAGAGTAATTAAAACATAAAGTTTTGGTATTTGTTTTTCCAATCATAAGTTATTGCGTCTTAAAAATAAATAAGAATTAGTTAAAAAGTCGGGAAATTTTAAAGCTATTTTAAAAAGAGAAGAATGCGGCTCAAGTTGTTCAAGAATTGTGAGTTTTTATGGACATTATATAGTATCAGTATATTTGTGAGATAAAGTTGGTTCAAGTTTTTTCAATCTGGAAATTTAGATGTCTAACACTAAACCTTCCGACATTTCATGTATCCTATTCCTACCATAAGCAGTCAAATGATCGTTTCAAAAGAACATAAGTATCTTATATAGAAAGAGATTTTGGCCAATTGGATAGTAAACAAAATATTTTTTGGTGCTACAAAAAAACCCGCTCCCCGCTTTTCTATTTAGAAAGTTTTACTTATGGATTTTTAGCACATTTTTTAAAAATTACAGCATTTTTTATTGCCCACTTTTACCATACGTATTTTTTATTTTATACAAATTTTGTTAGTCTTATTGACTTTACAATATCTTATCGATCAACTCTGCTCTTTACAATATTTCGTTAAGTGTATCCTATCGGTCCTGATATTTCCTTGAAAATATTATAAATCGGTGCTCTTCCGCGATTAGACCCTTCTTTTATTTTTTGCCAGACTGTTCCGTTCATAGCAATTTCAATCCCTTCCTCATTTTCACTTTCGGAACTAGTTAGTTAGATTCATAGTTATGAATCTTTTTCTTTTTTGTCCTCTTCGTATATTCAAAATATTCTCTTCGTCCGTATCGCTGTCAAATAAGTCATAATTATTTTCTGATATATCATCGATATCGGTAACTTCTTGGTCATCTTCTGAACGATCCTCATTGATATTATTTATTTTGTCTAATAAATTGATATTCCTCGAATGTCTTGACATTTTTAGGGATGAATATACAAATGATAAAGTAAAAACTAAAATATAAAGATATAAATCAAACAAGGCATAAACGTTGAGACCACCGGGGGTAACACTTTACTGTTCCGTGGGGCGGCATGACCCACTTGTGGATCACTTGTTTTCAGAAAATTAGTCGTTAAGAAAATAAGTTGATTTTATTATTTTCAACATTACATATAAAAATTAAGTATTATAAACATTAACATTCAATATTTTAAATTGATAACAATTATTAATTTATACGTATGCAACTTTTCAAATAACGATGTTGCCCCGCCCCACGAAGCGTAAGGAGATAAGACAGTCCCGCCTCACGCGGAAAAACGTAGATTTTCGCCCCGGGGTGAACGTGTTAAATAAATAGAACCTAAAATAATGAACAAACAAAGATTATTTTTCTTGAATAACAAATTTTTTTAATAACATCTCACTTTAATGAATTTTTTTAAACACGTGAGGTATGCATTAGTTTCCGGCAGATTTAATAGTTCTAATTTTTTCCGAACGCTAATCAAGTAAAATATACTCCTCTATCACTGATTGTATTGTGCGCAAATTTTCCCAACATGGAGGTCTCTAGTGATTGTGATAAGCTAATGATCAGGAAAAAGAAAGTTGAATTAAAATAAGAAATAAAACACGTGATTGAGCTAATAGAAAATAATACATAATATTTTTATTAGCTCGTCAGGGAAAAGCCTTGCGGCATATAAATCCTCATTGATAAATTGTATATAATACTGAACAGCGTCCAACCAAAGATTAGGACACGTGGTTCACCTCTCGCTCGCCTCGCTTCTAGATAGATACAATAATGAATCTCGCCTCTGGCTCGTCTGTAGAGTGTCAAGAGAGTTTAAACACTTCGCTTATTCTCTTCCTCATCGGTTTGCTGCTTTCGCGGTGATGCACCTCTCTCTCGTATGTGGAAGTATAAGGGATACACTTATACCTCGCTTATATACAAGGTGATTCACTAACTCTTGCCACCAAGATAGCTCCGAGAATGTGACAGTAACAGGAAAGTTTATACAACACAAATTGCAAGAAAAATTCAGGAGTATAATATGACATCATTTTTTTTGTTAGGTTTAGTCGCTTCTAAGATTTAAGAGACAAGTTTGTTTTTTTAAATGGAATGCTATGTTTTGGTACTTATTTTTTGATTATAACGGCTGTCGTGGTGAATCCAACGATGTGTAACATTAAATACAGTAAATATTTATTAAATATGACGTACTCATTAAACCTGACTATTCCGTCTGACTGTTTCGTCCTTTGTCGGACACCTAAAGGATGACGTGATCTGATGCAAGCACGTCGCGGAGGAGTTGTATCGTGGCTGGGCTGGCTGGTTCGCCAAACTTGACCTTTGTTGATCTTCAAATACCTTAATGTTGCACATTGTTGGATTCACCATGATAGCCGCTATCAGAAAATAAGTGCCGAAACATAGCATTCCATTTAAAAAAACAAAATTGCCTCTTAAATCTTAGAAGCGACTAAACCTAGCAAAAAAACTGAAGTCATATTATACTCCTGAATTTTTCTTGCAATTTTTGTTGTATAAACTTTCCTGCTACTGTCACATTTTCGGAGCTATCTTGGTGGCAAGAATTAGTGAATCACTCTGTATATTGTTTTCTTGTCGTATAATATCTGTCCTAATGGTGGGCGTGTACTTTCCAACGGAAGAGAATAGCAAATGCGGTTTTGTTAGCGGGCATAGCAGGGCGTGCTTAGCAATGGTTAAAAGAGGGGGGTGGGGCGGCTATTGACACTCTTCGATGTTCCCTAAATGACCAGAGGCGACGACAATGACTATGACCATATTTTTGGTAAGATTAATATAACCGTACGTATACCTACATTAAAATTAAATAAACTGCAAATATTAACGTTTGAAATGCAAAAAAGAATATAAAAAGTTGTTTTCAAACGATTACATACTCTTTCAAAAGTAATTTTTATTACATTTTATTGTTTAAATTAATTAATAAAACACGTGTCTCTTAAATCCGAACAATAATAATAAAAATAGACCGTTAATTATAGAATAGATCTTTTTCTGTCTTATAAGCACGGTCAATACAATATTTACTGTACGTATTATTTAGACACTATTAATATTGGGTAGGCAACTAAGTGATTGTCAACTAATAAACTATCATATAAATATAAAAAGATATCAGAAAAATTCCCAGTGTAGATAATAATAAGCAAAATTGCAAAATTGACACTCACTTAATTATTTACTTGGAAGTTACCGCAACGGAGTCGCAAGAGTTAAAACGTAGGTACTTATACTATAAAGGCATAGCATGTACGGTCGTCTTTGGTATGTGACTTATCCTTTTACTTTTCCATTCGTTTTTTCTTCCTCGCAAATAAACCTAAGTAACGTTGATACCTTTTTTTTTATATATATTTGCATTTTTTTATATTTATTATACTTTAACGGAAATGAAAATCTGTTGTACATTTCACATTTACATATAATCTAACTATAACATTAACGTAATCTATAAGTAAATAGAGGGTTAGTCTATAACAATTATGAGCTGGTAATATAACCTAATTATTTTTTATTTTACGAAAAAAATGCTTAGGACAATGTTACACTATTTTAAAGGCTGTATTTGATAGGAGACATTTTCTCTTAAAATAAATTTTTTTACATGATTTTAAAGTCATTAGTATTTTTTTATTTAAATTATACTTAATTGTATTTTTTTTAATCCTTTCGTAACACTAAATGGTAAAGTGTTAGGATACAATGTTAAAAGCTAATTTGTTTAGAAGGAACACAATTCTATTTCTTTTAAATGTTGTACATATGCCTTATAACATTTTTTAAAAATATGATCGTAAATATGTATATCATTCAATTTTTTATTCCAAAAATTTCTGTTTTAAATTCAACCAAAAAATTAAAGTCGCGCGAATTACGAGATATTTTTTTCACCATACTGTCGTGTACCAATAACTTTTTGATATTGAATCTTGATATTTTCCTCCTGTGTCAGGATTTATAATAGTTATTTAGAGAAAGGTTCTATTCATTTTCACTGAAATTGTGTCAATTATTCTACTCCTATAAGCTTAAGAATTGTTTAAGTAGAAAAAAAGGTAGCGACTTGGACTAGTGGGAATAAATAATCCGTTATAAAAATTATTAAATAATTATCACAGTCATAAAATTATAATTTTATATCAAGTGCTGGTAATTTTTTTCTTTTTTTCTCTTATGCATGAATTACTTTCTGTAGTAAGGGCCAATTTGTGGCATTGTATACTTAAATACTACAAATTTAGTGTAACTAAGGGAGAGAGAATATTTTCTCCTTTCTTCTTCTCTTATCTCCCTCCTACCCCATTGAATAAAGATGCCAAATAAAATTCAAATTAATTTACAGAGTTTCTGATATAAGTTAATTTCCTTAAAGAAATCGATTTATTGTAATTATTTCATCGCTCAAAATACAGACTTAATAATTACTATCGGTTTCACTAAATACAGGATATGGATTTAATAACTAATCAAAAACTGGATTTATAGGGTATTTGTTCTTATAGGTTGATTACATTTTACTGACTAGCTGACTTTGATTCTTACCGGTCCTTATTAACTACATGACGTTAGAATTTACTGAAGATGACTCGTAATTATTATTGGATACAGTAATCAACACTCATAACTCCGATTTGTTTATTATGCCTTATTGCATTACGAAAATATATCAGACTGATATAAGGTTTGAGATATTTGATGGAATGCGCTTTTATAACTAAAAATGTTGTAGCTTTTGTGAATTGCTTGTCTCTTAGGAATGCTGTATATATATATTCGTATAGTCATGTAAGGATCTTCAATTTCTTTACTGTGCACAGACACATGCACGCGCCTTCTCAAACTGCTTGATAATAAAATTTTACTCTTTCAAGCTTCCATGTTGTAAGGACAGAGTAAAAGACAGGAGTTCGTTTACTATTAACGATGTATTCTGTTATTTTGTTACAACATAGATCAGCGTGGCGATTGGTTTCTGTTGCGAATTCTGTTCTTCTCACAGCTTTATTTACTACCCTGATTTATTCCTAGATTCTGTTAAATTATAGCCTGTTTTTCGATAATTTTTGGAATTCCTTCGCTTCGATAGTTCTTGTGAACTTAATATATAGCGGAGGGTTAGTTTTCTCTAAAATAAACATGGCAAAAGCTTAATAAAGTAAGGTACTTCTGTAATCATTTAGTTTAAAGGGGAAGGGGGTTCTCTCTATTTTTTTGTTATACCCTTATGGGAGGACCGTAAAAGTAACTTCTTTCCGATTTTTTTTTGAAACTTTTCACATTTGTAATAGTCCATGAGAATATTTATTGTATTTACATAAAATATATATTCAAGCGTTTTCGAAAAAACGAATAGAAATTTCGCAAAAATGATCCTCGTCTCTCTGATGCGTTAGATCGATTCCTCGATAGGAAAGAAATTTTTTTTTTTTTTTTTTTTTTTTAATATATACATATACATATATATATATATTAGACAAAAAAAAATGATTTGGGGTTAGGTAAACGAGTTATTGCTACAAAGCAGAGAAAAAACGTATTTTGTTTAATTGTTGTACATAAATTATATAATTAAAATATATATTTGGTTATTTATTGAAGTATACCAGAATAATTGTCTTTATGAATCTTCAATTCCTACATATATGGCATGAACACGTGTATTCCTAACAAATAATAACAATGTACACTCTAATTCTCCTATAACACAATTAATTCGTTCTACATTTAAACAAAATCGTGTTAAATAAAGAACAAATTAAAAAATAAAATAAAAAAATAACGCAATAGAATGAATAAGCCTTCGTGTTAGACAAGAATAATCTAAATTTGTTAACTCGTTATATTTGGAAAATCGTGCTATAAGAATACCGTATTATGAAAGAACATTTTATTCTATTAATTTACATAGAGATCGTATTACAAAAGGATTCATTGTAATTTAATAAAATATAAAAATTGTTAAATTAATTAGTCGATCCGATATATTTTCAATTTTTTTTTTTTCTTTTACAAATGAAAATCCATTCTCTACTCAGTCGTTTCTTTTCTTCTTATTTCGTAGGAAGTACGCCTGGAAAATCTACGTTTGTTCGACTTAATCGACCAATTAATCGTCAAGTTTTTTCACAAACATATCTTACACAATAATATGAAATAAAAAATTAATCACATTGATAATATACGTTAGTGCAAAAATGTGTTAACCGGTGTTGACGACTACGTGTACGACGAAAAGTAAATCGTATGGTATTGACACGTCGCATTTGTTTGATATTTTCAACAACAATAAGACACATATGAGAATAATTATTGATCGATATGGAAAGATTAATCCATGATGATGTTATTAAGATGAAAAAATATATAATTTTAATAAAGAATAAAGTAAATTTTAACAATATTATCGACTAAACTATCATCTGAAAAGTGTATGCTTCGGAATATATTATAAATAATGAACAAAATCTGATAGATAAATGGATAAAAAGTAGATATTATGAAAGCGTGTAACTGTAAGCCAAAATCTATTTTGAAAAAAAAAAATATTTGTAAACGTTTCAAGACTTATTTTTTTTTTAGAACTAGTCTTTTTAATTGAATATTCATTTAACCTTTGAAGACTTAAGAATATAATCACTCTTTCAACTCCAAATATATATTAGATAAGAAAAAAATCAAATAGACAATCATATATTTTTCATTAATTTACAGAACAAGTCCATGAAAAAAAAATACTTCATATAATTTTAAATAATTAAATTTAATCTGTAAATAATTGATTTACTGAAAGATACATTTGAGTATCACCTATTGGTGATTGGTCTTTTTATTACAAGACCAAGTTATTTTCATTCACAGTTTGATTGTAATAATATAATATAAAATACAATAAAAAATTTAAGAACTACCATTTTAAAGCAGATGATATGAATAGATGAAGACTCGTCATTAAACAAACAATGAGAGTGATTCCTTTTTTTTTCTTAAACGAATCATTATTTTCTAGACAATATTTACAAAACATGAAATTGCTCCTTTGGCTTTTCGTGTAATGAAACAATATTATTATCGGCTAAATGACTAATTTAATACTCTTCTGAAAGAATATGCAATAAAAATTCTTTATTTACCAGTGTATTTTTAACTGTGAATTATGATATTACAACTTACAATAAAAAACATAATGAAATATATATGAAATATGATATATATATATCATATTATAAAGAATGTTCAATTGATTTTATTTTTTTTAATTTTTCTAGAGGAAGTTATATTAATTTTGTAGGGAATATAATAAAAATGTGCATTTTTATTAAAAAGCATGTGAAGTTTCCTCGTTTCGCCAACGTAATTACTTTTTTATTATATTGAGAAATCAACTTTTCTCTTGATCTCTTCTTTTCATAATTTAGAGTATTCTTTCGCTGCAATAGATTTTTTTAAATGATTGTTTATCGATATGTAATAATGAATTCGGCTACTCTTGTGCTTGTTTGGTTCCAAGATTTTTATAGCCTTATTATTTTTCTTGTGTCGTATAATATACTTTACAATAATAAAAACCAAAAATAATAAAAGATCAGAAAAAAAATATTTTCTCTGTTAAAGAATCGATAGATACTCGTTTCACAATTCGAATAAGTCACGTAGTTAATTTGACTTCGGACACTAATTTAACTTTATCATCGAAGCATGATTCAAATAATAGGGATGTTACATTACAATCGTTCGATTAAAATCTATTGCTTTTAACATGAAGCTAATAATATTTAACAGTAATCAATTGCTTCTAATAAGTTCGCAAAGATAAATAACTGCGTAAAGATATTCGGCTTCCTGCAATGGGTTTGTAAGAAAAGAGACAAATTGATTTCTTAATTGGTTATAGATGAGCCTAGTTTTTTATCTATGATATTTGAAATATGTGCATTATTTTCAAATATTTTTGAAATACATTGTCTCTCGTTAATCTATCATATTTATGTTAGGACATGCTCCAAAATATAATATAAAAAAAATATTCTTTGTCAGCTGATCCATTCCTGTCGATATTTTCACAGTAGTAAATTTTTGAGATGAGAAGTATGCATTTCTTCGGTTTATGACCTTTCAAGTGTAGGTTTATCCGTCCTTGACATAGTTTGTTCTCTATTGGTTTAACAAATTTATTTATTATATAATACATTTAATTAGATAATGTTTTAAAAACTAGAAAATACTTGGTAGCAGCAAAGTATCGAAGCAAAGGATCTTCAAAAAATTATGAAATATAAAAAGAAAATAAACGCCAACAGGAAATAGTAGAAGATTGTAAGAGTGACCAGGAATTTTTAAAAGTTTAGTCCCTCAACAACGGTGTGATAAAATATTTGTTGCTTAATAAATACCGTAAGGCATCGGTTGGATCTTAAACAAGTCGCTAAGTGGAATATTTTAAAATTCTCGCAAGAAAAATATATTATTAGGAACCAAAGAAATGAAGTTATTCTATGCAAGACTTAACATAACTAAAGTTTTGAATATGTTACGTCTTGTGGCGTAATATAAGATTGTTAAGGTCGTGAAGGCTTTACCAGGAAATGACCTTTACGTTAACCAACCTTATTTTGCAAGTATTAACTTGATACTGAATAGTGGAATACGTGTCACTGATCGATGAAATATAATAAAAGATGATAAGATTGGAAAATGTTAGAATTTAAGGAGGCAGAAAAAACGATAACGAAAATACAGATTTTAAGTCACTTACCTTTTCTTCTAACGGCGTGTTGATAAGAGAGTAAATTTTATCTGAATGATAGGCGAATGATTATGTTCGGAAATAATTGTAATAGAATACAAAACGTTTATTTTAAGCTGAAATATACTTTTATTACTTTTAAAAAAGATTTAATTGTTTACCCGTTTTACACTATCTAGAACGTTGACTTATCAATTGCTTGATTTACTAACTAACAAATGCAGAGTATAATTTTTTCTGACTGATTGACTTATTTTTATTATCTTTTGTTACCTGCAATTCTTCTTTAAATATATTTAGTTTTTCATATAAGAAATATTTATCAAGTACATTGGGTTTAATTGTTGCACGAAAATATTATTGTCTATGAATTGGAATAATTTAACATTTTACAAGGTTTCTATTATATAATGAAACAATATCTAATTGACAAAAAATACGAAGGATTTAACGGAAATTATTCTTATATGGAAAGCTGATGGATATTTCCACTAATTGCCGATAATACAAACTGTTAAAGAGTGATATCGAAAGGATTGCAATTATATATTTATTTATTTGTAAAGAAAACCAATAGTATAATACAATTCAGTTTTTATCTAAAGATTTTAATTTTATAATATTGAATCATATGTGAGACCGCAAAGTTATTTCTTTTTCTCCCACACTCACTCTGTCCATATTTGACTATGTATTTCTCCATCAATACAGAATAAGTAACAGAATAAGTGGAAAATATTATACGAATAGCTTTAAAACAGAAATACAAATTCCTGTAAATATGTCTTATTTGACCTTGTTTCGGAGTTACATCGAATTACGTGGTGTTTCTATCGCAATGATTATTACAAAAAGCGGAAATAGGACGTTAAACTGGATGTCGAACAACCTATATAGTTAACGCATGATGAAGCACCGCTGCATTTTTACCGACTACCTATACGATTTTGAAACGAACGATTTCCAAACAAAAATAATAAATCATGATTGTCTTGCTACCCGACCTGTTCGTTCCTCCGATTTGAATCTGTTGATTCTCACTCGTGAGGCTATTTAAAAAACATTCTCTATAAAAAAAAAACCTATAAACAATGCGGAAATACTTCGTGAAAGGAATTATCAAAAACTTCCAGTATATCCGAGCAATTGTTCGAAAATATGGAGAGAGAGTAAGGCAATCGCCCGTAAAACGACTGCAAACTTGTGCATAGGTACAAGGAAGTTATTTTGAACACCTCTTGTGAATGTAAGTGCATTCAGTTAATCCAAACTCCGATTCGATATAATTCCTAAACATGGTCAAATAGGATATATGCTCATAGAAACTTTTTGTTCTGATTTTGATGTGTTGAAGTTATCTCATAGTATTCCGCGTTTATGCTACTACATCCTGTATATTGATCGGTCTATCTGTATGTGTATATGTATGTTTTACATATTTCCACTCACTATACCTATACACTCTCTCACACTCATGCTATCTACGAAATTTTTTACACAATACATTCACGCCATCACACAAGTGTAACATATTTTTAATATTTATTATTTAAGAATTGATTTCTTACATATCTGAAAGACTTTCACTTCTTCTATCAACAAACTCCGTTAAAATGCTTAAAACCTTTACGGCGTTCAGATCTAACGTCCGACAATACAAATAATCCAAAAAATCCTCAAATCAATCAGCCTTACTCATGTCAGTGAAAAAAATCCTGTGGCATTTGAAAATGCATTTGCTACGCGAAAGAGTACATGCACTAGAAAGTAAGAATTGGAATAGTTCAGAAAGAATGATTCCAAAATAGAAATGGACAGATATATATATTCTTTTGGTTGAATCATACACTAAATTAGTAAGTAAATATTTACACTTATAATTTTGCTGTCGAATCGTGTACTTTAGTTTTAGTTGATAAATCTTCAGTTAGTATCCAGTTTAACCAGTACTGATTATTAGGTTCGAATTTCTCAATCTTAACACATCGTTGACCGGCAATTTTACTAAAAATTTATCTCATGTCACTGGCTATTATTTCGTTATTGGATGTGAAAATAAAACAATAAAAGTAAACTTTAATAAATTTTATTTATTATTCAACTTTTAATATTTCGTTTTCGTATGATAAGCAGTATAAAAATCATCTACGTGTAATGGTACACAACAGCTTTTACAAATATATCTTGTTTGCTTCGTTTTCACTTTGAAGAGCATACTCTGCATGCTCTACTCGGATTTGCTTTTCTGGTAGTGACTTTGTTTCTAAGACGTGGTCTCTTACTTGTCCGGAAAACCTGAAAGGTGTGTTTATATAAGGGGCTGTTTTAGAAATTCGAGAAGTGTTAGGTGGAATGCTACATTCTTTGAAATCCACATTAACTGTTAAATTTTAATTAATTCTCTAGCTACTTCCAGTAGAAATTTTGTGTATCTTGTTTTATTTTCTAGCAAATAGGTACAGTACAGTTTATAAGCATTGAACAAGGTGCAGTTTATCAGAAAAAATGCTAACTTTTTTTACCACTTTACAGTTTTTCGTAAGATACTGCTGTTCGCCAAGTACTGATCTGCACGATCTACCCCTTTCATATGTTTATTGTATTGCAATATGCAAGTAGGTTTGATTGTGTCGCCTTTGTAATTTTTTTTTCGATTTCCACTTTGTATGTGATGTAGACTTTTTTTTCACGTAGAATAATTTTAATATAGAACATGATTAAATATATATATCAATATCCTCGAAAAGGTTATGATTTTACAGAATATCGTCTAACTATCAAGGTACTATTCGTATAATTAATGCTTCAACTACACGAGATTGAAAGAATTGTTAATAAATAAATTGTAGCTTAAAATTGTTTTTAAATCGTTGTAAAATTTTATTTTAAATTTTATTCTTGACGTATGAATAATTTGAAGGTAGACGTTTTGATTTTATTTTGGTATATCAAACGCGCATGCGTTAATGTAGATATATACATAGCACATATGACGTTGATACGAAAACGCGAACTAGTTTCAAGTCAAGCTAACGTGGCTGAACCTGTCAAGGGAATATCAAAACATACAGAAAGAGAAGGAATCAGTTTTGCATTAATATACATATCATCAATGCTTCAGAATTGTATTCTGTGAAGACGTTGAAATTCGTATAACAATCGGGTAAATTACCAAGTGGTTATAGTTACCTTATTAGAAGTAATGATCGGTTACTTATAAATTATATTGTTTGTGCATTTTAGATTGAATAACCACAATAAAATATTTTTAAACTTGCGGATGTTTCACTGAATGTAGTACTATTAAGATAGATATAAGTTTCAGATGTTCAATCAATCGACATTATGGTAAAATGAACTCTTTTTTTTTTATTTCTAATGTTAGTATGAGATATCTCACACTTGTTTTTATTATTGGTGTTACTGGATTGAACTTGGAAAAAATTGTTTGTACATATTTTCAGGTCTTTGTTAAGAAGAACTTTATAGATCTATGCAGTTACGTTTTGTAAAATAATATAAGATAGCATAATATAAGATATAAGAAATAAAAATATATAATAAAAATTAACTTCATTTTATAAACGTTAAATGAGCATTCTTCATCATGCAGCATATCATGAAGCAATTGATTCAAGAAGTTCTTTGATTATTGCAAATCATCAACCATGCTTGTATTACTATGCTCTTTATTAGTCATTTATACAACCGATTAGGACATTACATGAATAAATATATTTTAGGAAAAATTAGGTTTTTTATTGCTTTTTTTTCTCGTAATAATACTGAAAAGACTGCAACTTAGTATATACCTATATTGCCCAAAAGCAGTCAAAATGACTGCATCGTGAAAGAATTAGTAATGCGTAAAGAAATTTGTTTAAAATGAATTTTTATTATTTTTATATTATTTCAATTATATAATAAGTTATTAATAAATATTACCAACTAAAAAATTTACATCACTAGGAAAAAAAATAATTGATTCATTATTATTTGTACATTTTATGCAAATAGGTTCCCCATATACCAAGCCGCCGCTATCTCCATTCCGTCTTAATAAGTCAATAAGTCTTATTGAACAATTGCAACTTATCAAATATGTACGCCTAAATCGACAATTTATCATGTACTGTTATTTAGATACGAAGCCGAACTGGTCATATAAGAAATTTACTCAATTCAATAATAAGAGTCATTTGATTCTATAAATTTTCCCATGCAGTAAAAATGATTGCTTTTGGGCAATATAGGTATAACACATATATATACAAGAAATGAAGGAGGGGGGAGTTAACTACACAATTATTAATAAACGCATTTATATGTTTTACAAAAAGTCACAATATTCTAAGAAATTGAGTCATTATATACATAACTATTTTTATAATTGGAATTAAAAAGTAGTCAAAATGACTTCCTTGGGCAATCTAGTGTTAAATTGTTTACCGAATAAAATTTAAGATTAAAGTAAGCTACTTTCTATTTTTTTTATAGTTTTGAATTATAATATAAAAATATAAAGTGATCGGATTTTCAGGGATCTACAATATTTTACAACATAGAAGTTATATTTATTGTTCTACTTTTTCTTTTCCTATACATTGTATAATACAATAAATCTAACAATCTCAACAATTAAAAAAAAACTGGTGTATGTATTTATGTACGCACGTAAGAAGTTATACTTCTTCGGCGTACCAAAACGAATATAACCTCAATAACTCAAAAATAACTTTAAAAATATAACTTCAAAAAGTTTATGGTTGGTGTCGTCGGTCGTCGTCCCGTTAATTTTTCTTTTACATAGAATACATTGATAAAGAAACCTGTTTCCCCCTCCTTGCTTGATG
>QUOH01000088.1:17469-145583 GCA_010416925.1 Polistes metricus
TATGTTTCAAAAGAGAAAAAGATATACCGGAGCAAACGTAAGGATTATTTAGAAAATTTGGCTAAAATTCAAATGTCCCTTTGAATCGTCGATTATCGATTAGTCTGGTGTTCGAGCTATTCGCGTTCAGAAATGTACATAATATTTCTGCTGGTTGATCAGCAAGGTTGTTAAAGCGGAAAGACCTTGTTTCGACTTCGACTTTTTTCCGAGCATTGGTTAAACTTTTAAAGCGTTTAAAGTAAACAGAGGACTTACGGCTAGCGAGTGCTGTGATGGTTCTAACTTCTAATAATGCCATGAAATCTACCGATATCGATTAAAAATTATCGCTGACGGCGCTAAATATATCCTAAAAAAAAGATTATGATAAGTTAAACATACACAAAACCTGCAGATTCCAAAATCCAGGCACAAGTTCGGTTTTGTGGATAACAAAATTACGAAGAAAATAGTAGATAAAAAAAGTATTGACGATCGAAATAATAACAGGAAAGAAGTTACAAGCAAAATACATGCGTAAAATAACTCCGTATGCAAACAATTCTGAGATGCAACACTGGCTTGAAGAAATATCACTATACAATTCGTCTACTCATTAGAAGAAGAGATAGAGATGAACGTGATGTAAGAACGTACACCTCATTTTATTAAATCACAACCAATTTACTTTCTAGCTCAATCAAGTGTAGAACCCCATATAGAGTTGTTTAATTATACAAAACAGGACAGAAAAACTATATGTTAAAACAAATAAAACTGCATCAAGTTAAAAATACAAACTAATACTCCTGAAATATTTCTAAAGTAAAACAAGTTCCTAAAGTCAAAAAACGCAGTCGTCACATATATCAGCTGAAGACGGAAGAAAGCTACAAAACAGTCATCAGAGGCTTACATCCGAAAAAAAGCCAATACAAACCGTCAAAAAGGATTTTAAGCTGGGATGGAGATAAGAGAAGTAAATTGTATGACGACGAATTTGATATAAAACAAGTATTGCCGTTGTTTTATGGGAAAATTCTCGCTTGGAAGCAATAACAAGGATATTTTTAGTATAAACAAAATGCTAAATACTATAATAAGCGTAGAACCACCACACATAAAAAAGATATGCAGCAGTGCTTAAGATTTCAGCCATACGACATACAAAAAATTATTGCAATAGAACACCTACGTGCGTAAGATGTGCACAAAATCACTGTCAAATTAACTGCCCCATTTTAAGAAAGATAGAGTCAATAAATGTGCTACAATTGCAAAGAAACAACTACTAATTAGTTACAAAGGTTGTGAGATAAGAAAGTAGCTTCAAAAAAACTCATCTTATTCCTCCAAGCAGAGTACATCCGCTGCAAAATATACAACAAAGAAGAGTACATAACTTACTTAAAAGATTATACGTAGGTCTCTATATCTAAACACAATGTGGGAAAAAATAAATTTTACTGACTCAAATAGTATGCAAAGGATGACTTCCACAATACAATTATAAACGAAAGGGGTAACAAATGACGCTACAGAAATCAAAAAACTCTTCAAACAATCAATTAGAAATACAGGATACTAACAAAAATTAATAATAAAATTAAACGAAATAGTAAATAACAAAAAAAACAAGCTACAATTGCTCACAAACGGATAATTAAGAATAAAATGGAGATATCCTGAAAAAAAGCATTTTGAAACGCTAAAAGATTGCAACAAAGGGTCATAGAGACAGAAACATTCTTATGCAATAAAATATTGATATACTCATTTCGAAAACCCACACATACTTCACCACAAGAAACTATATGAAAATCTAATATTACAATATATTCAAACAAGACATCCCACAAGGGAAGACACACGAAGTTCAACATTTATATTGAAAAAGTAACATCAACACCATCTATATAGTCAAATTTGCCACAACACAATCAAGCAACTACAGTTACAGTACAATGTAACACTAATAAATTTAAATTTCGGCTATATATGCACCGCCAGGACAAAAAATTACCTCACTGAAATGGCACGATTACTTCAGTCGATAGGTGGTAACAAATCCGTCTCAGCACAGGAGTTCGTAATGCTAAACTTACTATTTTACGGTAGGGCTCACAAATTATTACAACTAGACCGACATTAAAAAGCATTCTAAAAAGTTTGGCATGTAGGGCTCGTAGATACATCTAGAGCCCTCTTACTAATGCAAATGCACATACTTTCATCATCATATCTAAGGGACAAGACCTTTATTAAAAATCAAAGATGTGTACTTCGAAATTAAAGAAATCAAAGCTGATGTACCACAAAGAAAGTGTCCTTAGACCCTCACACTGATACACTGTCCCATACATACTCTATACAGGTGATATTCCACTAATGATGGAAGAAAAATACTAACGTTTGTTGATGACACTGCTATATATTAGCTATCATTCTGAGTTAGCAGTAGCGATGACCTTTTTACAAGAAAACGTAAGAAAATAGAAAAAAGTTAGAAGAAAAAGGATAAAAGCAAACACAAGCAAATACATCCACTTCGCTTTCACACTGTATAAGAAAGACTCTTCGGATATTAGACTAAATAACATAGTAATTCGACAAACTAGGCAAAAATTCAAGGTCAGCCTAGAAAATAAATTAACAGTCTATAAAATCATTATAAAACCAATAATGAACCCTTTGGGTTATCACTATAGGGAACAGCAGTTATGAATTATATAATAAAGCTAAAACAAATGCAATCGAAAATACTAAGAATGATAGTCGACGCCCTATATGGTTCATACGGAGGGAAATATACGAAAGGACCTTGTACTAATGACAATGATGGAAGAAATAGAAAATTTTACAACAAAATATAGGAAGAAGAACCCGCAGTTACACTCCAGCCAACTAGCCGCAGAAACGCTTACTACTCACATTATAAAAAGACTAAAAAGGAAACATCCGATAAACTTATATCCATAAAAATTATAAAAGAGAACGATAACCCTGAAGGGTAGTACATTACTACCCAAATATAATTTTAATGTAATCAAATAAAGAAATTTACCTTATGCTCACGGACAAATTTTAAAGTAGAAAATTAATGTAATTTAAAAAATAAAAAAAAGAATAAAGAGAAAAAAAAACAAGAAAAAAACAAAAAAAAAGACAAAAAAGAATAAAAAATAAAAAAGAGTAAAAAATAAAAAAGAATAAAAAAAAAGAGTAAAAAATAAAAAAGAGTAAAAAATAAAAAAGAGTAAAAAAAAAAAAAGAGTAAAAAATAAAAAAGAGTAAAAAATAAAAAAGAGTAAAAAATAAAAAAGAGTAAAAAATAAAAAAGAATAAAAAAAAAATACAAAACAAAAATACAACAAAACAATTAAAAATTAAAAAAAATAAAACTAAAATTTAAAAAGCTAGTTATTTTTACATCTGTAATTGTAAGTAAAGATAAGATTTTAAGCGCATATCTTCAAGGGTTAAACAACCACCTATCTTAATAGATGAAATGTTTCAATCGTTCTAGATCTAGGATTCTTTACTTTTATGCAATCTTTGAAACTTACTGCTTTGTCCAATACAATTAAATGCGTATAATGAATTTAAACAAATAGAAAAAAATTTGAGAACGTTTTTGTAATACTACAAACATCTAATGAATTAATTAATTTAAATAAAAGAGCAAATTCCTATAAGATTCTTCGTATCATTAAGACAAATGTTGTCCTGAGGAATGATTAGCAGCGAATTTAGTATGCTTCTAATAAGCCTTAGAAAAGATCAAGTTCCATTTTAATTATGATTACTTCGTATTTTGAATTTTGTAAATTTATATCATCAATGACTAAAATTTCAAAAATATATGTATATATGTCCACTATATTGAATTTATTTTATATTTTGATTTTTAATTTGTAACTAGTAACTTCAAAACATTATTATACCAGATTTCAATGAAATTTGATCTTTTTTAAACATAGGTGTTTACCGTTATAGATTAATTCTTTTCATTTAGTGTTATCTTCAATTTTAATTTATAATCAGCGGTCTCAATAATCTTAGTATACCAAATTTGAGCCTTAGCAGCAAGAATTTTTTTGGTCTTTTCTTAAGTGACTTCTTAGGTTAAACATATCTTGCCTACAACGAGATAAAAATTGAGCGTGGAAATAAATTAAACGTACACAAGACTGAATAACGAAATGTTTAAAACATAATTTTAGTTAATATTCTAGATTGAGAAAAGAAAAGATCGATTAAAAATTTTTAAAATATATTTTAGTTTTTATAATTTAGATCTCTTATCTTAAAAAAATAGAAAATTATTTTTCTCATACCTTCTCAAATTCGAATAAGATAATTATTTTCATAAATTGAAAGAAAACAAAAATTTATGTTCATAAATTAAAAGAAAAATTATTTCCATATAGTTCCTTCTGTTTATGAAATTTTACTTTTACAAATTGAGTTTTAGTAAGTTCTGTTAAAAAGACAGATTCTCTTAAGAAACCATTTAATATGTATTTACAAATACTATTTCATAAAAAGTATTACGATAAAAGTTAAATTCAATTTTATTACCATAAATCTCAATAAAGAGACTTCTAAAAGAAATAGCATAAAAATTGTTAAAGAGATGACAAAGTCCAAATAATTCTTAAGATTGATATATCCTGTTCCAGAAATGAATTTTCTTATAAAACTTCAAATTCGAGCTGTACAACAACATAATAATGTTCAAACGTTGAATGTCATAGCAACCACCGGCAACCGATACTAATTGTAAGTTAGCTTAAAGCGCTACAGGGGTCACATCGATGACCGGTGAAACCATGATTATCAGGAACATATTTAAAGTAACCTACCCTCGGTAAAAACAATAAAACACTCTCGGAAATAGCAATAAAAGCTATAACAGGACGAAGTCCTAATAAAAAAGAAGAAAAAAAGAAGATAATTTAAATAAATTTCCATATATTTAAACTTTTCAATATTATTATCATTACTGCAGTTTTGCGAGGAAATTAATGCCATATAAAACATATAAATATAGAGTTTTATTTATATAAATAATTATAACATATATGTACTTAAATATTATGCACGTATATGGCAATGTGCCGTATTGAAATATTTCAAATAAAAGAAAGGTGAACTAGTACAATATCGAATTCTTTAATATGGGTTTTTGTGTTTATCCTACTTAGATTTTTTTGTTTTTTTTTTTGCAAGATTGTATAAAATCGTCGTGTTGTCTTAGTTGGTCCTGGCATTTTTTGTAATAAAGTAGTTTTTTTTAAATAATTTTACACGCGATAAAACGCCTATCTTCAATTTCACTATCTCGGGGTTTTATTAATCGGGTCAACACAAATAAATGCATTTCAGCGCTTTAGGGGTCCAAGTATAGTTCCCAAGTAAGATAAATGCATTGCATATAGCTATATTGAACTTATATGTTCAAAATAACATTTTAATATGTAATACTTAATAATACCAGATTCGTGTTAACGTCACGACAAGTTATGTAAAATCACTGTGACATTGAACGTGTTAATGCAAACATAAATATAATTTTTATTATTGCTAAAGTTAAGGAATTATATATATTTTCAGTTTTTATAAAAATTCGGTTAAAGAATTGTTACAATTAAAAGAAATTAGGTAATTTGAGTAAAATTATTGAAATTTCAAATTAACTACCTAGGTATGAAGAGATAACTACTAGATTCAATTCCCTTACGTATACGGTAGTGGTTTTTTAAGAGTAATTATTGACTGATTGTGAGACAGCATTCATTTTTGATTTCTATCATTTAAAATTTATCCCCACTGGGTCGGAAGATGGTTCCACCGATCGTATTGATTTTTTGAAAATAGCATCGTCTTATAATCACTTCCTTAACTGTTTGAAAGTTTACATCTCTTAACTTCGTTTCGACCTGATTGCTGTATTATTTACCTGCTGTATTATTTATCGGAAGTTGAATTGCTCCGATTCTTAAATCAAATCTAGCTCTGGAAAAGTCAAAAGTCTCACCATTTGGCAAATTTATTCTTTTATATTTTTTAAGAATATCTTCCTCTTTAAAACGTAACTCACAAACTAAATTCTTTTGAAGAAGTTGTGATAATGCCGAAACTCATTTTTACAGCGCTATAGGACATTAAATTTATAGGAAAAGAATAATTTACATAATTAATTTGTTTGTTTCATAAGGAAATGTTGAAGATAACGATATCAACAATTATTTTTAAATATTAATAACATTTAAAGACATATATAGTGATAAAACAATATTAATTTAAGTCAAGTAAATTAACCGTTAAATAAGAAAGTTATTTCTTGTTTTTATAAAAACAATTATGTTTTTTTTTATTTAAAAATAGTTTTTAATATTTTTGATTAGATTTCTAATTTAAAATAATAATTTCTATAAATTTTTTGCTGAATATTTAAATAATAAATTTCTATCTGTGTACTTATATTAGTCTGTAACTGCAATACTGCAAATGAGAATAATATTAGAGAATGAGAATAAAATTATATAGGTTCAAATTGAAGAGTAACAACCAATAATTTTTTCTAAATATATTTTATATGATATTCTTTTTCTTATTCGAAAAATTCACTAATATTTGCTAGATTGATAATCATACGATTTTTTATTTTTTCTATAGATTTTTATAAAATAAAAATATAATTACCAACAATTAAAATTATAGGTTATCTCATCTCTAGAACTTTAAATAAAGTCGTTTGACGATAATTCAACTTAGACTTTTTTCTTCATTTCGCTAAACAGTCACTAATATAATTTTTCACTACACATTTTTTTACAATTTTTCAAAATGTGGGGTTAATTTAATTATAAGCGGAAAATGATTAAAGAATGTCAAAAATAAAGTATGTAAAAACATGTTTATGTTATTTACAAACGCTGTAGCGGTTTTTCGTGACGTCACAGAAATCGAGATGATTGTAACGCTACTCTGGTGGTGAGAGCGAATATAAGTATTTTGCTTGTATTTTTGAAGACACATTTATACCAGACAACCTATCTCGATCGTCCTTATTGTATATAGCTCCGTGTCCCGGTGTTAGCCAAAAACGGTTTTTGACATCTCGAAGACGTCAAAGTCCTACAATGGCACATAAAATAAATGACGTCTCTCAGACAGCACTTTGTGATGATTAGGTCAAAAGCATCGCTTTTGCAATATGGTATTTGATACAATTTACAACAGTATCTTGTTTCGCTCCCTTTTCCATTGGACAGATAGACAGACTCTACATACTTTTTTGGGGGGAATTTCTTTATGGTTTTGTCTATTATTGGTTCAAGGGTATATTGTTTCATAATACCTGAGAGTCTGTATGGCGGGTCGATTCGTACGTAATCTCTTGTTTTTGGAATAATTTGTTCAATATTCATAATAGTAGTTATTGAGTTATTTTCTTCTGATATTCTTTATTGCCCCACAGCAAGTAAAAACTC
Source organism: Polistes metricus (assembly GCA_010416925.1). Lineage (NCBI taxonomy): Eukaryota > Metazoa > Arthropoda > Insecta > Hymenoptera > Vespidae > Polistes > Polistes metricus. Next base: position 24,951 of record QUOH01000088.1, read on the forward strand.
TTTATATTTAATTTTATTCTCATTACAAAAATTATAAATTTTAAATGTATTTGACAGGCCGCAGTTGATTAGTATTATTAGTACCATCCTTTTCGGCCACTTGATTGTTCTTCTCAATATTGAATAATATGACAGATATTTATCAGTGAGGTCGACGCCGTTCATGTATAAATTGTAATCTACAATGTATTTCGGTTTTCCTGTGATTTTTTTCTTGAAAACTAGATATTTCGTCTCCCGGCCACAAAATTCGGATTTCTAAAGACGAGATATCTCCCATACGTAATGTGTTAATAAGGTATTTTAATTTTTTTGACTCTATCTAAACACTTATGCACATCTTTAATGATTTAGACACCAATTTGGTATCCCAAGGAGATAGAATGATTTCCATTATCTCCAATTACAACAACAAATTAACGACGAGCAAAAAAGTAATACAATAAAATATTAAATATGACTAGAGAGCTATTCCCGAAAAGTTCAAACTTGCCGTAAAACCTATGAAAAAAATTCAATAGCTTATAGTTTCCGTCTTAAGCAATAGATAAGTTGGTAGCCCGTTCTCTCTTCGGCATTTTGCCTCCTCTTTTCTTCATACCCTGAAAAAACTGCATTTGGACATTTCCTACGAGCATGCAAAATAAGATCTTCCATACTACTTTAAACAAATTAACTCGTATGTTTTTATGATTTTATTTCTCAATTATTAAAAAACTAATTTACATTCTCTGTTCATTATTAAAACTTGTGAACTATGAATGAATTCTAAGTTAATTGACCGTGTACATATATACGAGCCTAATTAATTGAATGTCCAAGCAGATAATCATATTCAATGACATAATAACACGTCGCACTTTTAATGTCAAGTAATAAAATGGAATTTAAATGAATAATGCAATAAATGTAATGCATTTTCTTGCAATATTTTTATTTAATTTTTTCTTTATATGAATTATATTACGTATTTCAAAGACTAAATCGCGATAGTGCGAAGTGCTAGTTATAATACTTAAAACTAAGCATCAAACTCATCAAAAAATTTGCGAATTTGATCGACTACATCTCGTTCGAGATAGAATCGAGATAGAAATAAATCTTTCAAATCGTTGCAAATCCTTTTGAGTCATGATACATAATAAAGATTACAGAAGAGTGACAGAATTAATTTATAAAACAAGCATGATAAAATGAAATAATATAATTTTGTAACAATTCTGTATAAAACTCGGAGGTAGGACTTCCACTTTTAAGTGAAAGTATACCACGTGTTTTTCCGAGGTTCCCACCTGCTTATAATTAAAGTTTTCACATTCATTCAGAAAAGTATGCCACCTGCCAGTATATTGGCAATATCTAAAAAGAGCAAACATACATACATACATACCCATCAACCCACTCACTCCACGATTCTCTCACATACCACCAGGGTGCAAATACCTAAACTAGAGAGCATCCCCCGACGCACCTCCGACACCCTAGTTTTAAACCACTTGTTTTCTAAGCGTATATGCTAAAGGTATACGTACTTTTTGCTGTAATTGACAACCAAGGTTGATGATTATTGCAAAAATGACTAAATCAAAATTACTAGTACATACTAATATATGTGCATTCTAATAATATACGAGTATATCAGAGTTTCCATAAATAGATTCGGTAATTCTACCATTAAAAACGATTTTATTAAAAGAAGAAAGTATAAAAATTTAATATAAATGTAAAAATGCAAATATTCGTATTTTTCATCTCATAAATGACTTTACAAGTAGTACTTCAAATATTGAATGATGCATTAATTAAAAACTATCGCGAAAAACGATGTACGGTACACACTACCTAATACGCATATAGCAAAGTACATCGTGCAACCACTGCTACAAAGACAATCGCTAATAAGTGAAAAATTTAAAACTGAACCTATGCTAACCATTTTTTACCCGTACGAGTAGCATTTGAGCACACTCCTAGATGGGAAGGCAGAAAGTATAGGAGGAAGAAACGAAAGATTAGCTCATTAGAAGCTGAAAATCATGATTTGAGAAACATGATTAAAAAAACATAAATACATAACATATAAATTCATTTCTATAGAAATTCATCTAAGCGGACTAGGACTCTATAGGTTATTTAATTTTTTTATAATTATTTAATTTTTTTAACTTTTCATTTGTAAGAAATTTTAAATTTAATTTTTTAATAAGTAAGAATTTCAAAAAAGAAAAAGAAATATATAAATATATATGTAAAACCTCGGAAGACTCCTTTTATTAAGTTAGGTGTTCTAATTAAAGATTTAGGCTTTGTACCACCACTTAACTGTTAGAGTCTATCCGTCGCGAAAAGGTTTGTCTTCGTGTTCATTTATTGTTAATATCGAAGTATCGATATATTAAAATTATTCGCACTTACATAAATTAAACACGATGCAATGCATTTAAAGATAATATCACATGCTTTTTTGGACGAAATCGATAAATAAATAATAAATAAATAATAATAATAATAATCGAATAAATTCTCGATTTCAACACTAGTAACGAGAGCAAAATAGGAAATATAAGAAAAGGCGTTTATTAATTGTACTGTTAATTAAATAAATATAACCGATGAAATAAGACCTATCCTGAACTAATAAAACATACAACAAATTATATAATTTTCATGAGTTATTGATGAAAAAGAATTACTCGTGTGCTCGTAAATAATTTATTTAAATAATTACAGCCAGTAGCTCGTGCCGATTAGGACCTTTAATCCTCGGCATGATTGAGCACGGGAGGAACTTTAAATTTCTTCACTCATTCGTTACCAACCGTTATATAACATATTTGTGATATTTTAGAATTAAAATAACACATATACGAAGTATTAATAGTTAGCATTAGGAGTTCTGCGGTGGCTCCAAAACACTCCTACTTCATAACAAGTATTGTAGTCTAACGATCGGAGAGTTACTCTATTTGTTATTGAATCGAAGAAATTATTCCACATCTATGAAGAGGAAGATAATCAGTCGTTATGTCTGTAACATAAAATAGAACAAAATGATAAGTTATATGTAATATGATTCAAAATCATAGCAAACAAAAACGAATAAATGTTAATAAAAATGAATATTCAGAATGCATTCCAATGGGATGAAGCTCAATGGCACCATGACGATGCATCACGCATGTATCAAATAACGCGGTATAAACGAAAATAAAAACCTTATCTACAAGTTTCTTCTCGTAAAATCAAAATTTGAAATTACGGCGAACAACACTGACTTTAATTCGCGTATGATTTTAATTCATTATGCATGCGATCACTGATTCTATAACTGCTTCCCAAAACTGATTTGCACAAAAACAATGCAAGTACAAAAATCTTTATTAATACGCTGATTAATACGCGAACTGTTTGTGCGACTGTTTAGGGGAAAAATACAACTTTACTCGAACAAAATCTAATGCAATTACTGCCTTGGTCGCAGTTAATTTAATATATAAATTTTAAAAATTACTCGCGAACGCGACAGAATTGAAATTAACGAACGAACGTGCTTCTTAACACGTTGAGCGCGGCGTTGGTCCCTGGGGACCGCCGCTGAACTTTTCTTCGGGACGGCGTCGGTCCTCGGGGACCGGCGTTAGACTTTTCGTTCGGCCGACATCGGTTCGGTGGGACCGACAGTATTAAAGTTAAAAGATAAATGTCGCCTGAATGAAATGTAGTCAAATATAGTTCTAATGAGCTTTATTAAAGCATTCTAAGCAAAAGTATGGCTGGGATTTACACAGGTAACAAAATGTAACAACCTTTTTTGTTATATTTTTGGCTTTCTTGCACCCAAATAATCTTGAATTTTCAGCATAACAACCAGAACAATATTTTCGAACTTTATGGACGCTTCCTTTCTTTTTCTGCAATTTATGAAGAATTTTTCCTTCGCGATGCGGAATTTGTTCATCTTCTCGCTGTGTCAGTCCATTCACCAATTATCTCCGGAATTCCGTAACTGATATTTTTTGTCCTGTTACTTTTTGAAAGACGAAGAGCGAATTAATCACAGCGGTGTTCAAACATAACTCAAAGGCTAACTTTTTATACCATTTGAGTGTTTTCCTCAAGGGACTGCTATACGCACTCATTTCATCTGATAAATCAATGGATGTTTTTGCTTTATTATATTCAACTATAATTTGTGGTTTACAGCAAAATATGCGTTTTGTTTTTATGTTTATCATTTCACTGGAATGTTTTGCGGATAGGACCAAAAAATCTCTCTTGTCCTTTCATTTCAACACTGTAATACCCTGATTATTTTCTTTAGCTATAAGTTCTCCACGTTTCAAATTAGTTCTTATCACATCACTTGGGTTTTCCCTACGATTTGTTCGAAGTGTTCCAATCAAATGTGCGTTTTTTTCTATTAGGCGATTCGCTAAATCGATACTGGTGTACCAGTTGTCAGTACACAATGTGTGGCCTCTATGAAATAAGTTTTTCAATAGAGACATTACAACATTTGACGGAGTTGTGTTTTCCTTATCGAGACCATTTTTGGTGTACACATTACAGTTATAAGTGTATCCATGACCACAACATAATTTAAATAATTTTATACCGTATTTGTGTTTTCTCTGTTTCATATACTGCCTAAATACAATGCGCCCACGGAATGTAATTAGCGATTCGTCAATACATAATACTTCTGGTGGATCGTAATATTTTTGAAAATTTGTATTCAATTCGTCTATGATGAATTTAATTTTAAAAAAACGTAATTTACAATAAATAATATTTATTAATAAATAAATCAATAAATCAAAATTTTATTTGCAACGTTTGAAAGTGTGTGTTGTTGTGAAACAGTCTACAGTTGGATTGAACAAAAGATAAAAACTATTATTATCGCGACACACAACAGGAGGTTAAATTATTGGATATATAAAATTTCATTGTTAGATTTTTTAAGTGCTTATTGTATAATATAAATGTATGTATTACAATTGTGTGAAAGAGAATTACCTTTATCGACAACCGGTTTCATAAAATCCTCTCGCAACATATTGAACACCCTGTCAGATTGTCGACCATGAAAAGTTTTAAGACCAAGTGCAGTTATTACTGGTCCGTTCATCAAATCCTCTATATTTTTACTGTCCCGTAGAATTAAATTGTGATATTTAGCATCTGTCGTATTAATAGATTATTATTATTATTATCTTCATTTATATGTATATTTCGTGTTTCATTTCTTGAGACAATTCGAATAGACGGATTATTGTCAGATTTATTCAGAAGTTACTATAGCTCGAATATTCTTTAAAGAATTTCATAATAAAATATCTGATATATCTAAAATATGATAATCCAAAAAGAACAAAATCATGGGGATTACCAAGCCATGCGTCAACATCAACAGCAAAACCGAATATTCACGGAAAAAAACTCATGCTGTGTATTTGGTGGGATCAGCTGGGTGTAGTGTATTATGAGTTGCCTAATCCGAGCGAAACAATAACCGGAGCCCTATATCGAACACAATTAATGAGATTGAGCCGAGCTCTGAAGGAAAAACGCCCTCAATACTATTCTAGACACGAAAAAATTTTTCTCCTGCATGACAATGCTCGTCCACATGTAGCGGCTCCCGTGAAAAAGTATTTGGAAACACTTGATTGGGAAGTGTTACCCCACCCGCCGTATTCACAAGACATTGCACCGTCCGATTATCACCTATTTCGGTCCATGGCACATGCTCTTTCGGAGCAGCGGTTCAAATCATATGAAGATACCAAAAATTGGGTTGATTCGTGGATATCCTCAAAAGACAAGGAGTTCTTCCGACGTGGGATCCGAATGTAGCCTGAGAGATGGGAAAAAGTCATTGCAAGTGATAGACAGTATTTTAAATAACCTTAAAATTCCCATTCTTCTAGAATAAATACTTAATTTTTAATAAAAAACGGCGGAAACTTATTTGTACTCCTAATAGTATTTCTATAAGTACATAAATTAAGTGTAAGATGGGAAAACTCATTTAGAAATTTATAAAAATTTATAACTCAAAAACTATGAGCTTTAGCAAAATTTTGTATATAATACTTTCGTTGTGAAATTGCCCAAAATATGAAAAGAAAATTAATTCATCTCGAAAAACTATAACTTTTTGAAAAATTGTTTAAACAATTGGCTGTAAAAAATTGATTACTTTACTTTTCAGCAAAAAATTGTGATATTCGGATTCAACGGATTAAAATACATACAAAAAGTTTAGTTTTATCCATTGAGCTCAAAATTTTACGAAAATATAATACCGTATGCAAATAAAATATTTTTAAATGCGTTTTTCTCGAAACTATATTTGTCAAGTCGGTGACCACTATAATTCAATAACAACTCAATGGATTTTGATGAAATTTTGACTGTTTAATAATAGCACTAAGAACTAGTTCTTCATTGAAGGATTTTTATTTACGTAAAAAACTTCGATTTTTTTTAACAAGAAACTCATGACTTTTTGGTGAAAAATCGAAAAAAAAAATGCCAGAAGCCGCCATTTTGGTAATTTTCAAAAAAAAAAAATAAAAAAGCATCGATGAAGGAAAAGATTTACTATAAACTAATGATTTATATTTTTTTTTTTTGGGTGATCTAATAAGATGTTCTGATGGTCAACGCGAAGCACTACTTGCGAAACGGGGTCCAACAAAGATGGCGATATGTTTTAAATAATTAATATTTGTTTTCGAAATTTTGTAGAAATTAAGTTGAAACTGAATTTAAAAACTCTGTGTAATCAGTTTTATAAACAAAACTTAATTATTATAAAAAAAAAATTATTAAAAATTTTCTTTTTTTCACACTTCTGACTGCATCTCCCCCCATTAAACAACATTATATATCCTGAAACAAATACGGTAAAATACTAACCATAAAATATTCAAATAGACGTAATATTAACATGGAAACAACATGTAAGAGCTAAAATAGAACAAATTCGTATAGAAAGACGGTACATGTACTGCCATACAAGTATTAGGTTGGTGCATATGAAATGTCGGATTTTCCTTACATGTGAACGTTTTCTTCCCTGTTGTCGTTATTCTTTTATTTTTGGCGTAACTTCGTTTATAGTAGTACTGTCGACAGCCAGAGTCATATTTCAACAAAACAGATTTTCTCAAAAATGTTTAATTTTTTAATTTTGTTAAAATTTTATAAGGATATGAATTCAACTGATATTCGTATAATTTTTAATACGAGTATAAACTTGGTAATAATGCTGCAAAATCTGCACGCAATATAAACCAGGCGTTTGGGAAGAATACTGGTAACGATCGAAAAGTGCATCTTTGGTTTGAAAAACTTCGGTCTCGTGAATTTTCCCTTCAAAACGAACCGCGTCGAAGACCCAAAACGTCCGTGAAAAACGATATTTAGAAACGAATTCAACTTTATCTACAAGGGAATTTCCTACCAGAATGAAAATTGATCATACAACAATATTGCGACACCTTTCTGAAATTGGCAAGGTGAAAAAATAGATAAGTGGATACCGTACTAACTAACGAAGCGAAATAAGCTGGATCGATTAAACGTATTCTCATCATTACTCACCCAGTTTTTTCAAATGAATGAAAATATGAAATTTTGGAACACCTATCTTATTCATCAGATCTTTCGCTAACTAACTTTCATTTTTTTAAACCTTTACAACAATTTTTACGTGCTAAACAATCAAAAAATAAAGACAGTCTGAAAAAGTCCATATCAGAGTTTATTGATTCTAAAGATCAGAGTTTCTTTAAGACCGACATCTGTGCAGTATAATCTCGTTGGGAAAAGTATATTGAAGCGTATGAAGCATATTTTGATTAAATAAACAGCTTTTGAAAAAAGATGTGCAGTTTTAAATATTTACTTAAAAATCTGACATTTCATACGCACCAACCTAATAGAAATTCGAAACTAAACATAAAAAATAAGGTATTATTATCCAAGGTAATAATTAAATTGGATATTACATTTATGTACAATACTACATTTACAATACTAAATAACGTGCGTGGCCTGACGAGGACTTCCTTCACAATTCGTGTGGCACTCAACGTGATAACGATTTATGTACGATCCATAAAGATTGTAGAATCTTAGCGTATATTCGAAATACGCGTCTCAATTATTTTGTGAATATCGTAGAAAGAATATTCTTTCTTTGTGAGAATATTGAAAATAACGAAATGTTATCGCTCCACCCCACTCTTCAAACCGTTGCTAAGCACGCTCTGCTGGATCTATTAACAAACATACTCGTCCTATTCTTCCACTGGTTTAATTTAATTATTACATACAGTGGTGATTGATATTATAAAACTGTGAATATCTTTAAAAATATCATTAAAAACATTGATTATATGTGTATATAACAATAAAAGTCTTTCTTGAGGTTATTTGAGGTATGTATTATTATTTATTAGTTTTTTGAGGTTAACTGAAGTATGTATTATTATTTATTAGTTTTTTGAGATTAACTGAGATATGTATTATTATTTATTAGTTTTTTGGTGGTTAATCGAGGTATGTATTATTATTTATTAGTTTTTTTGAGGTTAGCTGAAGTATGCATTATTATTTATTAGTTTTTTGGAGGTTAATCGAGGTATGTATTATTATTTATTAGTTTTATGAGGTTAACTGAAGTATGTATTATTATTTATTAGTTTTAATTTGTTTCATTTCTTCTCTATAGTGATCATCAATTTAGGTTGAAAATGAATAAACTGAATAGCATGCTGTACGATTTTTTTTTATTGCTTAACCATACGTTAACAATTTTCTGATTTTAATCTAAATATACCGATGAATTACAAATTGTTCTCTTTATCCTGATATTATAACAAACAATAGTAAGTAAAATAGCTTAATGTTCAGTTAAAATACTTTACCGAGTAAAAAATATGTATTATATTATATTTTAATTCAATTTATGGGGCTCTGTTTCTATTTTTATATGTTTATATTTCATACGTAAATTACTTTCTTAAATAATTTTAGCTAAATATGCGGCTCTACATTTTCTGTTCCAATCAAGGACTGTAACGCACCCAAGAAAAAGATTTCCTTGCAGCATCGGATCTGTGCATTTAAATTTTATTTTCCAATGGGTTAACGATATAAAAATTTTTTTTTACTAATGTCTCCCTCGTAGAGATTTCATGTGAATTATTATGAGAATAGAATTCAACCACAATTACAAGGAATAAGCAAGACATGAATCTGTGAAAAGGTAAAAATAATAATCTTGCTTCTGAAAGAAACAAATATTATAATTCTCTTGAAAAATATTTATTCAAAGCATTAGAAAACTTATTCTCTTTGCATAGATGATCAATCATTTTACTGGAAGAGAGAGCACATTATTTTCAACAACGATAAGAAGTAGCCGTCGATACTGAAATCATGAAAGATTTTGAAAGACACCGTCTTCTTTTTATTCACACTGGAAAGGAACCATGTGTATTAATAGTCTATCAAAAGAATTGAAAAATGAATGCATCTTAGTTATTTATAAATTATTTTCTACAATAATTCTTATTAAACCATAATATCTTTCAGCTTTTTGATCAGTATCAGTATACATTTAAATTTTTGTTTCAGTTTTTCAGATTTCTAATACTAATGCAGAGATGTGTAATGCCTATTACTATCGTTATAAAAATGTATCTAAAAGAAAGTATCGAAGCATCGAAAGAAGTATTCGAAGCATCTTTCGAATTCGGATGATTTAGCCAGATGAGAACTTTTGCTACCATCCGAATTCAGACGACGTGGCCATTAACGTGTTAATTAATTGAAAATGTGGAATTATTGTAATTTAATTTATTCAATTTACAATCAGTCTCTTGCATTTGACAATTCATATCCAAACGTAACGCAATTTCAGAGTCTCGAGAATTCATAGCTGAAATTGAATTATCAATCTTTTCCATAAATACAAACGTAGCATTACAGTCATGCAATTCATAATAATCGTCTTTATACATAGACATTGTAACTCTTAATTGGCGTGATAATAACTAAAATATAAATTTAATTAGACGGATTAATTTTTATGAGGTAAGAAGTATAAATAAAAAGCAATTTAAAATTGGAATTTTACGAATGAAAAATGTAAAAATAAATCATCAGTTACTGATAACAACATACTTGCATTGCAAGAAGTACATTCAGTTTTGGAAAATCTTCAAGCCTTAGATGATGAGGAGAGAATTTAAAAGCAATTAAGCGTTAAGAATTTAATAAGAATTTAAAATCGCGATTTTTTAGTTATTTATTCAGAAAGATGGAGTATCAATTACTTTATTTCTCAAACATTTCAGCAAATGTGAAAAGTCAAACAGAAACCATAAGTGTTTAATAAAATCAAAGGGATGCGTACAACTAAATTTATAATCTTCTGTTCCAAACAGTTTCCACACTCTGCGGTTCCATTGTGTACCATCGCAAGTTATTTAATCAACATGAAATCCTGATTTTTCAAGTAACAGTACTCATTCTATAAGTAGCTTAGGTTGAATTTCATTAGTCACTGAATTTTTATTTAAGAGACTTCCAACAACTTGTACGCAGCCACCTTGGAAAGACTGTAACATGAATACTAAATCTTGAGCAGCTCTAGTGTTCATTAAACGCTCTGGCATATGAGCTTTCAAATTAACAATGCCATCCAATTGTATAGTACGTGAATTTAATTTTACCCCTTCACTTAAAGTTATTTTATCAATAAGACGTGTGCCTGATAGAAAATGTGTTGAAATTTTTTAAATGAATTTTATTCAAACATTTTTACAAAGTTTGAAAAAGTAATTATTTGAAAGCGAATGAAAAGTTGATAAAAAGAAAGACACTCAAGCAAATCTACAGAAGAGATAAAGCTAAAAGAGGAAGAGACAACAGCAATTCGATAGTTACATGAAAAATAATTTAGGAAACCGAAAACACTATCCAATTTTTGGATGTAAGAATTTAAAGTATCTTTGCAAGGAAAGGGTAAAATTTGTCTTTTTCCAAGTTGGTCATATACTCTGCAGGGCTTTTAATTATAATTAGAAGACACTTATATACCCATTCTATATCGAATCTTTGCTATTTTAAAATTTGTAATCTTAGTGGAATCGAAATTGGCTCGAACGACTTTATGTTGAATTTCCAATAGGTCAGCTATTGCTTGCTCGAATTCTTTCAATTTTTACTTCTGCACATTTTAATTTTAGCTCATTAATTAATTGAAACAGTTCATTATTCTACACATAAAATACACCAACAAACTATTAATTCGAATAAACCATAAAAATACTATATACTACACTTTAATTACCTTTATTTGCAAGCGTGAGCATTTGCTTTTTTTGAACATTTATTTATATTTAATTTTTTGATACAAAACTTAAAACTTTTTAAGCGTTTTGTTTGCGATTTTGTAACTGTCTTCTAAATGTCCAACAGGATTCAAATCGATACACTCATTTATATTGTTGTATCTTTTCATTTGGTAAAATTATATTAGTTCACATTGTAGAAAATCTGTTAAAAAAACATCTGACTTCAGAAATGGAGAAGCTTAAAATAAGAGAGATAAGAAAAAACTTTTTTTTATAAGATTAATGTTTAAATATATAGCAGAAAAAGAAATTATATATATAAGATATAAACTTAACATTTTGAATGATAACATCGCAGTTAAAATCAGAAAAATATATTATTTTATGCTATTTTTAAAAATAATTAATACCTATTACTATCAAAACTAATTCCATCACAAAAATGACTACTTTTCATCTGTTTTAATAAGTTCCAAAAATCACATCGATGCTTGAAAAATGAAAAGTAAAATCTGTAGACACGTTGGTTTTAATATTTGTTATTTATACGTCAGAAAACAATTTGCTCTTATTTGAATGTTAGTCATAATAAACAAAATAAATTTTAATTATACCAATAAGATACCTCGATTTTAAAAATTCAATAAATTTTTATGTGAAATTTTAATGTTAAAGATTTAGGGTCTGTACAAAATAAAAAATAGTACGTAAGGTTCTCGCGCGTAGGAAGCGAAACTTCTACCTATGATGAGCTTAATTTTTATGTTTATTGATGGAAATGGGTTGTTGTTGAAAGTGTCGCATGTTTTAAACTGTAAATTGTACTTTATTCATCGATTTCCATTGGTTGAGATGTAAAAATGAAATTATAGGTTTATGATTACTGAAGTATGATACGAATAATTTGTAATTTAAAGTTTTGCAAATAACGGAAGAATACAGCGTCGATGATAGTGCTTGATCTCGTTGTAAATTAATGTTGTCATTGTTCATTTTTGAATGAAGTTTTTCGCTCAAAAATTGAATTAATGACTGCTTCGTTCGAGTTTTTTTTTCCATTTCTTACGTTACTTATCCACAATCATTTTTGAATGAAACGCTACGCAGAAACACAGTAGATGCGCAATTGGCGTGAGAGCGAGAGAGTAGGAACGATTCTCTCTCTCTATCTTAACTGCCGCTGAAAAACAGTAGACGCGCTTGTGGCGAGAGAGAGAGAGAGAGAGTGAGGAAGAGAGAAAGAAAGAGTAGGGACGATTCTCCCTCTCTATCTTCCTAATTGACACGTTTGTTGGAAGAAGAGAAACGTCGCGCTGCACATGCGCAAAGCCTTCGTTTTATCGTATGCGAGGGAAAGAGTAGAAACAACGTTCTGTCCTCCTCGCTCGTTAAGTATAGAGAGAGAGAATCGTTCCTACTCTCTCACTCTCACGCCATGAGCGCGTCTTCGTATGCGAGGGAAAAAGAAGAGCGTAGTATGAAATTTTAAGAGTATTGTTTTTTGCATTTCGATTTATAAGTGTTAATTCGAAGAAACGAAAATTTAACCAAAAGTCTTTTACACAATGATTTTGTATTTCGTATTTAGTGTATTATTCTGTAGGAAATAGTTGTTCTAAAAATTGTAAAGCATTCAAAAAATTGGCAGAAAAAATAAATAACATTTGCGGGGTGTTTTAGATTTCAATGGACAAGAATTTCTTGAAATTAAAAATGATATGGAAAAATTGATAACTATTTGGCACAACCGATAAGCTAAAGTTTTCAGATAGGCATAATAAAAGGGAATATATTTTAATTCGAATAGAAGAATAAGAATACATTTATTTCGATCAATTAGTTATTTCATTTATTATTTAATTTGATACTAAATTGATTATTTTTTACATTCAATTGAAACATATATAACTTTATGTTGACATATTTGCCATTGTGCCTTGGCGAAAAAATTCCAATCACAGCCTAAAACTTATTTTTTGCTTTACTTATCACAACAAATGTATAATACTGGATTCTCAATGGAAATCAGTGTGTCATAGACATGTAATACTTGTAACGAACATTAATAAGAATTCTGTTATTACTTTTTAGTCGCTCAAATTCAAAAGATACGTCAAAGAACAATTTGCCTTGCGTCATTTCTATTGGTATTTGACGTATGAAAGAATTGAATATCTGTATAGATTCTTGCATTACCACCAGAAATCGTTCCATCAACGCTTAACACTTTACAGACCTACCACTCTACTTTTCAGTTGAAAATAAATGAAACAGTTTAAAAATGTTTATTATATTAGCTGTATAAATACAAATGTACTTTTTAGGGAAACAGACGGAAAATTTAGAGGGATTAGAGGAATTTGAGGAGAAAATAAGAAAGTCCCAGGATCATATAATAAATGCGGGAGGTAGAAGGCTTTTAGGTATATGCGAAGAGCTTGGATTGAAGGTGCTGAATGGGAGATCGAAGGGTAATAAAGATGGAAAGATTACCTTTGCAGGAGGGGGAGGAGAAAGCAATGGATCGGTAATCGACTACTTGATTGCATTAGACAGAGGGGAAAAAAGATACGATTAGATAGATGGAAGTAAGAGATAGGATTGAATCAGACCACTTGCCAATAATATTTGCGTTAGAGGAAAAGGAGGATGAGGAGCAGGTTAAGGAGAAAGAGGAAGAGGTGGAACAAAAGAGAGAGAGAATAATATGGAAAGAAGAGAAAGCGGAAAAATTTAAGAAGGAAATTCAAAAAGAGGAGGAGCTAGGTAGTGGAAGGGAAGTATGGGAGGGGATAAAGTATAAAATACTGAGAGCAGCAGAGAGGGCAGGATTGAAAAGCTGAGATAAAAAAAGAAAGAGAACGAGAGGACTTCCAAGGTGGTTCAATGAGGAATGTAAGAAGCAAAGAAAGAAAGTGTGGGAAAAATTAAAAGCATTTACAAAGCAAAGGAGTTTAGAGAAGAAGCAAGAACTGGTTGTAGAAAGAAGAAAACTGAAAGAGTTACCTTTCTATGTATAGATGTAGTTGCCACTTTTCTTCGTTATAAATTTTTCTCATTACATGCAAATGTTTTGAAACAGTCATTGAAGTAACAGTTAATGCTTTCAAAAACTCTAAAATCATCTGAACTGAATTTTCATTGAGTAATTTTTGCAATTCAAAACTTTTTTTTTTTTCTTTTTAAAATAGTTGGAATAAATAGAAGTAAAAGAATAATTTTATTATCAAAAATTAAAAAAAGTAATTCAACTAAAAAAAATTGAATAGAAAAAGGTAGTTGAAAAGAAGTTAAAGGGTTAAAACCACATTTATACGATGATCGTTTATTAATCTTTATAGAAAAAAAAAATATTAATTAACATTAGGATTAAAGTTAAAATTAATGGAATAATAGAGAATGAAATAATAGTGATAATAAATTATATTATAAAAATTTTGTATAAATAATATTTTATGCTTATATTATTAAATTAATAACTTTTTTAATTGTAAATTAAATGTAATTTGTGTGCGTATGCGTGTGCGCGTGCGTGCGTGTGTTTTGTGTACGTGTGTGTACGCGTACGTGCGTGCGTGTACTATATAATTTAATAAATTAATAAATTTTAAAAAGATTTTCTATAAATTCAAGTATACACAAATAATTAAACAATATCAACAAAATGTAAATATCAGATTGCTGCTTCATACCCGAAGTGATTATTACTAGAAAAATGTTTATTCATTAATCGGATTAAGCAAATAATTAAAAATATTGTTCCACCAATTATAATATGAATTCCATGAAATCCTGTAGTTATAAAAAAAAATTTAGCCAAAAATTGAATCAACAATTGTAAAAGAAGTTTCAAAGTATTCATGAATTTGGCATAGAGTGAAAAATATTACAAGAATAATAGTTTGTATTGAAGTTAAAAATGAAATAAAATTTTTATTATTTAATCATCTATGATAAGATCATGTAATTGTAATCCCAGAATAAATTAAAATAATTGAATTTAACAAAAGAAATTCTATAAGGGTTTAATTTAATAATATTTTTAGAAAGTCATAAAGGACCAATTTCAATTCTTGTAGATAAAGTCGAAGAGAAAAATCGAAATTTCGTCGGTCACAGTGGGCTTACTACCTTAAATCACATAAGTTTATAGATAAAATAACGATAATTCTAAATGTCGTTTCTTCTCGTTACAGGTAAGAAATGTAAATATTAGTCACATAAGTTTGTAAATAAAAGTTTAAATCTTCTCGTTACAGAAACACAATTTTGTTTTTAAATGTATTCTACCTACACCATAAATAGTCTTATGAAACGATATTTACTTTTCGTTATAAACCGTAACGTCCCTACTGCTCAAGTAAACGCTCGAGTTATGTTACAGTGTATGAGGTATGAATTCACACACGTAAGTAATAACGAATGATTGATTTTATTCAGATAAGTGAGTAAATAATCAAACTAAAAGAAGTTGGTTAAAATACTTTTACTGATTAATACGTCGTTACAGATTGAATGCCCGACAGAGAGTGGTTCGTCGCCGGTACGAGAGAAGTGGTGGTAAGCACTTCCTTGTGCCCCACCTATCGCATTTCAACTGCACGGCCCTTTATCTCAAGTCGCCTTGCTCGGGCATCGAGGATGTTTAATCTACCTATGATAATAAGGACGTTGGCCGCTCGGCAACCAGATGCCAAGAGACCGAATCATATAACTCTCGCGACTGATCTCGCAACTCTTATTTATACCCCCTCTTTTACAACATCTGACTTATATGTCAGTTGTATGTACCGACGATTTTGACTAACGCCGTAAATTAATAAAGAATATTTCTTTACATAAATAAATATAGAAGTAAAAAATTTGTCGCGATGTACATTGATAGGTTCAATTATCACAACTGAGTCTAATTTATGGAAATAGTTGTGTAGCTATGAAGAAAACGAACTAATAAACAACATTAACGTTTCCAATAATTTGACAAATGATGCGACGAAAAAATTAATTTTAGTTAACGACAATATAAAGCGTAGACTTATATAACATAAAATATTTCATATAAATAAATCGTTTAAGCGTAAAAAAATAGTTTGTTATAATATTTTTTTTTCTTTGTTCTTCTTTGATAGAAACATGTCACTAAAATTCCTAATACGCGAAAATGTAACATTTCTGTACTTACACGCAAAAATAAAATTACATTTCGGAATTGACTTTTACCCTTGTATGTATAACGGAGAAAACAAATTAAAAAATCGAGTTTTTAAATTAACTTTAAATTCGTGGGAGTTTAATGATAAAAATGTAAAAGGAAAATATGCAAAAGAAAAGAAGAAAAAATGAAGAGAAGAGAAAAAAGAAAATCATGTGAAAGGGAGAAAGATAAAAAAAAAAAAGTGAAAACAATTTGAATACAGATATAAAGAAAGAAAAAAGGAAAAAAAAAAAAAGAAGGAAGAGCAAAAGAGAGTAAGTACGCTCCTGTTTTCCGTAATAATTTCTGTACACGTAGGAAGCTGGAATTTCTCTTAACAGTAGCTACAGAAAATACAGAGAATGCTTTATCTTCTATACTTCTTTTTTCACTACTCTTTCGTTTACTCGTCTGGCTTTTTCTTATTTAAAAAAAAGGAGTTGCAACCATAGCAATAGATGTTGTTGCGCACTGGAATGAAATTTAAAGGAAAAACAGTTATCATTGTCAAGAAAAGAACAAAGTGCATCGCAAACAGAATTCAGGATCGTGATTTTCACTAAACTTTAACCCGTTTCATTCTCTTTCTTTTTCCCTATTATTATTTTCTACTAATTCTCGGGTTTTAATTAAAAACAGTTAAGCACCCAATAATTTAATCGATGGAATCTCACCTTTCCAAGAATACAAATCTGTCCGGTATAATGAATAGACTTCTAAAACCCGTATATTTTTTTGCGTAAATATAAAGAAACGTAAGCAACCTGAATTCAACAAATGTGAGCTTTTAAATAGAGATTGCACATTAATTAAATATTTTCAAGAATTTTAAATTCACGTCTATATCTTCAGTTAAAATTGATTATTGTTACAGAAAAATCTTATTGATTACCTATTAAAGATTATAGAACAAAACTTGTATGAATTTAAAAATGATAAGAAATTTAAATAATTTAAAAAAAATAATACTTGTTATAAAAAAGATTATAAAAAATTCATAGTTTCAATATATGTTTTTTCACAAAATGATTTTTCTCAAAATTAATATCCACAATGAAGGTTACTAAATTAATAAACATTAAACTCAACCAGAAAAATTTCCATTAACATTGCGATACTGTTGTATTTGTTTATTTGAAGTACAATGAACCGTCAAATTCTAAGTTTTCAATAAATGTTCTATATAGTTATTTTCAAAGATTTTCTTTATTGGATCTTAATGAAAAAGAAAAAGAAAAAGAAAAGAAAAGAGCTCCGACTATAAATGCAACCTTATATAAAAATTTTCCTAACGAAAGAAAAAGGTATACAAAAAGAAAATAATAACCTTTAAAAAACTTGCTATGTACGCCACTGCTTTTCTACGAGCAGATGTCCCCCACTTAACTCGATTTTGGCTACTATTTCCGTTAGCAATACGAACTTTCATTTACCTCCCCACCCTTTTTCTTCTAACTTATCAAAAATTTAGGAATTACAAGAAACAAAAGAAACAATCGGGTTTATCGAGGATAAGGAAGTAACCTTCTACTTGAAAATAAATATTAGATTTCAATATATATTTTACATATATTTTAGTTTTTCTATTATACTATTAAACAGACGTCCTATTTATTAATTAGGACAATGAACTAAATAATAAAAATTCTAATGAATTTATATTATAAAATCAAGTTTTTCGACCTAGTATGATTCATACATTTATCGTGTTTTTTCCATTTAACAAAATACCAAAAAAAAAAAAAAAAGAAAATTTAAATAAAGAAATATATAAAATAAACAAATTTTACATTTATTTACATATGTATATTTTCGAAGTTTCATGAAAATAGAGGGACAGTATTGATAACTTATGAGATCTAACGATGAAATTAGTAAAACTTGAAAATTTATTATTTCTCGATAACTTAAGGTAGTAAACCGGTGTAATGGGTTTAAAAAATTGATTTCTTGCTTACATTTTTTGCAAGAAAATGATCTTAAAAATATTTTCTAATGGTTTCTGATCAAAATTTCGAATATTTTAAAAATTATAGCCAAAATAAACAAGCGCGCCGTAGTTTGTATGAAAGTTTGAAAAACTTTGAACGCGTTTTTCTCGAAATCACGTTTATAAAATTTCGGGGGAGCATTGTTTTAAGACTATTCACCGATTAGGCTAAAAATTGAACTTGTTATTTTAAACACACATAGCTAAATACGTAACTTTTAAAACATTACATTTTTTATGATAAATTAACTTTTTTAAAAAATTTATCAAAAGAAAAATTCAATTTTGAAAACCTTTTTTATATAAGTCCGCTATTTTTATTTTTTTTTTTAATATGCATATTATTGAATTGTTCATTAGAATAAAGCCTAAAGAAAAATTATCTCTTTAATTTTTTATTTCAAATGACTACGGAAGGTTTTGTGCTTCTCCGAAACAAGTCAACTATTTTTCGGGGGTTCAACTTAGACAGACAAAATTATTGACAAATTAATATAAAATTAATTAAAATAAATTTATTTTGTACATTTCAAGACACCTATAAAAACATGTAAAAATTTCGAAACGATAGCATTTTATTTTCATATTTAAAGAAATTCATGAGAAAACGTCGAAATTTTGACCATCATATAGGGCTATTACTTCCAAGAACGGCCGATCGTAAGCGAAGTAATCCGAAGTATAAGCGCTGCCAGCGTCAAGCGAAGAAATTTTTTTGAAACGCCCGGACGTCAAAGTGTTAATGACAATGCCAATGTAAATTAAAGAGCGCATCATGCTGAGACGTTATACATACCCTGGAATAACCTCTATTTACAAATACCCTTTGAAGAAAAATTTGTTCGTTCGGAAACATTCAATCAGCATGGGTTCTCCCCCGTGGTACTCCCGCGAAGGTCGGCGTCGCGTAGCGTGCGGTGATGAAGCAGCACTCAGTTCAGCGGAAGTACCACGGCGGGAAGAACTCGCCCGTAGCAAAAGGATTAAAATATACACAGGACAAGAAGTACTTCAAGGAAGTAATGAACCTGTATCGGAGAGTGTTGTCATTCAACTAATCAAACCCATTTTAGGGAAAGGATAAACCTTGTTCCTAGATAATTGGTATTCGTCTCCTAATTTATACGAAATTTTGCAAGTGAAAAATACAAATGTTGGAACAGTGAGAAAAAATCTAAGAAATATGATAAAGGAGCTGGCATCGTACAAGCTAAAAAAAAGGATAAGTAAGAACACTGTCTTGTAGAAGTATCCTATCCTTACGCTGGCATTACAAGAAGGATGTGTACGTAATAAGTACGAACCACTCAAGAGCAGAAATGGTTGGTTAATACGGGGAAAATAAGAAAAACAAGGGAAGTGAAGAAGGAACTGTTTAAAAACCGACCTGTGTTGTGGAGTATAACCGTGGAATGGGAGGTATCAACAAGCAAAATCAACGTCTTGCATATTTACCTCTCATGCGAAAGATTGTAAAAGGATTCAAGAAAATATTTTTTTATATGTTTGATATTGCTATCTATAATGCTTATGTGTTATATTCTAAGTTGTCTACTTCACAAAAGCAATCGATTGTGAATTTTCGATTGAATCTTGCAGAAGATATGGTCTGTAATTTGTCACTTCCGAACTATTCGACACACGACAGACAGACACAAAGTAAATAGGCAAAACATTGTCCCGAATATATACCTGCGACAAATAAAAAGAAACATTCTGCAAAAAGATGCTATGTGTGTATGAAACACAATATACAAGTGAAACAACTTGGAAGTGTAAGACATGCCTTCTTCCACTACATATGTAAATGCTTTCAGAAGTACCTCACGTTACAAAACTATTAAATTATTAATTTATGGTAAATCTAACAAATTATTATTTTATGGTAAAACTATTAGGTTATTATTTCACGGTAAAACTATTAAATTATTATTTTATGGAAAAACTGTTAACCCTTTGCGGTCCTATGTCGAGTGTGGCTCGACATCGCTTTGTGTTCTATATCAAGTTTACCTGACTATGTCTCAATCTTACATCTTATCATTAGAACGTTACGTTAGGAGGTCATAAATGTTTTCTAAAGTAAACGCTACCAAGCGGACAAGCGTCTAGTGAAATCTGTGCGGATCAGTTGGTACGCACTTACGAGTCCAGCACGGACCTGCTGGAAAGAAACGGTGAAGAGCGCTCGGTCCGCAAAGGGATAAATAATTATTTTTTGGTATTACTAAATTAATTATTAATTTTATTCAATGTTATAAAACAGTGTAACTTTTAAAATAAAAAGCCTTGTTTCTGAGCTTGTACAAGAGTGTTCTCAATTGAGCTAAACTAAATGGTATTCTACGGACGCGTTGACGCGCATTTTATTTGTATGTCACAGGGCTATTTAATTAATTATTTATTTCACTCGTTTAATCATTATACATTAACTTTATATACCAACTTGATTAAATGATATATAGAAACGCAAATTTAAAAAGGAAATGTTCTGTTCTTTAAGCATCGACATAATTGTTCAGTTTGGCCAGATTAAATAGTATTTTTCGGATTCATTTAATTTCGTTTTATTTATATGTTTGGGTGTTTATTTAAATTTCAAGACCTACATTTTTTCTTTAGAAAAAAGGTTCTCTTCTTGTAACCGGAATATGACTAGAGTGGTTTCGTATCGGTATCGATGGGTCTTAGGGATATAAATGACTCGAGTGTTTATTTTAGGGATAGCAAGGTTTGCGTTATTATCATATTTACAGAAAAACATAGATCGAAGAGAATCCGAAAGAATGTTTTAGGAGCTGGCCTAATCGGCAGGTCGAAAAAGGACGCTGGAGATTAATGGAGAGTTTTCTCAATTTCCAGAACATCTTTTTTTGGAGAAAACTACATTTCCTTTACCATGAGGAACCTGTGCGGATCCCGGATATATACGAATGGACATTTTTAGTTCGACAAACAGACAAACTGCACAACCGGACGGACAGTACTACAAATTACATGTATTATAATTACTGGAAGGCACACTATCGGGATTTATATATACCAGTTTCATTTTCTTCGAAAATATTATTATAAGCGGGATTATAAGCTAATTATTATTTAGGATCAAAGTATTGTAAAAAAATTATTTCTTGTTGTGTCCTAAATAAACGAAAGTTGTTTTGTTCTAACAATCTATTGTTATTTAAATAATTATACGAAATATACTTTGTCAATATAATTGCTACATTTTTAAACTGTTACTATTGATGTTTTTTTACTTTTCTCATAATAGCTTTACGATATTGGAACTTTTACGAACATAACTATCAAAATTTAGAAAAGTAATAATTATTTAATTACATACTATATTAGATACAATTATCTTATAGTATATCGAAAATTTTAATATGACATATTTGCCCACCAAATATTTCTTAATTGTTCGTTTAATGAAATTTTTAAAATAATCTATTGTAGTAAAAACATGATTTTAAAACATTGATTTCAGGCAAATGCTTATTATACTCTGTCCTATTTACACACACCGTAAATGCCTGTAGAATTGTATACAAGTCCTACCTATAAACTCTTATACTAGTAAATCTTTACAAAAAAGTCGAAATAATTAAATAAAATCTATTAGGTTAAAAAAATAAATAGATATCAGAAAATTTATGTTCGTTTTCATAAGCAAACAACGTATTCGTTTTTGCGACATGTTATAATTATTAAGTATCTAAAAATTATTTAATCTGAAAAATTTAATCAAGACACTTCTCTTTCGTTAAGTTTTATTTCATATTTCAATTATGTCGAAACGATGGTAAGAGGTAAACTTTCAAATAGTTAAGGAAGTGAATATAAGAACATTGCTATTCTTGAGAAATCGATACAATCAGTGGGACAATCTTCTGACCCAGTGGGGATAAATTTTAAATGATAGAAATCAAAAATGAATGCTGTCTTAGTCAATAATTACTCTTAAGAAGCAATCAACGTGTACGCAAGGGAATTTAATCTAGTAGTTATTTCTTTATACGTAAATAGTTAATTTGCAATTTCAATAAACTTACTCAAATTACATAATTTCTTTTAATTGTAAAAATTCTTTAACCGAATTTTTATTAAAACTGAAAATATATACAGTTCATTAACTTTAGCGATATTAAAAATTACGTTTGTTTGCATTAACATGTTAATTGTCACAGTGATTTTATTACATAATCTGCCATAGCGCTAACACGAATTTGTTATTATTATTCATTACGTATTATATTAAAACATTATTTTGAAAAGATAAGTTCTATATAGCTATATGAAATGCATTTATCTTATGGGAGAATTATAGGTAACCCTCAAAGCGCTGAAATGGATTTATTTGTGTTGACTCGTATAATAAAATCCAGAGATAGTGCAATTGAAGATAGCCTTTTATCGCTTGTAAACTTACTTAAAAAACGAGCTCAATACAAAAAATGCCAGAACAAATCAAAACAGGATGATCTTACACAATCTTACTAAAAAAAATTTTTTTAATCTATGTAGGACAAACACAAAAACCCATACTAAAAAATTCAAGACTGTACTGGTTCACCTTTCTTTTAATTGAAATATTTCAATACGGCACATTGCCATATGCGTGCATAATATTTAAGTATATATGTTATAATTATTTATTTAAATAAAACTACATTTTTATATGTTTTTAAGACATTAATTTCCTCGCACCACTGCAGTAATGGTAATAATATTGAATAGTTCAAATATATGGAGATTTATTTAAATTATCTTTTTCTTCTTTTTTTTTATTAGGAATTCGTCCTGTTATAGCTTTTATTGCTATTTCCGGGAACGCTTTACTGTTTTAACCGAGGGTAGTATTTTAGCCTCACCCCCATTTAATATTTAAATATGTTCCTGATATATATATATAAATTGAGAAAATTGTATATTTTGAAACAAAATATTAAGCGTATCATTTTCGTAATCATACCATCGTATAATAATTGTAAGATTAAGCATATTATATTACCACGATTGCTCATAATTATAGTTTATCAACATACAAACTTTCATAACAAAATTCGATGATTCTGTGAGCACTTAATTCTTGTTCATTCTGATTAATTGAAGTATTAGTTAAATAATGCCTGAATAGATATTATTGCGACCACCTGCAACCTGCATAAACTTATTCCTAAGTTTTCAAAATCTACAAAGAGTTCTTTAATTGTATTTTAATCGAAGAATTTTTTACTAAGCTTTTACATTACATTTATTATCTTTAAGATTTTCTTCAAGAAATATATTATCTATATAATGTTAATATTATATATATATAAAATATATATTATATAATCCTTTATAAATATTTTTAATAACAGATAAAAACTGACTTTCTCTTAACAAAGTTAATGATGCTTAAAACAAGCAGTTTGTTCTTCACACGGAGGTAAACGAGTCAATCCAGTAAAAAAACATCACTATTGCATAAATTTATAAATTCAAATAGAAATAAATGAAAAAAGTTTTCTTCTTCGATATTGAATGCTTTATTGTCAGTATATCTAACTCAACAGTTTAAAATTTCAAATTTTAAATTTTCTTCTTAAGATTTTAATTGCGTTTAGGAGATTTAGGATCACTGCGGGTTGTCAAGATTCTACTTCTTTAACTTCCAATACACTTATATAAACAGTTAACATCTCTGGAGATATAAACAATTCAAATGAACTAGCTCCGTTCATAAAAACACATTCAGGTAGATTTCTTGGATTTTATACCAATCGGATCTCTATTTACAATATAATTTAATAGAAATTTTTACTGTCTTATGTCATTCATATATGTAGAAGCTATTATTATTAGGCCAGCATAAAAAAAATTCTATGAAATTGATTTAAGCTTATTACACGATAAGCTAGATCCGTCTAATGAAGGTTTTAGGTATTACATTTAAAATAAAACAAGATATTTCATATCCGTTCCTATAGTTGGATAAATCTAATAATAAATCAGCTAATAAAACTGTAATTAATTAAAAAAATCGTTTCATTTAAATAATAAACTAATTTCTAATCAAATAAGCTCGATATAAAATTTACGCTCCTAAAGGTCAATCTGTGGTAAAAACTTCATTAAAAATTAATAACTTTATATTACACAATAATTGTTTCTACATGAAATAGCTATTACTACTAGACCTACCATCACGTCATATGTATCAATTCCTACCATAAATGATCAAAAAGATCACCCCTTAATAAATGTACTCCCTCTGTCCGAAAATATGGTGTATATTTACAAATTATTCTTGTTCGAATTTGTGCTATATATAAATTTAATCTTTGTTTTTAATTTCAGTCGCTGATGATATATACATTTACAAAATTCAAAATACAAACTAATTGTAATTAGAGTGAAACTTTTGTCTTAATGATACGAAGAATCTTATAGGAATGTCCTCTGTCATTTAAAACAATTAATTCATTAGATGTTTGTAATATTACAAAAACGTTATCAAATTTCTATTTTTTTAAATTCATTATATTCATTTAATCGTATCGAGCAAAGTTTTAGGTTTCAAAGATTGCATAGGATTGAAGAATCCTACATCTAGAAAGGTTGAAGCATTTATTATTAGCAGCTGTTAGTGTAGGTTAAACCGTCAAAGATATGCGCTTAAAATCTATTTTTTTATTTAAAATTACAGATGTAAAAATGAGTAGATTTTAGCTTTTCTTTTTCATTTTTTCCTTTTTTTCCTATTTTTCCTTCTTTTCTTTTTTTATCTTTTTTTATCATTTTTTATCTTTATTTTTGTTTTTTTTTTTATGTTTTTTTTATCTTTTTTATGTTTTTTTTTATCTTTTTTTATGTTTTTTTTATCCTTTTTTGTTCTTTTTTATCTTTTTTTATGTTTTTTTTTTTATCTTTTTTTATGTTTTTTTTTATCTTTATTTATCTATTTTTTCTTTTTTCGTTTTTCTGTTTTCAAATTTTTTTCTCGAATTTTTTGTTTCCCTTTTAACCCTTTCGCTCCGACGGGCGTATAAACGCCCTGGAAAAATGACTATTTATGTACGAAAAGCGTATATATACGCTCTGGATAATTGGGCGCGCGGGTACGAAGAGCGTACATATACGTTAATACCATATATATTTTTACTTCATACTTTACTTGAAATACTAATAAAACAAAAATAATAAAATGATAATAATAAATAATTTGGAGAACAAAAAACTACATCTAATTACTTCGTGATATTCCGTACTTTAGTGTCAGACTTCAGTGTCAACTACTCAGTAATGCACTCCGTTCACAGCGATCACATTTTGACGAAAACGCTCCGGAGCGAAAAAGTTAAATAATATTCATTGTTTATAATTTATTCGTAGACATAACCTATATTTCTTTTTTTTGATTAATTTAAAATAACATGAGGATGGTTATGAACTATCTTTTAGGGTTATCGTTTTCTTTTACAATTTTTATGTATTTAAGTTCACCGGATGTTTCCTTTTTAGTCTTTTTCTAATGTGAGTAGATAACGTTTCTGCGGCTAGTTGGTGGCAGTGTACTGCGGGGTTCTTCTTTTTTTATATTTTGTTGTCAAATTTTCAATTTCTTCCATCATTGTCCATGTACAAGGTCCCTTCGTATATTTCATTCCGTATGAATTACATGATGCGTCGACTATCAGTCTTAGTATTTTCGATTGCATTTATTTTATCTTTATTATATAATTCATTATTGCCGTTTTCTATAGTGATATCCCAAAGGTCCATTATTGGTTTTATAATGATTTTATAAACTGTTAATTCACTTTCTAGGCTGAGCTTGGATTTTTGCCTAGTTTGTCGAATAATAACTATGTTATTTAGTTTTATATCCAAAGAGTCTTTTTTTATACAGTATGAAAGCGAAGTGGATGTATTTGATTGTGTTTACTTTTATCCTTTTTTCTTTTAACTATTCTTTTATTTTTCTTACGTTTTCTTGTAAAAAGGTCATTGCTACTGCTGGGTCAAAATGATAGGTAGTATATAGCAGTTTTCTTAGCAAACGTTAGTATTTGACTTTAATCAGTAGTTGGAATATCAGTTGTATAGAGTGTGTAAGGGTCAAATGTATCACTATGGATCAAAGGACACTTTTCTTTGCGATACGCCAACTTTGATTTCTCTAATTTCAAAGTACACATCATTGATTTTTATAACAAAAGTCCTGCCCCTTAGATATGGTGCAAGTAGATTGTTGTGCATTTGCATTGGTAAGAGGGTTTTAGTTGTATCTACGAGCCCTGCATGCTAAAATGCTTAGAATTCTTTTCCAATGTCCATCTAGCTGAAATTATTTGTAAACCCTACACATATAATAGTAATTTTGGCATTACGAACTTCTGCTTAGATGGATTTGTTACCAATCGATTGAAAGTAATCATGCCATTTCTGTGAGGTAATTTTTTGTCCTGAAGTTGCATAATGGCCGAAATTTGAAATTTATTGGTGTTACATTATACTGTAACTGTAGTTGCTTGAATGTGTTCGTGACCAATTTGACTATGTAGATAGTCTTTAATGTCATTTTTTAATATAAATGCAGTACCTTCGTGTGCCTTCTCCGATTCATGTTTTGTGTCGTATATATTGTAATATTAGATTTTTATAAAGCTTTTATAGATGAAGTGTGTGTGTGGGTTTCCAAATGAGGAGTATATAAATATTGTTATTGTAAAAGAATATTTTTGTCTCTACGACCCTTTCTTTCAGTCTTTTAGCGTTCCACAAAGCTATTTTCAGGATAGCTCTATTTTTATTTCTTAGTTAGCACGTTTGTGAGCATTTGTAGCTTAGTTATTGTTTGTTATTTTAGTATTGCGTTTTATTTTACTATAATTTTTGTTAGTATTCTGTATTTCTAATTGATTGTATGAAAAGTTTCTTGATTTCTGTAGCGTCATTTGTTTCCCTTTTGTTTATTAATTCTATTGTGGAAGTCGTCTGTGCAGAACTTGTTAAGTCAGTAAAATTAACATTTTCCCCACATTGTGCTTGGAACAGAGTACCTACGTATTATCTCTTAAGTTACCTCTGTTTTGTTGTATATTTTACTGCAGATGTACTCTGCTTGGAAGAGTTGAGAAGAGTTTTTTTGAAGATACTTTCTTATCTCACAGCCTTTGTAACTAATTGGTAGTTGTTCCTTTGCAATTTAAGCATTTTATTGAGTCTATCTTTCTTAAAATGGGGAAGTTAGTTGACAGGTGATTTTGTGCTCATCTTACGTACGTAGGTGTTCTATTGCTATATAATTTTTTGTATGTTGTATTGCTGAAATCTTTCTTATGTTGTGGTGGTTCTACGCTTATTATAGTGTTTAGCATTTTGTTTATGCTAAAAGTATCCTTGTTATTGCTTCCAGACAAGAGTTTCCCCATAAACAACGGCAATATTTGTTTCATATTAAATTTCGTCATGCAATTTACTGCTCTTATCTCATGTTCTAGCTTAAAATTCTTCTTGATGGTTGTATTGGCTTATTTTCGGACGTAAGTTTCTGATGACTGTTTTGTAGCTTTTCTCCGTCTTCAGTTGGTATGTGTGATGACTGCGTTTTTTGACTTTAGAACATTTTTACTTTTACGAAATATTTCAGGAGTGTTTAATTTGTATTTAACTTGATGCAGTTTTATTTGTTTTTAAATATAGTTTTTTGTCTCTGTGCTGTATAATTAAGCAACTCAATAAAAGGTTTTACTATTTGAGCTACAACGTAAATTGATTGTGATTTAATAAAATGAGCTGTTGTTGTAAAGTTCTTTAATTATGTTTATCTCTACCTCTTCTTCCAATGAGATAAGCGAATTTGACAGTGATATTTGTTGTAGCCAGGGTTCTGTCTCGAAATCGTTTGAATGCGAGATTACTTTACGATTTTTACTTGCTTTAACTCCTTTCCAGTTGTTATTTCGATTGTCAGTATTTGTTTGGCTACTATTTTCTTCGTAATTTTGTAATCCACAAAACCGAACTTGTGTTCGAATTTTGGGAATCTACAGATTCGTGTATGTTTAACTTATCATAATATTTTTTTAAGATATATTTATCGCCGTTGGCTATAATTTAAATCGACTCGGTAGATTTTACGGCATTATTAGAAGATCGAACCATCACAACACTCGCTAGCCGTAAGTCACCTGTTTACTATAAACGCTTTAAAAAGTTTAAACAATGCTCGGAAAAAAGTCGAAGTCGAAATAAGTCTTCCTACTTTAACGGCTTTATTGATCGACCAGAGATACTTATGTAAATTTCTGAACGCAAATAGCTCGAAAACAGACTAATCGCGATAATTGACGATTCAAAGAGACATTTGTAATTTTAGCCAAATTTTCTAAATAACCCTTACGTTTGCTCCGGTATATCTTTTTTTCTTTTGAAACATCTTCAAAGATTTTACCTTTACTATATTGTTTTCCAATAAAGTGTTAAGTTCTAGCCGAAATTAAACAATTTGAAGTAAAATCAGCTTAAATCTTTTTAATAGCAGTGCGTTTTAACTTCTGACCTTTCTTCAATTATAACAACTTTTGAAATAAACTTGTAAATTCCGTATTAGTTCAGAGCCTCAATTTAGTATTCCATTTTTGCAATTTAACACCACTTTTAACAAAATCCCTGATTTTATAAAAACAGCGTATATTACATTATTTAAAATAAACACAATATTTTTCTTATCAAAAATAAATTTCTGCCCATTATCATGTGTTGCGTTATAATAATTACTAAATACAAAGTAAGGTTACTTGATTGACTTCATTTTTTACTTATCCTTAATCCTAAATGTTTTTAAGAATATATACCATTTTTTCGGACAGAAAGAATTTTTACAGTTAAATTTAGATAATAGGTAATTTTTTATTAAATTGAAAATTTACGTTAATTGACATTAAACCTTGCAAAACTTTATATATACCTATTTACACTAGGATTGTGTCAAATTGATTGTTAGAAAAAATTTATATTTTCGATAATTATCGTAGATAATAGATAGGTAGATATAATGTAATAGGTATTATATTAATAATATTATATATATAATATAATACAATTTAATATAATATAAATATAATACAATACTGTAGTAATAAATTAACGCGTTCACAATTAGCTGAACTAACAGTTGCCAATATAAGTAGTAAAAAATTTATGACAAATATCTATTGCTTTCTGCTATTTTAATTAAATTATTCTCCTCGTCATCATCGTTGTCAGAAAATTCTTGCTCAATGAATGTGTCAAATGTCATTATTTTATCAATATTATATTCAGTTTCCAAAATTTATTATTTTTCGAAATCCGAATACTGCCCCTATATGCTATTTATTTCTTTCATTGATGTCATATTTTTAGAATGTTATGACATTTTTCGAATAAATGAGCCGTTTATTTTAATAATGACCTATGACTTTTTTTTTCCGCGAAATGTTTTTAATGACATTTGACTTCCAGTTGTAAATATTATTACGATAAACAAAAAAAATATATTAAAATGAATTTAGGCTTCTTTCGAAATAAACGGCTCAAATATTCACTAGAAAATAATACACTAAATAAGAAATAAAAAATTTACATCGAAATATGGTTGACTTTCTTTTTTTTCTTCAAATTAGTACTGACAACTTAATATTCAATAAGGAAAATTCTTTTGAACTTTTGTACTATGATTATTTTCTTTCCTACAATTATAAATTTGTACTGTAACACCCACCTTTACTTTACAGTCAGCTTACACATTTGTAATGAAAGACACTTTCAGACAATGTAATAAAAAGACTCATACCGCTTTTAGTTTGTTCTTCAGAGAGCACATTTAGATAATCTTATTTTTTGTATTGAGAGTATAAATTCAAAAGGATAAATGTCTTCATATATTTTTTGATTGGTCTGATTGACCGATCGTAATAAATAGGACAGGTAAATAATTTTCTTTAAAAATTATATGAAATTCTAAGAAAATACATTAATGTAACCAAGTTGTTGCGAAGCTGACAAGACAGTGACAGTGACAGTGAGTTCTTGACATTCGATTGGTGAATGATTAATCACTAAATGACACGATGCCTAGTTTCTTTCCTATTTACAATTGCATCATGTTACTTTTAAATTTATGTAATTACCTACCTAAAGACTCTAATTGATTGAATAAATTAGAGATAATATTTTTGTTGATCTTTTATATGAGTACATATTTCAAAGCTACCAATTATTCAATCATACAGATAATTATAGTGCTTTTAAATATATTAATTAGGTAATTAGGCAATTAAAATAAAAACCAGAGGATAAAAGTAAGTAAAAATAGATTGTATAGTGTAGAGGTTAAGCAAACTACTCTAACATTGAACTGGTCGAACTCCTTCATACGTTTACTTATGCAAAATAGAACATTGATTTTCCAATTTCAAACATGGACACTTTGCTTAACCTACACTATTTGATTTGCAAACATGCCTTTCTTAACACGTTCACGCCGGGGCGAAAATCTGCGTTCCGCCGCCTGAGACGGTAGCGTCTTACCGCGTTAAGCTTCGTGGGGCGGGGCAGTATCGTTGCTAGTTTGAACACGCTTATTGCGGAATCATTACAGTTTGAGGCTTCTAATGCGCTAAATGCGAAATTGGAACAATTCTGACATTGTGTAAAAGTAAATGCATGGTATATCCACAAAAAATGGGGAACTAAAAAAATTCCAATTTTAAAATTTCGAGAACAAATTATCGATCATCTTTTGAACAAAGATCATCATAGAGAAATCGAAGAAGCTGAAATAGAAAAGAGAAATCAGTCAAGAAAACGTACACATTTTCTACAATCATACAAAGGGGCTGCCAGAAACACAAGAAAACGATTGTTCGATTAAAGGTCGGGGTGAATGACAGTTTTGTGCGAAGTTTTACTAAATATGGATCATATATTTTATACAAAACACAAGAAAATAGAACAAAATACAAGTAAAAACTACCTTGATATATATATATAGTCGCACTTAAGACTTAAACACTTACTGACTTCTAATAATAAGCCTTGTACAACTTCTAATAATGATAATGATCCCTGCACAACTTCTAAATAATAGTCCGTGTACAACTTGTAATAATAATCTTGAATAATCCGTGTACAACTTGTAATAATAATTATGAATAATAATCCTCCGGTCCGGTGCCCGTCTCTTATACCCCGCATATAGTGGGAGAGGAAGGACTCTCCTTTTCCTACAGGGCGTTTCTCATCAAATCACCGATTCCCTATTGGTCATCGCTATTTTCCCCTTTTAACGCCTGTAACGCCTTAGCGAGAGAGTATCTTTCAAATCTATCGGAATTTTACCTGTTTAAAATTACATTTGTTTACCTAAGGGGGGAACGACCATGAGACCCCTTCTTTTGCGGAGACCGAATATCTTAGAATTTTATTTTATTATATTATTTTATGATATTTATTATCGGTTTTTCCTTTAGATTATATTACTTATTTATTTAGGTTTTTTCCTTTAGATTATATCACTTATTTATTTAGGTTTTTTCCTTTAGAATTCTTATACAAATAGTTTCTATCTCGGCTGTATGCTGCTCGGTTCGGCGTAATGTGACAACGATGTAAAGAATGTTACAAACAATTATCAAAAAAACAAAATAGATTATATGACGCGAAAAAAAGTAAAAAAGTAACGACATATTGTACGCGTTGTAAGGGCCAGCCCACATTATGCTTAGAATGTTTTAAAAAGTTGCATAAATATAAATAAATAATTGTTATCAATTTAAAATATTAAATGTTAATGTTTATAATATTCAATTTTTATATGTAATGTTGAGAAAAAATAAAATCAACTTATTTTTTTAATGACAAATTTTCTGAAAACAAGTGATCCACAAGTGGATCACGCCGCCCCACGGAATAGTAAAGTGCGACCCACAAGTGGTCACCCCCGCCCCACGGAAATGGACAAGTGCGACCCATCGGTGGGTCGCGCCGCCCCACAAAACAGACACGAGCGACCCACCGGTGGGTCACCCCGGCGTGAACATGTTAAATATGCTTTTATTCTACCTTTTTAATAATACGATTACTATCAGAATAAAAATGAAACAGTAATAAAGTTTCGTTAGATTCCGGTAGAAAAATGAAAATAAAGACGAGGAAATTAGATTTCCTTTTAAACAAATAAGCTTTTTACATTGTACCCTAACATTTTACAATTTTGTGTTATAAAAGGATTTAAAAAAAAAAATTACTAAAATTTAAAAACATACTAATGACTTTAAAATCCTGTAAAAAAAATTTATTTTAAGAAACAATGTCTCCTATCAGATACAGCCCTTAAAATAATGTAACATTGTCCCTAAGCATTTTTTTCGTAAGATAAAAAATAATGAAGTTATATTACCAGCTCGTAATTGTTACAGACTAAGCCTGTATTTACTAATAGATTATGTTAATGTTAGAATTATATGTAAATGTGAAATGTACAACAGATTTTCATTTCCGATAAAGTATAATAAAAATAAAATAATTGCAAATATATATATAAAAGAAGGTGTCAACGTTATTTAGGTTCATTTGCAAAAAGAAAAAACGAACGGAATAGTAAGAGGATGAATCACATACCAAATACGACCATACATGCTATGTCTTTATAGTATAAGTACGTACGTTTTAACTCTTGCGACCCAGTTGCGCTTATACTTATTACTACTTCTACCTTCTTTACAGTCATTTACTACTTCCACAACTTGCCTTTTTAGACTAGTCAATTAGAAGTCGAAATCTGGTTTTCGGTTATAATCTTGATTCTTTGATCTAAGGGTAAGTTGACGACGCTGAATCGATTGGTGCTAATTTTTTTGCAATAGGATCTCAAATTTTTGAGAAAAAGGATAAAAAAGGGGAAAAAAGGGGAAAAAAGGGAAAAATAGCCTTATCTTAGAATCTAGGCATTTAATCGAAAAAAGTTTTAAACAAAAGTTGTAGAGAATTGAAAAATACATAAAAAAAGTTTTAAGGTTTATTTTCGTATTTGCAAAAATAAGCGAATAAAATTGGATTGAAGATAGGAAAATAATTGTAAGAGTGGGGAAGCAAGTCCCGCCTCTCAGTCGGCTTTTACACGCGAGCGAGCTAGTGTGCGTGCGAGCGTCCGTGTGCACTAAACACAAACGAACGATCTTGAATGCGAGTGCGACTGAAAGAAGAAACCGATATTTCTCCCCTTCTATTTGTTTAGGCGACAGCGAGTATTTCTTTTCCTAGCCATCGATGGTTTAGGTTGAACGTTCCGTACAAGATTTTTTCTTTCGGTAGCAAGCATTTTTCGTTTTGGCCGTCGTGCGTCGAGCGTTCTATATATCTATATATATCGGCGTATAAGTGCGGTACTTTTAAATCGAATCTTGATGCTTATGGCACGCCGTTTCTTTATTTATTGTCAAAAATAATGAACCTTGAATAAAAAAAAACAATAATTCTTTCTAATTTTCTTAATAAAATTTATATTAAAATTTTTTCTTTCTTTTAAAATTTTTTTTTCCTAATAAATTTTTCTTAATAAAATTTATATCGTAAGCCAAAAATAAATTCGCACTGCTTATAATGCAAATGCATTTTTTTTTTAATTATATTTTCTATAAAATTATTATAAAATATTATTGAAAAAATAGAAAAAAAATTTATTAACGTATTCTTTTGGCTGTAGTAGTGTAGTGGCTACAGTAGCTACAGTGTGTGTATGTTTTTCACGTCGCCGATACCTATATTTTATCTTGACAGCGCTAACAAGTATGTTTACCTTTCTTTTTTTCTTTTTCTTTTCGTTCTTTTTCTTTGCTTTCTTATTTCTTTTTTTCATTATTAGGAAGTAAACATAATAAATTTTTTTTCTATTTTTTCAATAATATTTTATAATAATTGTATAGAAAATATAAGGAAAATTTAAGGAAAATTTATTAAGAAAAAATTAACAAGAAAGAAAAATTTAACATAAATTTTATTAAGAAAAATTTATTAGGAAAAAAAAATTAAAAAGAAAGAAAAAATTTTAATATAAATTTTATTAAGAAAATTAGAAAGAATTATTGTTTTTTTTTTATTCAAGGTTCATTATTTTTGACAATAAATAAAGAAACGGCGTGCCATAAGCATCAAGAATCGATTTAAAAATGCCGCGCTTATACGCCGATATATATAAATATATAGAACGCTCGACGCACGACGGCCAAAACGAAAAATGCTTGCTACCGAAAGAAAAAATCTTATACAGAACGCTCAACCTAAACCATCGATGGCTAGGAAAAGAAATACTCGCTGTCGCCTAAACAAATAGAAGGGGAGAAATATCGGTTTCTTCTTTCAGTCGCACTCGCATTCAAGATCGTTCGTTTGTGTTTAGTACACACGGACGGTAGCACGCACACTAGCCTGCTCGCGTGTAAAAGCCGACTGAGAGGCGGGACTTGCTTCCCCACTCTTACAATTACTTTTACCACTCTTTCTCGCTTATTTTTGCAAATACGAAGATAAACCTTAGAACATTTTTTATGTCTTTTTCAATTCTCTACAATTTTTGTTTAAAACTTTTTTCGATTAAATGCCTAGATTCTAAGATAAGGCTATTTTTCCTTTTTTTCCCCTTTTTTACCCTTTTTCTCAAAAATTTGAGATCCTATTGCAAAAAAATTAGCACTAATCGATTCAGCGTCGTCGACTTTCCCTTAGATCAAAGAATCAAGATTTAACTGAAAACCAGATTTTGACTTCTAATTGAGTAGATTATATTTGATGAGGAAAATATCGAGCGTAGAGGATAAAAAAAATGACTTTGGACGAAACAATATTAAAGTTTTAAGAAGGCTTGAGAATGATCAAATAACCTTGTTGATCGACCGACTTCTTGAATCGGTACTCCAATGGTTTTTCTTGTCGTGGAAAAATGCCTTCAAATGTGAATATTGGAAATCGTTTATTCGTTAGGAATGAGGATAGGTGAAATAAATTAAAATATAATTTTTGAGCCCAGTCAGTACTGAAAAGTATACTTTATTTGGCTCGTCAGGAAAAAGCCTTTCGGCATAAAAACCCTGGTTAAAGTATACAGATGTCGATGAATGTTGAGTTAGCTTGCTTATCGGCAGTTATCAAGGGTGATGATATATCAAAGGCAGAATAGAATTCTGACCACGTGTGCCTTCTTCTTTTGTAGCTTGTAGTGCTTCGCTGATATCTTCGTTGCGCAGAAGCGTAGCTCTTTTCGAAGTGATCGCTCGTAGTTATCGTGGTACAATATGACGAAGCGCGAGAACACACAGCTTTTATAGAAAAAGGCGATGCAAAGTGCGGGCTAATTGCCGAAAAGAGAAATACCGTAGCTGTCGATGCATATAATTGGCCTAATAGAAGTGGTGGGAGAACGCGCGCTCGAAGAACGAAGGCGCCCTTACAAAAGAATCGCGGTACTCCTTTGTTTTTATCACTGAACTGCGATGCTTCCTTATCGCTATGTCTAGCTGTTTTAGATAATTATTTAAGGACATCCTTTCATAGCCTTATGTCGCATGACTAAATTGTCCCTTCTGCATTTCGAGAGTAATCCAGTCGCTGAAAACTCTTGTGTTTTTGGACAAAACTATGTGTATATACGTATACATTAGTGGAAAATGTGTTTCGTAAAACAAGTGTATAACTTAAGTCAAAAAGAGGCGAAAAGAGCCATAAACGTCCAGAAACAATGTAATTTTACTATATACTAATACTAATTTTATTCTTTAAAGTACACTTTTAACGTTTCAAATTTCGATACATTTCATTTCATATTTCGTTTCATATACGATACCATTATTATCTTTTTCCAAACTAAGTTACAAAATTTGCATATATAAAGAAGAAAAAACGAGAAAGAGAAGAGACTGATTAAAAGTAGGTAAGCTTATACTCAACGAAACTTACATAACTCTTGTATAATTTTACAGAATTTTTAATAATAGTTATAAAGATATTGTTCGAATTGCCGTTTTTCCTTTTCTTGTGGATTCCTTTCATCAATTTGTTGCTAAATAATTTTAAACACAGTCATAATTAATGAGATATAAAACTTGCATATAAAAATAATAGTAATATATATATAATAATTATAATTATAATACCAATGAAGATTATAATAATTATACTATCGTAAGAGAGTTGATCGAAACAAAAAATAGATAATGTCATTATTGATATAAAAATAAAATTAATTACCTCGTTGTCGGTCTCCCCAACGAAGATATTTTTCTCTTTGTCATTTGGGGAATTATCTATTAATATTTGGCGAACAGCGATTACTGAAGAGTCTGTGCAAAGTATAGCATTTAGTCGTTTTAAGAACCATGACATCTTTGTGTTATATAAATTTTTGAATTTGGTCTCAGCTAGTGTATTTCCCAAAAAATTAGGCAATAATATAAATAAACCATGAAGGGAAGATTCTTTTCTTTTTTTGCATAATTTTTCCACATTAGTTTCTCTTAAGCTATCTTCGTCTAAGTCGAGCGAGGAGAAGATGAAGAATTTTACGTGTGATTGACAGTGCTTTCTGCTATATTTATCGAGTATTTCAGTAACTTTAAAATACTTTAACGAAGAAATTGACGAATCTATCTTCGTTCTCTGTAAATCGAATATACCATCGAGTTGACCTATAGTTAAAGCTTCTTTAAATATTTTGTCAAAGCTTGTGGCGTTGTTTAAGTCAACCTCTTGTCGAACAATGATCGTTGCTCCATATTCGCGCCATTTAAGGACCAAATTTTCGTTACTTTGTTTTGACATATTAGAAACAATGATAAATTTTCTAGCTCCTTGTTCGATCATCCATTCGATCAGTACTTTTCCAAAGATATTAAATCCGTCGATAACGAGGTAGCATTTATCGCTATGAAAGAAAAGTTGAGGAATGAAGTTAGAGAATTTTTTTTCTTCTTGCAAGTTGACCAAAACCTGTAAAAAAATACATTCGTATCATAATTGTCAACAAATCGAACGTATTATTTCATAAAGTTTATACATAATTAATTACCTTTCCGTAACGTTCACAAGCCTTAATTTTTCTTTCTTCTGTTGCTCCCTGAATCATAATTCTTCGTGATATAATTGGTTTTATTATACCCGTTTGTAGAGCTTTTCTCATCAATTCCGCTAATTCTCTCTTTCTTTTTTGTGGTAACTTAATAAGGTTTTGTAAACAGTAACTATATACACTTATGAACCGTATTAAATTAGATAGTGGTAATGAATTGTAATTAGGCCCTTTAAAATCGTAAATCATTACCAAATGTTTTATATTTTTAACAATGTCCAAACAACTTTCCATATCGTCTAAGATGGAATAGTTTGCAACTACAAAATCAAAACCTTTGCCTTTCGTAATATTCATAATATTAATTGTATAGTCTTCAACTTTGATAATATTAGACTTTGGTAAACTTGGTCGCAACGACTCGATCACCCGTTTTTCTGCATCCGTTTCGTAAGTAGTGTAAACATCAAAATTATAAGATAAGGATAAATTTATTAGAGCCTGTCCTACGTCACTAGCACCATAATGTACTAACACAGTTTTAATTTTTTTAAACATCCAAGTATCCGAATGCAAAATGCAGAAAGCTGCCAAATATGCTTGGGGAATTGTTAAAGCATCTTCGAAGCTCATAGTGTCTGGAATAATCCAAGTAAAATCTGGATCGGCTGAAATTTCATTACTTATAGTAAAATTATCAACTAGTCCCATTACTCTACGACCTTTCTCATCTGTCCCTGAATATTCTGTAATAGATATCTGTGATTCTAGGCTGACATCATTTTTTAACCAATATTCGTATGCACCTAAGTCAAATGCAGAACATATTACCTTCACCATCCTATTATTTTTTTCTTTAATCAATGGTAATTTTTCCATCCATACTAATGAGCTTGATTCATTAATTTTCGCTTGCCAACGCATAAAAGAAGTAGACTTTACTCGCAATGGCATCCATCTGTATGTGCCCCATACCCCGTTTGGGGCTAATACATTTTCACGAAGATTAAGTTTTATTTGTGATTCATAGAATTCATTTTGAAGTGAGAATTTCGGTGCCTTAGCATCTTGTAGATCAAAAATTTGAAGTTTTTTATACGCCGGTTCTCCTTTTATATCTCGAAGTATCTCAAATATATCATTATCGATAATAGTGTTAACCACAAATATAACATTGTCTTATTTTGTGTCTTGTAAGTAGATTTTTAACCGATCTAAACAGTTTTCGTGGATATTAACGACAACAGTTTTTCCTAAATTTCTTTCTTTATGTAAAAGAAGAGCTGTACGACAGAGAGCAATTTTTATTTTCAGGACGATGTTTATTCCCACACTTGTTAATACAGAAATCGCATTATCTTCCTCTTTTGTTTCAATGATTGTCAATAAAAATGATTCTTTACCAAGAGTACTAATAAGTCTTCTTACATCGGTATAATGCGCGTTATTTATAATCGTTAAAATATAATTTTCATGAATTGTCTTATGAAGCAACTCTCTAGCAATTAATTTTATATTGAAATTTTTCCTCGTCCTTTTTATGATATGCTCGAGAAAATCCAAAATATTCTCATTTTTCTTTTTTGACTCATTCGTTAACAATATCTTTTCTTCACTGTTCATGTTAATATTTTGTGAAATTAATCCTAGTACTGCGTTTAATACGTCGTCGATATCCATCTTTGTTTTATTGATATTCTGGATAAACCGAAGTTCATCCGCGACAATTTTCCAATTCCTGTTTTTAAATATTATTTCTTTAAATTGGATTCCACTCATTGCAATTCCGAGACAAGCAATTACGTTTGCCCGTTTTTCAAACTTCATCGGTAAGGTTACGAAAAAAAATCAGTATAGTTCATATAGTTTGTTAAACTATGATACATTACATTATTTTTTGTCGAAACATTTATAAACACGATATTTAAATAAGTGATCAGAAAAATGTTTTTTAATAATATAACAAGTTTAATGTACGAGCATATTTGGTGTAAAAACTATTTTTATGTCGTTTGAAAAAAAATATACGTATTAACTTCTTGCATACTAGTCATTTTTGTTTTAACAAATTGTCCATTGTAACATTTCCTAATTTTAAATGTTAGTACTTATACGTTAAAAAATTGCTGCAGATTATTATTGTTAGGAAACAGTCATGAATAATGTATTTTCATAGCATAATTTAATAAATAATATTAATTTTAATTTTTTATTCTTTGATTGTAAATAAAGAAAATTAAAATTTATTTAATTTTAGTCCAAAAATGCTCTAAAGATTCTACACATTTATTTCAGTTTTTATTTACGTGGTAAAGAATTTTAAGAGTTTTAGAACTTTTGGTCTATATTGTATCTTAATAATCACGATTAAGTTAATATTAGGTTTCAAATTCTTACCATAGTTTTCTTTCATTTTTTCTGTTAATTGTTCCATGTCGATGACGAGTTTCTGTATCCTACTTGGTACCAACATATTTTTATTCCTACTGCTTATAATATGGACTTGAACTAATCCTTCTAGTAATAACCTCCAGTCTCTGCTCCATTTAAGCGTTCCATTGGAACACGATGTAGAAAGTCTGCTAATAATATTGTAAGATTCTTCATACTGGTAACCATGTAAAAGTAGATTAGAGTAAATATTTTCTTCGTCTAAAATTTTCGTTTCTTCTTTTAGTAAAATGATTTCTGGAATATCTTCCTTCTGTGTTTCTGCTAAGCGAATAGTTCCAGAAGCTATCATAATTTCATCTTTAGTTTTTACTTCAAATTTTCCTGAACCTGAAAATTTACATTATTTCAAATATTGTTTTAAAATATTATATTTATAGGATTGCTATTTACACCTTTAAATATCATAATAATTAAATGAATTTTGCCATTTCGAGGTACTTCTAGTAATTTATTGTGAATAATAATGTTCTCGAGTATAAAAGAGTTATTAGTCTTATTCGGTATTAAATTCGAGTACATATTCAAAACCAACTTTAAATAGACAGCTGAAGAAATGATAACATTGCCGTTTATTTTAAAATTTCGTAAAAACTTGTATTTATCTGATTCCAAATCTACCAGTTCTTCTATTTGTTGAGTTTCCCAAAATTTACCACTTTCCACGTGCCTGTCAAACATACACAATAATATTATATAGCATCCATTTGAAAAAAGTCTATTTTGTACTTACCAATCAGAACTGTGTTCCCATCGAACAAGAGGAGAAATAGATGGGGTTTCTCTGGAAACAGGATAAGGAACTCTCGGATAGAGCTTTCCTGGCGTAATTGGAAATCCAAGATTATAAAGCTTTTCTAATGTGGATAAAATAAAAGTTGCATTGTCCTTATGGCCTCGTTTTGTTAATGATAAATTAATGCAACCACTGTCCAATGATTTTCTTAGAATTGCCTAATAAATGAATAGTATTAGGTTATTTAATATAAAAAAATGTATTAAAATATTAATTCTAACAAATAAACCTGTAAAAGTCCATGGGGAGAAATTTTAATCGTTATAGCGTTTTTTGGTAACATTGTTAATATTTCTTCGAATAAGACGGGAGAAAGGAGATTATTCGTATGATATTCTGGTGAAGAAAGGTGAGCTTTCATTAAATGCAACTCATTTTTCGGAATAGACGTGCATAGCCAACGTTTACTGCGATTTTTTGGTTGAGAGATGACTTTTCTTAAATATTCTAACAACTTTGGACCAGCTGGAGAAATGTACCGACTATGAAAAGCAATATTACTAGTCGGCACGGTTTTAGCAAATATTCCTTTACTCTAAAGAAAAAATAAGTATAGTTTCAAAATTTTAATATTTTTAATGTCTATCAAAAAATATCTCCTAAGCATTACCTGTAATTCTTTTACAAAAGCTTTTATGGACTCGGTAGGTCCACTTATGGTAGAACTGTCGGGTCCATTATGACAAGCAATATCAATGTCTTCAGGACAGAAATGTCGCAACTGTTTGTAACCGAGACCTACTGCGGCCATCGTTCCGTGTATCAAATCACTTTCTACTGAAGCCAAACCACGAGAAAGAGCGCTTAAAATCATTTCCTCAGCAGTAAAGCAACCATCTGCGTAAGAACAACCCAGCTCACCAACTGAATGCCCGATCATGTAATTCGGTTTCACACCAACAGCATATAGAATATCTACCAGACCAATCTATGTAACAATTATCCGAAATTATTCATTTAAAAAAAAGAAAAAAAAAGCACTGCTGAAGGGAAAACATTAGATATATTATTACTTGTATTGCTGCTATTCCCAGAAAGCAATTTATAATATTATAGTATATTGTTGGATTTTTATCGCATATAATATGCACAATATCGTAACCTCGAGGTCTTAAAACTACATCACATTTTTTTATTGCTTCGGCAAAGATTGGTATTTTCATTAGTGATGCACCTAAAAGAGAATTTTACATTTAATATAAACGAGAGAGAGAGAGAGAGAAAGAGAGAGAGAGAGATGTAACATTTTTTTAATTATTTAAAAATAAAATTTGTAGTACCCATTCCGGTCCATTGTGATCCCATCCCCGAAAAAACGAACCAGATCTCTCGAGATTGAACTGACAAATTAGCTTGAACCATTTCTATCGATTGCTCTGAATCATCTGCTTCAAAATCTGGAATTACTGTATACCCAGAATACAGAGAATTGGAAAATGGTTTCTCAGTAATATCAGTAATTAATTGAGCCAATTCATCATCTCCTCTGTTCGAATTTAACTAAACACAAATAGAATATAATTCACGATCATTTTGCCTAATCAGTTCGGTCGTAAAATAAATATCTTACAATATCAAAGATCGACGATATCATTTCCTGAGTTCGACTAGAAGCTACCAAAAGTCGTGGCATATTATATGGTGAAAGTTTTCTCCTTTGCTTCTTTTTTGAATGACGTTTTAGGATAATGTGAGAGAAGGAACCGTTTAAAGCGGCTGTGTTAACTGCAGCGTAACAACCCATCCAAGGTGTTGGTTCTGTAATTACTTTTACGCGTCCATCCTGAAGGCATTGGGCCTCTTCTGGAGGCTCAGAATAATGAAGATTCGGAGGTATAACTTCAGTCTCCATAGCAATTAGTACCTAGAAATAAAAAATAAACAAATGTGAAATATTTAACCAAATTAGCGTTGTTTTATATTTAATTTTGTCTTTTCAGTAAATTTACCTTGATTATCGAATTTATTGCATTATTATTATATGTGTTACCAATGTTCGACTTAACAGATCCTATTAAAAGAGGATTAGAAAGACTTCGATCTTGACCATAAACAAGATCTATTGCCTTTAATTCTTCGAGATCCATTGATTTTATTCCTGTACCATCGGCCTCGATATATGTTACGTCGCTTGGTTTTAGACCGCAGTGTTTCAATGTCTGTTTCATTATTTGAGCCTGAAATTCCGCTTTGGGAAAGAGACACGTGTTTCTTAGAATTGCTTCAGTGAACTTAACAGAAAGATTAACGACCTCGGCATAAACTCGCTTTGCATTTTCGGCTCTTTGAAGGAAAATTGTTCCTATCGAGTCGCTTCTCGTGAATCCAGACGCTTTCTTATCAAAAGATCTATTTACACCGTCTTTTGACAATAAACCTAAATAATGGAATGCATAAAACAGAAAATTATTTATAAATTACGAAAATATTTAACTTGCTGTTCTAAGACCTTTAATTATCATTG
Organism: Polistes metricus; assembly: GCA_010416925.1. Classification (NCBI taxonomy): domain Eukaryota; kingdom Metazoa; phylum Arthropoda; class Insecta; order Hymenoptera; family Vespidae; genus Polistes; species Polistes metricus. The sequence goes on from QUOH01000088.1 coordinate 68,317, forward strand.
AAAGAAAAAAATATAAAAAAAATTGTCTTTTTGTCTTTACACGCAAGAATTGGAATGAATTATTCATAGTATAGTTTTATTTTACCTAAATCATACAGTTGGTGAGATGTTTGGGGAAGTAAGCTTAAGATTCCCCCACTAACAATCGCGTAATCTTAATCTCCAGCTTTTATAGCATCGTACGCTTTTTGAATTGCTAATGAACTTGATGTGCTGGTTGAATCGATAGTGCAGCTTGAGCCAGTTAAACCCATACAAAACGAGATCCGGTTTGCTAGCAAACCACGGCAAATCCCCAGTAGATTATATCCTTCCAACTATAATGAAAATAAAAAAAATAAAAACAATTGCACATAGAATGATTTTACCTTTAAATTAAATCCATTAGACCATTTTATTTACTTACATTAGTTTTATCTTTCATTACATAACTATCTGACTCAAATAAACTTAATACTCCGTAAACATTGGTTTTCTTGTTCCGTAATTCTACAGGATTTATTCCAGCATCAATGATCGCTTCAAATGTAACTTCCAATGCCATTCTTACTTCTGGCGCCATAAATTTTGCTTGAATTGAACTAATTCCAAAAAAAAAGTTATCGAATTTCGTTAAATTAGAAATGAGTCCTAAACGCGATGATATTTTATACGAATGACCTAATAAATAATAATTTAATGAATCAAGAATAACGCACATTATTACATTTTATTTCTGTATAAAAACAAATTAAGCATATTCTTACCTAATTTAAATCTTGTATGATCCGCAGATACGCAATCTTCTCCATTTATTAGATATTCTCTTAAATCATTGATATTGATACTCTTTGGAAATTTTCCCGATACTCCAGAGATTACCACTGCACTATCGTCCAAGCCTTCCAAATTCATATTTGCAATATGTATCAGCACGAGCAATACAATCAACCACTAATTCGTATGGCAAATAAAGCTATTCATTGAAATCGCTGTTTATATAGCCAATCGAATAGGTCTAATTAAAATTATTAATTATGCGATTTAGTTTGAAATTTAAATGCGTTTACTATGCATTATGCTGCATTGTCAATGCCGTATTGTATAAAAAAAATCTTTCCTAAGGCTTCCGATGACTTTTGATTTCTAATTTTTTTTATATAAAAAAGATATTTCCGTATGATCTATAAGGTAAACGATTCGAGATACCTATTTCTTTATATTCTAAAGAACATTTATTATTAGCTTGATTTGAAAATTTTTTCTAGATTTTAACAATATTTAATTAGATTGTAAGAAGAAGGTTGCAGTAGAACGATTCAGGATACGTATGAGATTTTCAAATAGTAAGAATAATTATTGGTTAATGGAAATCTCATAGAATGAACAAGATAAAACTATTTCAACACAAGTACTCTTTGTGACTCGGAAAAATTTTTATTTAAGATTTTCTTGGTTTAACAGCACTGTTAAATTATACTTAAATATTTATTTATGCCATTGAATTAGCAAATTAAATGCTTTTACGTATGAAACATTGTCATTGTACTTTCATTTAAAAAAAATCTTTCCCACGAAATCCGATGACCTTTGACTTCTAATTGTTTTTTATATAAGAAATATATTTCCGTATGATCTATAGGGTAAACGATTCAAGATACTTTTTTTATTATTTTCTAAAGAACATTTATTACTAGCATGACTTGAAAATTTTTTTAAGATTTAAGGTAAAAGCCCCCTCGGTTGGACAGTTAAGCCGTTTTCTTTTTTAGAAAAATTATATTCATTCAATAAAATAACTTACATCTAAACTAATGGTTTAACCTGTAAGCTTAAGCTTTCAGCTTTGAATAAAAATAAAGAAAAGACAAATTATTCATAAATATTTTAATAATAAATTAAAAAAAACATAGATTTGCAATGTCCCTATTTTTAGCCAACTTTCTCCCTCTTTTGGCCACGCATGTCCCCTCATTTGGCCATGTTTCCTATTTAAAATAAATAATTAATTAATAACTAATTTATTAAATAAATCAAAATTGAATAATTCAAAACTCGTGTACAAAGAAATTAATTACTCATTAGTATTAAAAAAACTAGTTGAATACTTTATGTACAAATATATATAACCTCAAAGCGAATAGCCATAAGTTGGCTAATGATAAAAACAGAGGCAATAATACTGTCTCCATGCTTGGCCACCATATTTTTAATGGAGAATAATTAAAAATCACTTAATTTTCAATTTCTATAATAATTTTAAGCTATGTTAATTGCAGAAAAAAAAAATATTTTGGTTGCTATTGTCAAAAATGAAATATATAGGTTAATAAAAATCACAGTATCCTTACCTTACTTAACAAGAAACCATCCAAAAACAGAAGTCTTGCACAACTTTATTTTTTTTCGTTTTTAAATATATTTTTAAAATAATCCGAATTACTTTCAATGATATTTTAAAATTAGAATTTTTTTTTTAAAAAACTGTCACCATGTGCACATCAGCATATAATTTATAATCACTGTTGTGGCATAAAGTGGCCAATAGAGGGGGCCTGGCCAACCGAGGGGGCTTTTACCTTAATAAATCCGTAGAACAGAGGTAAATTGCAATATACTTCTATCTAATATAGTTCTTTAGAAATATACTTCTCGAGCATTCTTAATGCAAGATCAAAGTATTTAATATTACAGAATATTAATAATGTATACCATTTAAAAGAATTTAATTAGAAGTGAAATTTTTTATTCAACATTTTAATTATTATTTTTTCTAAAGCATTATACGAGTCATTAATCTAATAAAATAGCAATACTTAAAAAAATATTTCCAGTTTGTAATATTGCACACATAAGGCACTTTAACAATAATTAACTTAGATGAAGAAAGAAAGAAACCTTCTTCTTAAGAAGAAGGTTGCAGTAGAACGATTCAGGATACGTATGAGATTTTCAAAGAGTAAGAATAACTATTGGTTAATGGAAATCTCATAAAATGAACAAGATAAAACTATTTCAACACAAGTACTCTTTGTGACTCGAGAGATTTTTATTTAAAATTTTCTTGGTTTAACCGCACTGTTAAATTATGCTTAAATATTAATTTATGCCATTGAATTAGCAAATTAAATGCTTTTACGTATGAAGCATTGTCTTTGTACTTTCATTTAAAAGAAATCTTTCCCACGGCATCCGATGACCTTTGACTTCTAATTGTTTGTTATATAAGAAATATATTTCCGTTTGAACTACAGGATAAACGATTTCAGATACCTATTTCATTATATTCTAAATAACATTTATTACTAGCTTTACTTGAAGATTTTTTCAAGATCATAACAATAATTAATTAGATGGTAAGAAGAAGGTTGCAGTAGAATGATTCAGGATACGTATGGGATTTTCAAAGTGTAAGAATAACTCTATTGGTTAATGGAAATCTCATAAAATTAACAAGATAAAACTATTTCAACACAAGTACTCTTTGTGACTCGAGAGATTTTTATTTAAAATTTTCTTGGTTTAACCGCACTGTTAAATTATGCTTAAATATTAATTTATGCCATTGAATTAGCAATGTAAATGCTTTTACGTATGAAGCATTGTCATTGTACTTTTATTTAAAAGAAATCTTTTCCGGGGCTTCCGATTACTTTTGATTTCTAATTTTTTTTATATAAGAAATAAATTTCAATTCGAACTACAAAATAAACGATTCGAAATACTTATTTCTTTTAAATTTAAGAACATTTAATACTTCCTTGATTACAACATTTTTTCAAGACCTTATAAATCCGTAGAAAAGACGTAAATTGCAATACACTTACGTATAATATTCTTTTTGAAGTTATACTCATTTTGGCGCGTTGGGAAAAATGTAGTTTTGAGTGCTTTTGTTCGGAGCATCTGGAGAAACGACACCATGAAGTTTGTCGGTATTTATGACGCGCGGCAAAACGATTTCAAGTTTACGGCATGAAGTTGTCTTCTCTTCTTCTTCCCATTTTTTCTCAAGCGGGTCACCCATTCAAGTACTAATCGTACTCAGCGCTGCTTGACTTAAATGATCGAGCGGGAACCAATTCTATCACAGCGCCATGGCCGTTGACGCATAAAGCAATTCGATATATCTCCCTTATATTTAGTATGGACTGATATCTATATTTTTATATTTTTGTTTTTTTTTGTTTTGTATTCTTTCTTATATATGTAATATATCGATTGATTGAAAATGTGTTTTCTTTTCTTTTTTTTTTTAGAGTTCTTTTTGAGGTTATTGAGGTTATATTCGTTTTGGTACGCAAAAGAAGTATAATTTTTATTCTTTCTTATATATATATTTAATAATAATTATTTTTTTCTTTTAAGTTATTTTTTTTCTTTGAAGTTTTTTTTTGAAGTTATTTTTAAGGCTATTGAGGTTATATTCGTTTTTGTACGGCAAAGAAGTATAACTTCTTACCTGCGTACATAAGTACACACACCAGTTTTATTTTCTTTTATGAATTTCCCGTTATTGCTGGAATTAATTTTGATACATGGAATAAATTTGACCTTTGTCTTTTCCGTCCTAAGTTAATTTCAATTATTGAGTTCGAAAATTTTTTAAAAATTCCATACGGTCCACTTCTCAATTCATCCAGTTTTTTTCTATTTAACTTGTTACTGTTGTCCACGTATACCAAATCGCCTGCCGACAACGCCAGCTGTTTTCTATTTTTATCGTAGACCTTCCTATTATACTCATGGGATTTTTTCGAGTTTTCCAACGCCATTATTTTATCTTTTACCCAATCTTTCTCAGTGATTGTTATTCTTAATTCTTTAGGCAGTGTTGTGGAGTTTTTTCTATACATCAGGTATGAGGGAGCAAATCCTGTGATACTTTGTTTCGTGTCGTAATTTTTCATACATTATTGTGCTACCGTTGTCCAAGCTATCTTCTCCTTGTTTTCATTCATTTTGCATCTGATCCTGTTGACGAGTGTCTGATTCAATCTCTCGTTCAGACCATTTGAGAACCCCGTTCTTCAATCAACACTTGTAAAGATGATGGGTATATTTTTTTCTTCTAGATACTCTCGGAACTCTTTTGAATCTATCCCGGGATATTGATCAGCTAAAATGCTTCCAATTTCCTCCGTTTCTGCGACCATATCTACCAATTTAATAAAATCAGGTGCACTCTGGGATTTGGACGTTCGTATGTAGACATATCGTGTGAAATGGTCGACTAAGAGGTGTAGGTATTGGAAACTTTTTTATCGCAATTAGATTGTCGTTTAGAGGTTTGACCGAGTTGTTTTGTATAATATGAACTAAGTATTTCACCGAGTCTTTTGCAAAAGCGCACTTCGAGAATTTCAATCTGAATCCCTCTTTCTTTATGGCTTGAAACAGCTGCTTCAGGTGACTCATATGTTCGTTGAATGATTTGGAAAATATTAGTAAGTCGTCCATATAACAGACGGTGAACTCTGCAAGATTGTTTTTTCTCATTATGTTACTCATTATCCTTTGAAATATCGCTGGTTAGGTCTTAAGTCCAAATGATAAACAAGTCCATTGGAAGTGACCTTCTTGTGTAACGAATGCTGTTTTGTATCTGTCTGACACTCGTAAAGGAATGGACCAGATTGCTGAGTTCATGTCTAGCATCGAAAAATATTTACAGTTTCTTATTTTTATCACAATGTCTTCAATCAAAGGGAATGGTTGCGATTGTTGAACAAACATTTTGTTTAAGTCCATGAAGTCAATGCATAATCTCTATTTCCTGTTTTCTTCTTTTTTGAATGCTAGAGTAACTGGCGCGGCGAACGGGCTGTATGACTCCTCTATCAATCTTTTATTTAATAATTTTGCTACTTGTGATTCTATTTCCTTCTTGTCTTCTACTGTGCATCGATATGGTCTCTTGCTGCAATATTTCTCTGTCTGTAAATCGATTTGTGCTTCATAGTTTTTCACTATGCCTATATCGTATTTATCTTTAGCAAAAATTGAAGTATTTTCATTTATTAGTTCTTCTATTGTAAGTCTTTCTTCATTGTTCAGGTGATTTATATCAATCTTAAAGTCTTCTTCTTTGCCATTCTCGTTGAAATTAACCAAAATTTTCTCTTCTACGCTTTCATTCCTTAAGTTTTTATCAATCAAACAATTACTTTTTTGTTCTTTGCTAATCTTTTGGTTTTTTTTTCCTCCACTTGACTGACTGTTAAGTTTTCATTCTGCATCAAACGGAATTCTTTAATGCAATCGAGTCCGATAAGGAATTCATTGTCGAACTTTTCTTCGTCTACTATGTAAACATTCATTTTTTTTTCCATATTAAAAATTCTTATACTTAAAGTGATGAAGCCACTAGCTCTTCTTATGCCATTGATCGTTTTAATCTTGTATTTTTTGGACTCACTGGGTTTTCCATTTTTGATTTTTAACAGCTTTGAATTGATTAACGAAACATTCGCACCAGGGTCATAAATTCCATTAACCTCCATTTTATTGTCCAATATTACCTTTACTTTTATCAATGGCAGCAATACTAGTTTTTTGGCTCTTCATTTTGTATTTCCACTTCCAGTTGTGAGTTATTAACTAATTTTATTGGATTTTTTTCTTCCCCTTTATCCGTTTTTGTTCTGAACCAGCAAACGCTTTCGGGGTGGTATCTATTTTTTTTACCCATTAACTCGCATACTTTACAGGGATTTTTCTTTTCTGCTTTATTTCTGTAAGTTGGAGGTGGATTTTTTTTTTCCATTGAAGTTTCTTTTTTCTACCAAGTATTCCAGGCTTTTGATCATGTTGAACAGATCTTTCGTTACTTTGATTTCGTTTCTGTCGATTTTATCCGTGATGTAGTCTGGCAAACCAGTGGCGATCAATAATACCATTATTTCCTCATTCATATTTTTATCCACTTCCAGAAGTATTTTTTCCTTTTTCAATGCATAATCCAGTAATGAGCCACTTATATACCTAAAATTTATAGCATATTTTGCTGTTGACCATCCCTTATCTGAGTAAGTATCAACGAAATCCTTTTTCCAATCTGACCAACTCGAATTTATGGAGTGTTTCATTAACATTGAACAGTACCAGTCAACGCAAGAACCTTCTAAGAACAATCTCAGAATTTCTATTTTTTCCTCATCTCGTTGCACATCCAGGCGTTCGCATTCTCTTTCGAATAGATCTATCCATTGAGTAACATTGCTATTTTTGTTGGTGAATTTTTCCAGAATTAATCTTTCTGAAGATGATTTAATTGTCCTCTTTTGTTCAGTCGTTGTTTAGGAAATACTAGTTAAAATTTGTTTCAAATCTTCTTTTGATAGATCGTTTGTATTATTAGCCTTAGGTTCTTCCCATCTTTCTTCTAATAAAATTTTCCCGAACTGGATATTACCCCCTTCATCAATGTACTCAGCCCGCAATCCAGAATTCAATATAATCCACACGTTTCTCTTCTGATTCCATTTTAAGTTTGTGTTTTTTACATTCTTATATAAAAGTATCGGTCTTCACTAATTCCGTGTGGAAGTTAACATCCTGCAATTCTTCTGGCAGGTCAAAAATTTCGCCATCTGATGTTGTAATGGAAGTCACCAATAGCGCGTTCGACTTCTTCTCTGTGGCTGCTTTAATGATAAATTCGAAAAGAAGTTTCTCCATTTTTCTTCAGTTTTTCTTTTAGAATTTTAACGGACAAAAATGTCGTTTTATAAGACTATTTATGGTGTAGGTAGAATACAGTTAAAAACAAAATTGTGTTTCTGTAACAAGAAGATTTAAACTTTTATTTACAAACTTATGTGACTAATATATACATTTCTTACCTGTAACGAGAAGAAACGACATTTAGTGTTCGTTATAAACTGTATCGTCTCTACTGCTCAAGTAAACGCTCGAGTTACGTTACAGTGTACGAGGTATGAATTCACACACGTAAGTAATAACGAATGATTTATTTTGTTCAGGTAAGTTAGTAAATAATCAAACTAAAATAAGTTGGTTAAAATGCTTTTACTGATTAATACGTCGTTACAGATTGAATGCCCGACAGAGAGTGTGTACGATCGGAATCGATCATAGCCGAAAATCGATTGTAACTAAAAAACGAGATTTACTATGCGCCCACTAAATCGATGGAGAATACTAGTAACCCGGCATCCATAACCCCCACCACTCGACCGTCGAGTGAGAGCACCCTGCAGGGCTCATTAAAAAAGACATTCGGTCTATTCCAACGCTGGACGCCTACGAGAACACTTGGAAACAAGATACCCGGAGACTACAGGCGAGAGAAATATTAGAGAGGCAAAGAATTCATCTGTTAAGACGAATACGTCTTACAGACATACCCGGTAATAGAAGTAGAGGTGGTAACCCGGTAATAGAAGTAGAGGTGGTAACCAGGTAGTAGAAGTAGAGGCGACAATTAACGGTGAGAGATATAATTTCTATTTCTTTTAACGCGATTACCCATCCGGGTTAATCGTGACGAGAAGTTGATCACGGACTATGTCCGTGATCCATCGTCGTCCATTGTATTAATACCAACCAGGGTTTTTTGCCGCAAGGCTTTTTCCCTGACGAGCCAATAAAGCATTGCACTTATTGGCTCAACCACGTGTTTTATTTTATTCTAATTCACCTTTTCACCCTCCTCATAATTAGCTTAATCCAATCGCCGGAGGACTCCATGTTGGAGGAATTTTGGCAAATACAGAGTGATTCGTCGCCGATACGAGAGAAGTGATGGTAAGTACTTTCCTTGTGCCCCTTATCGCATTCCAATTGCACGGCCTTTTATCTCAAGTCGCCTTGCTCAGGCATCGAGGATGTTTAGTCTACCTATGATGATAAGGACGTTTGCCGCTCGGCAACCAGATGCCTAGAGACCGAATCATATAACTCCTCCCTGCCGAAGTTTAAGGACGTCCTTGTCCTTGACATCTGGGGTATCTTGTTTCGTATGTTGTCTCCTCCTATTCTTGCATTTATACAATAAGTAAACAAGCATAACGGATATCAGTAATAGAACTAATGCGATTGAGGTTATTGATCTATGAAATTCTAGTCCGAATGATTTATTAGTAGTTGTGAATTTTGGTGTAGTTATTGTTGGTATGACTAAGGTTTTTAGCGGTTCAAAATTCAGTTGGTGGTTCTTGATTATAAGAGGTTGCAAAAGACTGACTTGCTCTATTTCCCCCAGATCCTCGTCGGATTTGTACCCCTGAATTTGTAGGTTACTCTCCCGTATCAGGTGTGTTCTTTTGATCATCGTTTCGTTGCCACCATGTCTAACCTTTATTAGGTAGTTACTCGATATTGATGTCGAATCCCCAGACAACTTGTAAATAAGCATCAGCAACGAATCCACATGCAAAACGACCGACCCTGTTTCGGCCGTCGTTATCTGTCTGCATGAATATACTCCCTTATCAATGAATGGACAGTCCCTTGCAGATAGCCTGATTGTAGGTCCCATTAAAGTCCAAGGCGTAGTAATAATTTCCGTTTGATTATTATTGTTGATAGTAGCAAGTCTTTGGATCAAAGTGAATTCGATAGGGTTTAGGATAGGAATTTTAAGGGTGTATATGATATGGTCTTGGGTAAATACGATTGTTCCTTTAGTAAAGTGAAAATCTAACAAGCAATGATAATGTAACATAACATTTTAATGTAACATATCTTTGCCAATTTTGTATATTATACTTATTTATTTATTTAATATTATAATATCCTCCTGTTGTTGATGATTAAGTAAATCCAGATTACTATTGATTTTTCTTAGATCTTCCGCGTCCGGGTTTCCGAAAAAATATTTAATCGCTGTGCCTAATCCGTCTACCAAGCCTTTCTTGATCCTTTTATTAAGGGGTGCTATCTGATCGAGATCCTGGCGTATCTCATCGCACATGATTGCCGCCTGCTTTAGTAATCCCGACTCTTTAAGTTCCCGTCTTAGGGATAGCATGTGGTAATTTGTAAGGATTTGTGTGTATGTGCCTCGGAGATTGAGGATGTTTAGATTAAAATGTATATAGTGATATTCTGATATGATTCTCCCAATTCCCTGTCGGAAATCGTAGTGAGTCGAATTAATTTCTTCCTCGCCGTCACCCCCTACGAGCATCGTCGCGAGTAGCAGAATCCGCACAATCTTCATGGTCCTGTGAATAAGAGATTTTTCTTAATTTCTTCGCACTTCTTAGATTATAACGTCGAGGCTGACCATGTACATAGCATTCTAACGCGGGGCCCTTCTGTTTGTTTACAAGCACTTTGTGATAACGAGCCGCCGTTTCGTCTCGCTGCTGTTTATGCGTTTTAATATAGATTTCCTTATTTTCTAATGTTTTATCAGAGTCGTTAGGTAAATTTTGTTTATCCATCTGCTTATTATATAAGATATTATAGAAAGGAAAAATTTCATTTTTTCGTATTTTATTATATTTTTCGATTGTGTCAGCTTCCGGTTCGATTACATGTTTATTTAACTCTTCGTATGGTCGGTATAAAAGAGCATAAGGTGTAAAGTTTGTGGCTGAATGGATACTTTGATTATAAATTAAAATTGTCGTAGTCATATGGTTTTTGATCGTTTCTCTGGGATTTTGTTCCATTAAGATACCCAACTTTTCTTTTAAAGTGGAATGCAAACGTTCTATGGGTCCATTCGATGTATGACGATTAATGGTAGTTTGGTGGTAGTCTATTTTATGTATGTGACAAAATTCCTTGAACACAGCCGAATTAAATTCACTGCCGTTATCCGTAGTGATTTTGTCCGGAAAATTATGGTGTGAGGCGAAATGTCTTAATTTATTTAAGATAGTTGTGGCGTTTCCATCCATCAAGTGATAGGCCTGAGCATATTTGGAAAATACGTCTATGATGGTTAAGAACTTTTCTTTCTCAATATGAAAAATATCCATATGTATGTGTTGTAGTGGTCTATTGGCAATTATGGGGCCATAGGACTCCGTTTCATAAGGTTTTCTTTCGTATTTATTCTCCAAGCATAATTCACATTGATTTATGAAATTTTGAATGACACGGTCCATATTTATGGTATAGAATTTTCTTTTAAAGTGAGCTATAGTTTCCTGTATGCCGTTATGGTTTTGGTTATGATACTCCTCTAGTTTTTCCACGAAGTTTTTCCGGTCTATTACAGGCGTATAGATGTTGGTTTTAATCAATTTCAATCTCCCGTTGAAGTGTTCCCTTAATAACCTATACGTGATGGTTTCTAGATTTCCGTCCGCGAAATAAATCCCATATTGTTTATCAGTGTGAATGTTTTCCCTGAAAAATTTGAGCAACTATGTCTCTGCGTCATTTTCATTAATTTTTACCGTGTAATGTATTTTAAGTTTATCCTTGGTCGTCTTTATTCCATAATCTCTTTGTTGCGTATCCCACGCAACGAGTGAGTAGGGCGAAGCACCTAGGCGCGTACGGCCCTGCCAAAGCGTTAGACGCGTGCGACAAAGCAATATCGTTGTTTTTAGTGGTAACCACGGTAGCGCTAAGATGCCTGCAAGGGCTCTTTCTTTATTCTAGCTCGCGCTCTCCCACTACATTTATAACGCCAATCATATGTATCGACAGCCGCGTTACGCTCGGACTTTTCGGTGATTGGTGCAGCATTGCATCGCCTTTTGGTATAAAAACCAGCGCGTTTTTGCGCCGGTTGTCACTCTGGATTCATCGCTCGAGATTCATCTAGCTGAGACTTGCGAGAACTACTTCAAGGAGAATTCTTTGTATTGCGTAATACCATATCATCTAAGTTCGGCCAGCGACAAGGGACAAAGGTCCTGCACGTGGCCAGAATTATCCGGATTTGTGGATTCTTCTTCATCGTTTTCAACCAGGGTTTTTATGCCGAAAGGCTTTTCCCTGACGAGCCAATAAAGCGTACTTTTTAGTACTGATTGGGCTCAAATAAAGTTGTTATTGTGTTCTTTATTTTCCTATCCTCCTTCCCATTAATAAGGAATCTCGATATCACTCGTAAGGGCATTTTTCGATTCACTAATATCCACTGGAGTACCGATTAAGGCATCGGTCGCATCAACACTCTTCCTGATTTAATTATTATACTGTAATTAAACATGTGAATATTTTTTTCCGTTATGGGCAAAGAGAAGGCCGAGTCTTCGCTCGATGTGTAAACGGTTGCCATGTTCCGTCCGGTGTCTCGTCCGGTGTCTCATCCAATTCCACCTGAGCATTGAGTTCTATCCTGCTTAAAGCATCTGCTACACTATTCTCACGACCTTTTTTATATTTGATTTCGAAGTCATATTCCACCAATTTAATTCTCCATCGAATTAAGCGAGAATTGGGTGATTTTAAGCCAGGTAAGTGGTTTATGGTCAGTTTCGATAGTAAATCTTCTCCCGTAGATGTAGGGCCGAAAATGCCTACATGCTTCTACGATCGCTAACAGTTCCTTCACTATGGTGGAATAATTTTGTTCTGCAGAATTTAACGTTCTCGAATAGCATGATATAAGATGCCTATCCTGAGACAACTTGGCTCCGATTCCAACATTCGATGCATCCGTAGTAATGACAAAAGGCTTCGAGAAATCCGGGTATGCTAAAACAGGTGCATTTGTAATTAACTCTTTTAATTTATTAAATGCTTCTACGTAATTCGAATTTTGACAATCTATCTGTTCGCCCTTAGTAAGCACCTTTGTGAGTGGCCTGGATATTGTGGCGTAATCTTTTATAAATTTGCGATAATATCCGGTGAGTCCCAGAAATGATTTCACCTCCCTTTGCGTTTTCGGAATGGAATATTTTACTATAGAATCGATTTTATAGGGATTTGTCTTTATCCCCTCTGATGTTATTATGTGGCCTAAAAATGGAACCTCCTTTCTTAAAAATTCACTTTTGTCCATCTGAATCTTCAACTCATATTTTCTTAATTCTTCAAATATGAGTTTCAAATGTTGTAAGTGTTCCTGTAGTGATTTTGAAAATATTACTATGTCATCCATATATACGAAACAAAATCGGTGTAAATATTTCATCAGTATTCTGTCCATCATTCGCTGGAACGTAGCAGGAGCATTTTTCAGTCCGAATGGCATTCGGACATACTTTAAGTGTCCATTCTCGACGGAAAAGGCTGTTTTCTGTATTGAATCTCTATCCACGGGTATTTGGTGAAATCCCTGTGCCAGATTCAGTGTGCTAAAGTAAGCGCATTTGCCCAAATTTTTCAAGATTTCCTCCATTCTTGGTAGTGGGTATTTATCCTCAATAGTTTTGTCATTTAATTTTCTGTAATCGATGACCATGCGCCATTTCTTTTTTCCGCTGGCGTCCAATTTTTTCGGAACGACCTAAACTGGTGACGAATAAGGTGAGTTACTTGGCTGAATTATTTTGTCGTTCAACAATTTTCTGATTTGTTCTTGTATAATCTCTTTTAAGTGGTACGGATATCTAAAACTTTCGACGTAGATCGGATATTCATCTTTCGTTCTAATATTATGTGTCACTGCGGTGGTCGCCGATAGCTTTTCGTTATCGTTATAAAAACAATCCTGATATTTCCTGCATAGTGTTACGATCTTTTCTTTCTCCTCGCAGTTCATATGATCTGTTCTTATCAACATCTCCACCTCTTGATGGTGATTCACAAAGACGGGCTTGCATAGCTCCGGTATATTATCCAAATAATCTATCTCAAATTTTCCTGTGCTGAATGTTTTGGTTTTATAATTTATACTTGCTTGTAAATTCTGTAAATCTTTATTTCCAATTAAACAGTCATAAGTCGAATGCCAAGGTGCTATCAAAAATGTAATAGGAGTATCGTCTCCAAATTCCTGTAAAATTGGAAACGTGAGAGCATGCGTACCCTGTGTTACCTTGTGCACAGACTTTATCTCAAACCTATATGGGAAAATACGTTCTGAAAATAATTCGTATGCTATTTTTGGGTTTATGACAGATGACGATGCTCCAGTATCTATGAGAATTTTCAATGATGGGTTGGTAGTTACGAGGTGTGGTAATTCAGGCGAATTTCCAATATTGTTTAAATTGATTATGTGCCTTCGGCGAAATTGCGGTCCCCCCTGAAAATTTTCAGCGTCAGTTATTTCCCCATTCCCCTGATCGTCTACATTATCATTAATAAAAGGCAGTTCCTCCTGACATTCTGGTGTTTCTTCCTGTTCTTCCTGATTATATAGCTCCTCCGAAATAAAATGAGAAGGTCCCGTATTCCTAAAGAAATTACTTCCTCTTGGTACGAAGTTATTCGGTTTAGCTACGTTGTTATTTGATGTCGGTAAATTATTCGATCTACCAACCAGATTCCCCCTTAGCCCACTGGTATCTCCAGCGCCCATCGACATGGGTGTAAATCCATAGTTCTGTTGCCCAGGTTGATTATTAGCACCTTTTCCAAAATTATTTTCAAAATTTGCTATGGCTCTGGGTGGTGCCCGTGCAGTTACTGGCTGTGGCTGAAATGGTCGAAATAAATTTCCATTTCCCGATGTTCCGGGTACGTTGAAGAGATTAGAATTCCTTGATTGATTGCCTGTACCGAAACCGTTAGGTTTTGGTTTGATCTCTTGTTGTTTTGTAAAATTGAGGAATGCCGCTTGTTGCTCATAGCTTTCCAGTCTCCTACATTTCGCTAGACAGACTTCGATATCTCCTAATTCGAAGTGCGTAAGATGTGTATGATAGGGTTCTCTAATACCACTAATGAATACATTTTTTGCAACATTTTCATAAAACGTAAATTTCATGATGATTAATTGTGCGTCTTGAATATTTAATTGAACATGCTCCTTCAGTTTGTTCAATCGCTGTTTGATCTCATCAGTATAACTTTCGTAGTTTTGATTCGGTAATTGGTAACATGTGTTAAGTTTGCTAAATAATAATTCCTCTGAACTAGCGTCGCTATATCTATTTATTAGAAGCGTTTTACACGCGGCCCAATTTTCCGGGCTATTTGAGACTATTAAATCTAATGCTTCCCCTCGTATTTTTGATTTGATAAGCGCAAATAATGATGTATTTATAGCGTCGTCGTTCGTCATCAAATTCTCGACAAACTTATCACATGTTTGTAAAAAGTGCGATAAAAACCTTGTTCCTCCCTCATAAATGGGAATCGCGTCCCGCTATATTTCTAGTCTTAGTTTAAATTGTTCTAAACTAATTTGTGCATTTTGATTTTGAGCCATTTTATATTTTAATTATATAACGTAAGTATAAAATAATAAAAGACACGCTGTATATTCGTAATGCTTATTTGATTCTTTTTATTTTCGCTTTCTCTATATGTAAGTATGTATCACTTTTATAGTAATTGCTTTAACATAACAATCGTATTTGAGGTAGGGTTATAATGAAATGGAGTGAAAGGAATTCCGAAGACTAACTACTTTTCATTGGTGATTCCAGATGACACTCTGCTTGCAGGTGGGCCTCAGAGCTCGACGTGGTGGACTGTGACAATGAGGTTAAAACACCTGCTGCCTCTTCTTTGATGATTTCCGTCAAAGGTCTGGCGGAGAATCCGGATTTGTCAGCCTCACAGTATCATACCGGCTGCGCCAATTACGTTACAGTGTACGAGGTATGAATTCACACACGTAAGTAATAACGAATGATTTATTTTGTTCAGGTAAGTGAGTAAATAATCAAACTAAAATAAGTTGGTTAAAATGCTTTTACTGATTAATACGTCGTTACAGATTGAATGCCCGACAGAGAGTGATTCGTCGCCGGTACGAGAGAAGTGATGGTAAGCACTTTCCTTGTGCCCCTTATCGCATTCCAATTGCACGGCCCTTTATCTCAAGCCGCCTTGCTCGGGCATCGAGGATGTTTAGTCTACCTATGATGATAAGGACGTTGGCCGCTCGGCAACTAGATGCCTAGAGACCGAATCATATAACTCTCGCGACTGATCTCGCAACTCTTATCTTTACCCCTCTCTTTTACAACAGCTGACTTATATGTCAGTTGTATATACCGACGATTTTGACTAACGCGGTAAATTAATTAAAGAATATTTCTTTACATATATGTGGGGTTTTTGAATTGTAAGAAGTATAGATATGAATGTGTGAATGGTATGAGTGTGAGAGTGATTGAAAGAAATGAAAGAATGCATCCGGTCGAGACAAAGGAAGAGCGTTAGATAGGAATGTTAGTTTAGGTTTAAGGTTTTTCTTTGGAAACGACCTTCCACACCACTCAGCTGATGACTGGCCATGGCTGTTTTCCCGCGTACCTGTATGGTATCAG
The DNA here is from genome assembly GCA_010416925.1 of Polistes metricus. Lineage (NCBI taxonomy): Eukaryota > Metazoa > Arthropoda > Insecta > Hymenoptera > Vespidae > Polistes > Polistes metricus. The sequence goes on from QUOH01000088.1 coordinate 84,621, forward strand.
GAAGACAGACTCCCCGCGGTGCTTTCACTGCGGTGCGGATAATGACGACGCGGAACACACCCTGATCGAATGCCCTGCGTGGACGAATGCGAGGGATTCCTTGGTCAGGGAGTTGAGGGGGGGGGTGCAGCTCACCCTCCCCGGGATAGTTGGGCTGTCCCTGGTTACCCCGGGGGCGTGGGCTGCATTCCAGTCCTTTTCAGGACTAGTAATGAAGGCCAAAGAAGATGCTGAGAGAGTGAGAGAAAGAGAATTTCTCAATAGGAGAAGAATGTATGCTGGGCCGTAAAGGAGACTAGCTCTTAGGCGTCCCCCCCGGGCGAGGCTCTGGGCAGCTTTGGCGGCGCCTGGCCCGGTCTAGCGCTTCGCTTCCCCCGAGATGAGTGTTGCATGCGGATGCATGGGATGCGTGAACCCGACCAGTGCATCTTGGGATGGATGGTCGGGTTTGTACATATACATATATAGGTAGAGTAAGTTGCGCCTCCGGAAGACCGTGAGGCGCAGTAGTTAGTTAGTTTTAAGGTGTGAGTGTTTTGTATGAATGAAGAGAGCATGGCAAAACACCGGCCAGGCTCATCGGGATGGGAGAGTGGGTGTGTTTTTGTGACATATATCACGGATCCGCCTCTCCCATCCAGCGAATGAATGATTTGCACCAGGTGGGTTTTTTAGTCGGTAGAAATCCGACACTCCCTTGGGTACCGGGCCCAGGGGGCCTTTTGAAGGTCTTTCCCCCGACGAAAAAAAAAAAAAAAAAGAAAAAAAGGTTTAAGGTTACATCATCTGGACTTGTCGCCTTTGTATCCCTACATCGAAGTCTCCCGAACGTTCTCGAAAATGTGAAATAGCGGAAAAGCCTTTGCGCGTGGCTTGGAATGATCGGGAAGTTTCCAGGGAGATGACGAGAAACAACGGGAGACGATGGTGGGGATGTTGGATATAAGTGGGCGACGGGAAGGACGGTGCGTTGCGTTTTTCTTAAAGTTGAATAATGGAAGAGTGATAAGTGTAACGGGTGGTACGAAAGACAACGGGGAACGGCGAGGGATTACGATAGGCGAAAACGAGTCGGATTCGGGTGTTCCTTGCGGTTGATTTCGGGACGTGGGGGGTTACACTTATTATTAGATTACTAGATTATTAGATTATAGATACTCACTATTCTATCTCTTAAAAACATTATACCTTAGTATTTATTTTTAATAAATACTACTTTATTATTACCATTATAAATATATATATCACCATTATACATAATTCTTACATATATTCATATAAAATTAAATAACTTCAATAAATAAATGAGAATAAAAATATAATAATAAAAAAAAATAATCTTCTTATATTAGAAAATATTATCGATTATCAAGCAGGGAAAAGGAACAGGTTTCTTTATCAACTATATTCTATGTAAAAATAAAATTAATAATAATAACACTAATAATGTAATAATAATAACATTAATTAAAAAATAAACTAGGAAAATTAAACATAACAAGGAAAATTAAAAATAACAAGGAAAAATAATAATTTTAATAATAACAATAATAATAATAATAATAATAATAATATTTAATCATTGTGATAGGTAATCTGTAATTAATTATAAAAATATGGAGAGTGTAGCATAAGAGAATGGAAACGTATTGTGCAATGTGAATTTATTGTGAATGTTTGAAGTTATACTTCTTTTTCAATACTAAATAACGAGCATAGCCTGACGAGGATTTCCTTCAGAATTCGTGAGGCACTCAACGTAATAACGATTTATGTACTATTTATAAAGATTATAGATTCTTAGCATATATTCGAAATACGCGGCTCAATCATTTCGAAAATATTGAAAATAACGAAATTTTGTTATCATCCCTCCCCGCTTTTTAAACCGTTGCTAAGCACGCCCTACTGGACCTAGTAAACAAAACACTCGTCCTATTCTTCGACTGGACGCCTATGACGACACGTCTTAGATAAGCAGCGAAGAATTTATAAAGAAAGCGATGAACAAAGCGATTTAAGCTAGAAGCGAAATAAGAAAAGTATAAGTATTCCTTATACTTACATAAACGAGGTGAACCTTTTTGTTGAATCCGTATGCAAGCGAAGCGAGCAAGAGGTGAGATACGTGTTTAATCTTTTGTTAAAACCGCAATTCCTTATTATATTTAATTTATCAACCAGAGCTTTTATGCTACAAGGCTTTTTCCTTACGAGCCAATATAGTATTATACTTTCTATTCATTTAATCAAGTGTTTTTCTTTTTTCATATTTGTTGTTTTATTTTATTAATTTTTTTAATAATTGTATTTTATTTAAATTGTATTTAATATCTTTATTTTATTAAAGTTTTTATTGAAGTTATATTTCATTTTATTTACAAATGTAGAGTATATATTGTCATTCAGGAAAATTGTAGTTATTTCATATTGAATACAATGAAGATGGAAAAGTAAATGTTGTGTGGCTTAAGTTTTTAGATTCACTAAAAATTGGCCAGAAAATCGTACAGAAAGTTGCTGGACACGTTGCGATTTAAATTAATAAAACAATAATGCCGATCGGACGTAGATCTTCAACTATTCTCCTTAGCAACAATACAAAAATTAAGATTAAGTGTTCACATTTATCTATAGTTTAAATTTAATTATTTATTACTAATTATTGAACATTTATTTATTTTATTTTAATTATTTTAATTATTTTAATTTTGAATTTATTATTAAACTATAATCTCTGGCAGCTTTCTTATTGACCAGGATCAGTATATATTTAAATTTCTGTTTAAGTTTCCAAAATGCCTGAAACCAATGCCGAGAAATGTAGAGATTATCGTTTTCGCAGGAAAAGAAATAAGGAAAATAAGGAAAATAATAAGGTAAATAAGGAAAACATAATGCACGCTAATGGAAAACATTGTAAGGTTCATTGGCTGCGAAAAAAAATGATTCAAAAAGGTTATGAATTGCCTGCGAATGAAATTTTATGTACTCCGTCAACTTCTAATTTACTTTGCGAACCATCGGCTAAGCCTGTGATTACCGGTACAAATTTAAATAATTTAAATGTCCCAGTAATAACTAATATTATTGCTGATTATTTATTTTTTTTGTTCGGTCTTTATGTTTTGAAGTTATTTGAAGTTATTTACATTTATTTTATTTGACATTTATTTGACATTTATTTCTTCAAGAAAACCAATTGTCTGCGAATGGAACTTTATGTGCACCATCGACTTCGAATTTATTAGTGACTTCTGAACCATCGGCTCAGCCTATGACTACCGGTAAAAAATTATACAATTTAAATTTCACAGCAATAACTAATAGTACTGCTAATTATTATTTTTGAACTTATACTTCTTTTGGTACGTTTGGGAATTTGGTCTATATTTTTTACATTTATTTCTTCAAGATGCATCGTTGTCTACTGCAAAAGATGACTATCACAACAATATTACTGTGCAAGCTGATGAGAATATGGAAAATACTTCTATGCCGTGTCATAATCGTATAACATCAAAAAACATTACATTAACAAACATGGAGCAAAGTTCACGATCTCGACCACGAAATAATTAATATTTAGCTGATGCTACGATTATACATGTATTGTCTATTCATGACATTGTACCGGATGAAGAACGCAATTCGTTAAACCAAGACACAATCATGGATCAGGAATTACCTCAATCAGATGTACCCTCTATTTATTCTAACTCTTCAGACCAGTTAGTAATTAATTATACCACTGGCGAGCAAATTGATATGGATTTAGATCCTTCTTTACCATATAGCAATTATCATCAATTTAAACGAGCTCATAAGGAATTAAAAATAAAATTCTTAGGCAATTCATTTGGACATCCATGCTCTGTATGTGACAGATTGTGGTTTAAAAAGGATTTAAAAGAGCCATCTAATGAACATAAGGATATTCTAATACAATTTATACCTAATGTACCTATGGAAAATTTTTGTAATAGATGCATACAAGCTTTAAACAAGAATAATATTCCTTTAATATCAACATATAACGGCTTCAAATATCCAGATGTACCTAAGCATCTACCACTTTTAAATTTAGTTTCTGAAAGATTAATTTTGCTTCGTATTTCTTTTATGCAGATCAGACGTCTGAAACATGTGAATGGTAAGTACGCCATTTATGGTCAATTAATTAACGTGCCTGTTTCAGTTAATACAATGGTCGAATCTCTTCAAAGAAATATTGATGACGATTATTGTATAAATGTACATATTAAACGTAAGAAAATTGACCGATCTAGTTACTTACATGGCATTTTTAACAAGCGGACAATTAAAGCTTGGCTACAATTTTTAATACCGTCTCCGTTGTATTGAATGTACGATATTAAAATTGATGATTCATATTTTAATGATAATCAAATTCACGACAAAGTTGAACAAAATGATGTCAACGAACACATTCCTGTAGAAGAGAGTCTTACGGTGCACCAACAGACATTAATGTGGCATGAAGAACAATATTTACGTATTGCACCTGGCGAAGAAAATTTATCTCAAAGTTTATTATTTGATGAATTTTTTTATTTCTTATTATATTTATTATTTTAATTAAACCCTTCTTCTTCCTCATGTATAAATAAATAAGATTATACTTATTTTTTTGAAGTTATTTTTGAGGTTGTTGATGCTATATTCGTTTTGGTACGCCAAAGAAGTATAACTTCTTACGTGCGTACATAAGTACTCACACCAGTTTTTTTAATTTTTAAATATATACAGGAATGTAAAAATTATTTATTACAAAAAAATTAGAAATAATAAATTTTTTATCATCATGCGCAAATAATAAAGGAAAATTGTTCACTTGAATTACAGTTAACATTTTATTTTTTAACAGGTATATAAAAATAGATAAATCTTCAATATACTAACAAATATAACAATCGTATATATTCTAATTATTAACAATTTCATATATAATTATTTTATATCCATGAGTTTTACCATTTATTGTACATTTATTAATATTTATTAAGCGCAGATTCCAAAATGATAGTTATCGTAAAAGCATTCAATAATCCATCATCAATTGACATCAAAAATTTTTCATGAAACGATTCGATATGCATAGTACGCTTCGAAATTATTAAAACCAAATGATAGAGAAATATTTTTAAACGTTAATCAGGTTTGTTTTCTACAGATCCTTTAAAAAATCGTTGTTTATATAATTTTATTAATTGCGCGAGATGCGAAAAAATTTATTGTTTCTAATTTTTTTGTAATAAATAATTTTCTTTACCCTATATATATATTTAAAAATTAAGAAATATGAAAAGAAATTTGAAAACAGATAGAAAAAAATTATCAATAAAAACTTCCCCCATGAAGGATCGAACACTAACTAGCAGCACAAGAAGCAAGAACGCTACTATTGACACTAGCGCGAGTTATGTTACAGTGTACGAGGTATGAATTCACACACGTAAGTAATAACGAATGATTGATTTTGTTCAGATAAGTGAGTAAATAATCAAACTAAAAGAAGTTGGTTAAAATACTTTTACTGATAAATACGTCGTTACAGATTGAATGCCCGACAGAGAGTGGTTCATTGCCGGTACGAGAGAAGTGGTGGTAAGCACTTCCTTGTGCCCCACCTATCGCATTTCAACTGCACGGCCCTTTATCTCAAGTCGCCTTGCTCGGGCATCGAGGATGTTTAATCTACCTATGATGATAAGGACGTTGGCCGCTCGGCAACCAGATGCCTAGAGACCGAATCATATAACTCGCGCTACTTGATAGACAGTCGAAATTAGGATAATATAAACATGTATACAACAAAAATCAAAACTTTAAAACCTTTTTTCTCAAAATTGGCTGGGCATTTTGAAAAAACCCTTTACTACGATAACATCCTATAAGTATACTACTAATATACTAAAGCTCGTTAAAATCCGTGAGTATCCCAGTGTAAGGTCCCCTTGTAAGACGTAATTAGTAATATAATTGTTTCTAAGCTTTTAAAAACGTCTCAGGTAAGTGAAAAATGTCAGCTTTTGAAAATAAATCACTGAATTAAACTTACATTTTGATATTTGCAATGCTTTAAATGCTTATTGCGTGTCTATATTTGATATAATGAAAGTATCTTCACTTGTAAAGCTATTATAAATGAATATAGGATCGAGTAATAACGTTTCTTTCAATTATTTATACGGCATTACATATTCATACAGTAAGATTCCGTTTCGAGTAAAAAGCGTCAGTTTTTCATGACTAATCAACCGATATTTGTAAGTAAAGATTTTTAATTGGACTTTGTCGAAAAAAAAATAATAATTTTTTTTATTTTAATATTTAAAATCTAAACGACTACAGAAAACGTATCTTTGTTTTGTTTTCGAAAGCACTTATTGGATATTTTAATATATTTTCTAAAAGAGTTTACCCGAAAAATAGTAAAATGTACCAAGGATTTGAACAATAATAATCCAGCTTTAATAGCGTCATAGCTCGTTACCAAGTATGTGTCTAGTAAATATGTTTGACACTCATTGAATACGGTTTATACATGCGAGTTCATTCTGCAATAAATAATTGTTTGCATTATTTTTATTCAATACGGATTTCCACGCGTGGCTTCATAGTTCGTCACCTGTAAGAGTCTTACGTAAGATTCGTTCTGGCTGAAAATAGTGGAAGGGAGATCTCACGTCCGCACTTTTAACAGTGATCACGTGTTAGCGTTCAATGCTAATTCGCCGCCGTCGTAACATTCCAAAGTCTAGGAAATGTTAACGTGTACATTAGATAGGCGAAAGTAATCTACATTCTTATGCTCACTTGATCGATTGCAAAAACTGACTAATCCAAAAATGATTTTACAGCTAAAGTCGTTAAAAATTTTAGTAAGACAAAAATGTATATGCAAATATAGAGAATAAATAGATACATTATTTTTAATATAATTTGAACAGTTTTCTTATGAAACAGATAACTAAGATTTAATGTTCCCGCAGCAAGTCTTACAAATGTATTATATTGTATACACGTATTGGTATTAAATGAATTTATATATTTTTTCTGTTTTTAATATTATGCTAATGTATTTATTATATTCTTCTGCTTCCTCTTTTTATTAAGACTTTGTCCCGTTATAATAGCTTTTCGAAGTTATACTTCTTTTGGCGCGTTTGGGAAAATGTGATGAGAGTGAAACTTTTACGAGCGACATGGTAAAAATCGACACCACGAAGTTTGTCGGCATTTACGATGCGCGGCAAGCGATTTCAAATTTATGGCGTGAGGTCGTTTTTCTCTTCTTTTCTTTCTCTTTTTTCTTTTTTCTCAAGCGGGTCACCCATCCAAGTACTAATCGTACTCAGCGCTGCTTGACTTGATGATCGAAGCAGGAACTAGTGCTGTCACCGCGCCATGGGCGTTGACGTATTTATTACATATATGTACAAAAATTTAAATTTCTTTAGCTCCAATGTGCTACGCTTTGCATGCGCCAACGTGGTAGTTAGAATTACCGGAAGAGAGAGAGAAAGAGAGAATAGAATTATTACTTAAAAAGGTACATGTTTGCAAGAACAATATAACTTCAATTGACGTTTCTTTGTTTACAGGGGTAATATCATATATATTATATTGTAGATAACCCGTACATGTACAGTAATTAAATTTATAGCTTTATTTACAGAGAAACACTTTTCGGCTTATTTATCAACATAATAATTATAATTGTCTTAAAAAACGACAATTATTTTTACAATGACGAAAATATTGCAGCAAGCATTAAATTTGCGGCATCACCAAAGGGTAGAAAAACGAACGTAATCGCTATAACCTGAATTAGAAAAGAGAAGAATGAAGAATAAGCATTACTACCACAACACATGATGTTTGCAAATGAATATGCAGAATTAATGAAAACAGAGATATTAAAATCAATTAAAAACAACATTCAATCAAAGACTCCAAGAAAGAACAGTTTAGATCACAATAATGAAAGAATTACAAAAGGTATACTTTAATGAAGAGGGTAACATAATGTTCAATGACTTGTATTTAAAAAAGGTAAGAGAAAATAAGAGAGTAATGAAAAATAGACTAAACATGAGCAAATTAAATGTAAAAAAATTCGTGTGTAGACTTATGTACGCACGTAAGAAGTTATATTTCTTTTGCGTAACGAAATATTTTTTCTCGTAGCCTATACGCTTCAGAACGTTCTGCGTTTGTTTATGATGAAAACGTTCTTTTAGATACATTTTTGTAACGATAGTAATAGACATTACACTTCCCTACATTAGTTTTTGAAATCTCCAAAACTAAAACAGAAATTTACATGCATACTGATATTGGACAAAAAGTTGCAAGAGATTATAATTTAATAAGAATTATTGTAGAAAATAATTTATAAATAACTAAGATGCATTCTTTTTTTTATTTCTTTTGATAGAATATCAATGCACATGGTTCTTTCCATGTGTGAATAAAAAGAAGCAAATGTCTTCTAAAGTCTTTCATGATTTTAATGTCGTCGGCTTTTTCTTATCGTTATTGAAAATAATGCGCTCCCTCTTCCAATAAAATGATTGATAACCTATTCGGAGAGAATAAGTTTTTTAATGCTTTGAATAAATATTTTTCAAGGAATTATAATATTTGTATCTCTTAGAAGCAAGATTATTATGTTTACCATTTTACAGATTCATGTCTTGCTTATTAGTTGTAACAACAGTTGGATTCTATTACCATAATAATTCAAATTGGAACTCTACGAAGAATACATTAGTTAAGAGAAATCTTTATATCGGTAATCATTGGGAAATTAAATTTACATGCATAGATCCGATGCTGGAATGAAGTCTTTTTCTTGGATGTGCTACGGTCTTTGAATGGAATTCAAAATGTAGACCTGCATACTTAGATAAAACTATTTAAGAAAGTAGTTTATATATGAAATATACAAAATATAAAAAGAGAAGAAGAGTATGTGATAAATTGAATTAAAAACAATACAATACATATATTAAAATAGTTACTGGTATACCCAATGGAAAAAGACGATTAGGTAGACCAAGGCGTAGATGGGAGGACAATACTAGAAGGGATATTAGGGAAATGGGATATAAGGATCGTGAATTGAGGGATTGCCCTCAGGGACGAAAACACTGGCGGGATTTAGTATATGCAGCAACGAGCTTTCGAGTTCCCAACGCCACTTAATAATAATACTACATACATTTTACTCGGTAAAGTATTTTAACTAAAAAGAATATTGCTATCCTACTTACTATTGTCTGCTACAATATCAGGATAAATGGAACGATTGTAATTCATCTTTATTCTTAGATTAAAATCAGCAAATTGTTCAAGTTGAACGCGTTACTGATGTCCAGCGAAACCATGAAATCAGCACGACGCCTCTCTGCGCACTCTAGTATATAGTTCTTCACTATCACATAAGCGCTTACCGTCAAACAACCAACACGGATTCAATGGTCTTGACCAAAGTCTTCTTGGCTTCCCGCCGAGCCTCAAGTTATAGCTCGATCCTTGGATGGTCCCCACTGAACCTAGCTCTAAGATAGAGCCTTCAAGCCGCGGTAGCCGTAGCCCTCAACACCGCGACATCGCGTGACCACCAATGTACCCTGAAATTTCTGTCCTGGGAGTGTTTACCGCAGGTAATCTTTTGATACAATACCTAAAACTTTTTAGGCGTTTTGTTCGCGATTTTGTAACTGTCTTCTAAATGTCTGACAGGATTAACCACCGCTTTTGTCAGAACTCGCACAATTTAAACAAGCTGCCTCAGGTTCTACTCTTCGTCACATGTAGCTAGCGCTAGTCGCTGCTCAATGCACGACCTTGCCTGGCTTGCTGAAATCTTTCTAGCCGTGGAAGTTGTAGAAGTAGTGGTATTTGGTGGAGGAGGGTTTCTCGATCTCTTTCATATCTCCTTTCTGAGAAGCGCAATTTCTTTTAAAAGGCTTTTATTCTCCTCTGTGATTTTTCTATTTTCGGCCCGAAGCTGGGCTATAGCCTCCGCACTCTTAGGGTCCCCGAAACCTCTAGCCCCTAGGAGCTCGTTCAGGACTTTCATCACCTCGAGGTTCTCGAGGTGATAACGCTTCATACGTCCTGAGATGTCCCTTTAGAGGTTAGCCGATCGCCTTCTTTCGAACTCGGCAACCAGCGTATATTCCCTTTCCCGTTAGAGTGGACTGCTTGTTTCCATGCCCATGCAAGAGTCTTCTCAGAGCCTTGTTTCTCCGGGCTCGTTAAGTCCACAACCTCTCCCTCTGAGGAATAGGTTAGGGGCCTCGCCCACTTAAACAACCTCCCTAAAATTGGTGAAGCCGAGCCGCAGAGCTTGACTCTCTCTGCGGCCCAGGCAGCCCTTTGCCACTTCTTCAGGTGACGTTCTTCTCTTTCTGTCGCATTTGTTACATCGCAGGCCAGGTTGCCTACCTACGATCTATTGCCTGTAGCATTTACCAGAGCAGAGGCAAGGTCACTTACCCCAAGCTCCTGACAGTTTCTTGCTGTCGACGATTGCACCTACCACCACCTAACACCGCCGTGGCGTGGGTTTCCCTCTTGCGCCAACTCTAATCTGGAATGCATTTTTTAAATAATAAGAAAATTCTATTCTCCAAATATTATTTTTCTTGGCACTTTCTATAGTGAATACCATAACCTCAAAACCGTCACAATTGTCTGCAATTATTTTTTTTATAATAATAATAGTAAATAATAAAATATCTAGACGACAGCCTTGGTAGAATGCTCATAACGTTGGTCTAAATTTTGTACCTATGTTACCTAAGTGACTATATATGGACTGTCGCCAAACTTAATTAGTTTCACTCTAATGTATACCAGGTATGAGAGATTGACTCAATGAAATTTGGATTTTAGTAATTTACATGCAATTTGCTGATCACTCGCTCTCAGCTATTACAATTTTTTGTAACAATAATTTTCTAACGAATTTCTATTGAATCATAATCAGACAAGATAGTGTAATAAAACACGTAATAGAAATTGTTTGGGAATAAGCGTTCCCAATGGACGGCGACACCCGACTGTTGTTGTTTGACCACTCAAGTGATTAATACAATCTCTCAAAGCCTTACTCAGGGGATTAATACAATTCAGAACTTCTCTTAAGCTTTCTCACTTACGGTAACACGTGATATAACCACCTGTTTGTAACAGAAATATTTAAAATTAAACCTGCCTATTGTAAACTGCTCGGCGTCCATCTCACTTTTCTTTTTATTTCCACAACAGAAATATATAACATATATAAATCCTACGAGAGAAACACGTGCGATCAAAAAATTTGTCTAACACTGTTTGTAGAATATAAGACTTAAACAATTTGAAATTAATGTCGTGAGTTCGGTTAATTTAATGTACGAATGAGTGAGATAGGAAAGGATAGATAGATCAATCAACACAATTTTACGCGATATAAAACACTTGCCTAGGCATAAAAACTCTCACGGAGTTGAGAGAAAAGCCAGGGCAAGCAAAGGCTTTATTCAAACAAATAGTACAATGAGTAGTACCCTGTAGACAAGTTAAAGAAAGAATACAAGCACTAATTTCGTTGCGAGGGACCTCTTTTTTTTTACGCTAGAGATCTCTTTTACCTTTGTTTCCACCGCAACTATTCATGATACCCCACAATCTACTTAGACACGTTATCAGTCTTACAAAGCCGCGTTATCCTCGTCGCCAACAACCTCAACTTGGGTGTAGCCCGTACTGCTGCAACTCTATCTTACATTGGTAGACCGGCAAGCACTGTAAAGAGAAACCGCTCGTAAAAGCGGTAAAAAGAATGGTTGTGTCCGTGCACAACCCCTTGAATCTTAGTAAATAGCGCTGTTGTGTCCTTGCACAACCCCTTCAAACTTAGTAAAGAGCGCGGTTGTATCCATGCACAACCCCTTTAATCTTAGTAAAGAGCGCGGTTGTGACCATGCACTACCCCTTCAAACTTACACGTCGGTAGCTCGGAAGCACACCACAAAGAACAACACAGCTCTCACTTATAAAAGGCCAATATGGCGCCACTTTCCTTTTCCAGTAACGAAAACTTGCTCTCGCTATCCAGATCTGGTCTGCCGCGTGCGCCCTCGAGACCAAGGCTCCACGCACAAATCTCCCCTCCAACATAACGCAAGACGCACTTGAATGTACCTGTCATGCTAAGGCGGTCCTACATGTATCTCTAATGCCCCTTCACGCCCTCATAACTAAACTAAGGCAGTCGTGACCGATCCTATTTAGGGTGTAATTCTAACCAATCTAATATCTCAATCAATATCTAAAATCGGTCAAATGCCCTAATTTCACCGAACAAGCACAATAATTTAATATTTCAATAAGATAAGAAAAACTGTGTATTTCATCTTGAATAATTAAGACTAATCGAAACGCTTATATAATAATGCAAAATAAAGTCATTTCAATCTGACCTGTAATCGAAAAACTTCTTGCTTTTCATTTAATGTATCTCGTTTATCTAGTAATTATTTATTAACATAAACAAAGTCAAATAGTGGGAAGGGATAAAAACAAGATTTCTTTAAAAAGAAACTATGTTAATAACATCGATTAACTTCTTCTAATTTAAAAAACTATATAGATTGCGACTATGCAAAATAATAATATTACGCACGGAATAAATGAATAGATAACATACAGGTTTTTGTCTAATTTTATCCACACGTGTTGAAAATATCCTTGACAACTGGACAAAGTATGATCTCGATCTTGCTTAAATAGGTTCCCCGTCTGATGATTCTTTCCTAGTTTCTGTTAAATCACGAAAGATACAAGAAGTCGCTGCGAAGTGTTAACTTAATATCACTTCCTGGCTTACAAGATAGGACCCAGCAATATTTTAAAACTATTTTAGCTTGTTTTATACTTTTATATTTGTTTACCTAAACATGGTGTATATAAATAAAGTTAGTACTTTAACAGCAATAATAATAATCTAATTCTATGGTCTTAAATATATAATAAATAAATTTCGTGAGTATAACATGGCAAAAAATTTTTCAGGACCTAAAGCTTACTTTTTGATTGGAAACCTGAATATTTTCCTTGGTGATTTAAAAGGTACATTTTTATTTCACTTTTATAATGTCTATATTTATGCAATCTCTAGTGAAAGAATTTGTCTTACAATTAGATATAACTCATAACATAATGAAATTATTCGCAAACTATTCTTCGCCGTTGCTATTGTGGCTAGGCCCTAAATTAGTCCTAATCTTCGATAATCCTGAAAGTATTGAGGTAAGATTTATCAAATTTACTGCACTTTATAAACGATTTGCCCGAATAAAATTTTCTTTTAATTCCGCTTTTTTTTATATCAATTTTTTGTTTCTTTTTTATTTTTTATCAAAAATTTATTTAAAATTACATAAAATTTCTTTTTATCCATTAAAAGTAAAAAACATTTTGTATTATTTTTTAGGAAAGCGATACTGCCGCTAATACACTTTCATTTTTATTTTTAATGTTGGCCACGTTTTCAGACATTCAAGTACGCACAGATTGCACTTAAGCAGTATCTTATATTTCATTATCTTTTATAAATCAATTATATTTTCATACAAAACTTGTATCATGTATTCAGCTTTTTCGATTGCAGAATCAAGTATACGAAAAGTTGTACGATTTGTACGGCTCAAGCGATTCGAAAGATGTTCCAATTACAATGGAAAATATTAAGAAAATGAAATATTTGGATCGAGTCATCAAGGAAACATTACGTCTTTTTCCTCCAGCTCCATTTATTGCACGCAAACTATATAGGTATACAAAAGGTATATTTACATATAATAAAATATTTTTGGTATATTATTTTTTCCATTGACATTACTGTCTTATGTTAAAATAATATGTATTTATTTATTTCATTAAGTGAACGACAATGTGATAATACCAAAAAATTGTCATGTAGTTGTTGCAATATTTTCACTTCATCGAAAAGATAAATATTGGAATGATCCTTCAAGATTTAACCCGGATCGGTTCTTGCTGGGAAATTATAACCCGAAATGTTTCATCCCGTTCAGCTTGGGATAAAGAGGATGCATAGGTAAAAGCGCATCTTTATGCATTCTTGAAATATTATAGTATTCTAAACAATTTATCAGCAAAGTACATGCTTATTTACTATTACTTTTTTAGGTCAAATATTTGATATGTCCCAAATAAAAGCAATCGCTGCTAGTTTATTGAGAAAATTTACTGTTTGAATAAACGATCCCGTATCAGTTGAAAATGTTAACGTAAAATTCAGAATAACTTCGCAACCAACTGAAACTATATTCTTGAGATTTAACAAGCGATAATATTTATCATTTTTGTCGATACTATTTTCCCAATAAAATAATTGTAATAATTAACTGTACAAATAAAAAATAATTTTTAAAAACTATGAGTTTCCAGTTTTCATTAAGGATATCGGTATTCGTATTCTTAGCAATAAAGTATACAATATCACAAATAGATTGAAAAATAAACACATTAAATTAATAATTAAGTATTTTACAAAATAACTCAATAGATACTCAAGTTGCTTTTATCGATAATTTGGGTATAATGAGGATATTTGATTTTATTCATAGAAGTCAAATTTTTTATCATATGGTAATTTTTAAATTTAATATAAAGTTATTAGTTTTGAGTGAGTCTTTTCTCTGCATCTTCGAATTTGATTCTCACTGTCCGAACGGTGTCAAAAAATACGCTGCTCGATTCGATCCATTCCTTTCGTTACGACTTTACGTAACCGCTTTACTACTTCGAAGTAACGATAATAAATCCAAAAAAAATTCATGCGTGCAATTCACACGCGGTAGAAGTGAATTCTCCATAAAACTAAACTTCTGTCGAAGGACAAATGAGAAATCGACAAGGTAAGAAATACATCTCCGATTCGTTTTTAAAAACTTTCATTATTTTTTCAGAATAAAATTTATATTTTGGAGTAATGAACGTTTTTTTATATAATAGCCCTATCGGGACCATCTTTCGTACTATAGATGTATGAGATAACTGTGCGAAGTCGCAGTATTTATTCAAGACACTTTATTTAAATAATAATACACACGAATTCACAGCAAGTTAAGACATAATCTAGTGGTAATTTGGATAATAAGAATCTGATGCTATTTTTGTATGATTGATTGAATGATTGAGAAAAAAAGTAATTACTTTTTACTGAATACAAATTATGTGAAATAATGTGAAAAACGAAGAGAATATATGTAGTGATACGTAGACTCCGATACCGATACCCTTAGCCTGCTTTCTGTTTCTCCTTATCTTTTAGAGGAAGCCCAAAAATTAAAAATAGAAGTTCCCTTTTAAGCCAGTAAAAAAGAGCGAAACTTCCAAAATTTTTTATCAGCCTGCGAATTTGATCTCAGTCGGCTTTTACACGCGAGCGGGCTAGTGTGCGTGTGAGCGTCCGTGTGTACTAATACACAAATGGAAAATCTTCGGTAATCTTCGGGTCTTTCGGTCTTAAATGCAAATGCGACTGTAAGAAGAAACCGATATTTCTCCCTTTCTATATGTTTAGGCGATAGCGAGTATTTTTGTCTTGACCGTCGATTGTTGAGCGTTCTGTATACGAGTGCGAGTGAGACAATAAACCGATATTTCTCTTTTTATATTTTTTCTTTCGATAGAGAGAGTTTTTCGTTTTGGCAATCGAGTATCGTGCGTTTTGTATATTTATATATATCAGCGTATAAGCACGGCGTTTTTTTATTTATTGTCAAAAATTATGAAATTTGAATAAAAGAAAAACAATAATTCATTTTAACAGAAACTAATATTATTTAGTTAAGAGTAAAAATAATGAATTAATTTTCTGTCTGGCCATAAAATTAATTAGTATTAATTAATATAAATTTAAACAAAAAATAAATAATATAGGATTCGTGAAAAAATTGGGCCGTTGGACTGACTGGACCGGGACTCGAACCCGGATCTTCCGCTTTCCGGGCGACTGCTCTTTAACCAATGAGCTATCCAGGGCCCACCGTCCAATCTCCTCACGAATGCCTATTTAAGTGTTTAGCTTGGAGGTGCTCGCATCCCACACTCTACCCCCCTGCAACTTTACATTCGACCCCGAGTGTTCGTCATTAGATCTTTTCGAACGAACCGACAAACCACTGTTCCCAACCTCGATCTTTAATACAGGCTTTAACAAATGCTGTATACCTTACACGAGGATGCTATTCCCAATACAACCCCGATCTTTAATACAGACTTTAACTAATGCTGTATACCTTACACGAGGATGGAGCACCTCTTCCCTAGTTTCCAAGCTAATCGTTCACGTCGCCACTGTACGTCTTATGTCGGCCTAACCTCTCTTTCATAGATGATCAACTTTAATTATTTTTCCTTAATTATTGCACGGTCGTAGAAGTGTGACACAAAGCAAACCTCCATCCCGGACGAGCCCACAATTTATGGTAGTAGTCTGGTAACTTGGGTTCAAAAAATCGAAAAATTTTTTTTTGCTTAATTTGAAAGTACAATGTCTTGAGAATATACTGTGAAAATTTCAAATCGAAATTCGAAATACTTCCGGAGTTATAATGAGTTTTCGAGAGTGCCTCGAAGTCGCACATTGAAGGTCGACCGGCAGCTGCGAGCGGTTGGGCCCTTCTAATGTTTGTGCGCATCCCTTATACCTGGGTTGACTCTGTTGTAGTATTATATTGTATTTTATATAATACTTAGAATCTGTACCAACATAATATATATTTATTTTAAAGTATGAAGAGGATGAAGGCATATTATACGCTCCAGGCATCGACGATTGACGTAAGTATAAGTTTACTTAGGAAAATTTGTTGTTGAACTTTAAACGCGTTTTTCTCAAAACATTGTTTTTCTGGTCGGCCCGGGTCCTAACTTTTTTTCTACTGAACCAATTGCTTTCAAATTTTAACAGGCTGTTCTACACACGTATAGTTCTCGTCGGTACTAAAGAGAATTTTTTCTACCCCTAACTTTTTATTTTACAACCCTTTCTTTGCTAAAATAAAAGGACTTTTTTTTTCAAAGTCCGCCATTTTGTGATTTACGCTTGAAATTTAACTTCGGTAGATCCGACCAGAATGAGATGTATATTCTATATTCTATAGATTAAGAATAATCAAGAATATTTGATTTCAGATGACATCAAGAGCCAAAATCACCCGTGTCACCCATATGCATTTTTTTGAGGTTCCAACTTCGAGTGACAATAATAATAGTTATAAACTATTAAATTTTTTCAAATAAATTTTTTTTTATATTTTCAATATGTAAATAAAAACACTCTAAATATTCAAGATAATTCATTTTCATTTTCCTATAAAAAACCACCCTCCAAAAAAGTCATGAAAATTGGCATAAGTTACCAGACTACTACCTTATAGGATTCGTGAAAAAATTGGGCCGTTGGACTGACTGGACCGGGACTCGAACCCGGATCTTCCGCTTTCCGGGCGACTGCTCTTTAACCAATTGAGCTATCCAGGGCCCACCGTCCAATCTCCTCATGAATGCCTATTTAAGTGTTTGGCTTGGAGGTGCTCGCATCCCACAATAATAATAATAAATAAAATTGATTAGAATTTATTGATATAAATTTTTTGCCTCACAAAAATTTATTTGTATATAAAATTGAATACGTATTCTCTTTAAAACGAAATTTACAATTTAAATATTTTTCCTATTAAATTATTCCTATATAAATTTTAAATTACTGATTTTTAGTTTCGTAAAAATTTATTAGTGTATCATATTGAATACATATTTGAAAAGGAAGAATCTTACATCTACACATAAAATTAATTCAAAATATACAGGAAAGAATATTCTAAAAACATAGAATTTTTTTTTTTTGGCTAGACATATATAATTTTAATTAATTTTTAGTATGTTCTATGAAAACAGTAATGCATATTTATTCAGCTTCTAAGTTATAAGAATTGTACGAAAAAAATTGAATACTCGTCAAGTGGTACGCTAACGTAATTTGTATCTTCCTGAATTCTCGTGCCGGTTATTAACGTTCGATTCATTGTAGGGGAGTTATTTTTTTTATAAGTTTTTTCTATCCTTAGGTTATATAAATAATTTTTACATTTCCTAATTTCCAATTATATACAGAAAAAAAATTTAAGTTATTACAAAAAAATTAAAAGCAATAAATTTTTTCACATCTTGCACAAATAAAGGAAGATTTATTACTTAAATTACAAATTCATTCTGTAAATATCGTCCTAAAAATGTATCGTTTCGGCACGTTAAAAATTAATTTTTGTTATTTATTGGATATTATTTAATTTCTAATTAGTAATTTTATTACTCGCGTATATATATATATAATAATGTTGATTTCTTAATAAAATTTATATCGTTAGCACACAATTTGAAAAAAATCTGAGGTAAGACCCACTGACCGTCTCCTTGTTAAGGATAGAAAAACTTATACAAAAAATAACTCCCCTACGAAGAATCGAACGATAATAACCGGCACGAGAATCCAGGACGATACAAATCACGATAGCGCACCACTTGACGAGTATTCAATTTTTTTCGTACAATTCTTAAGACTTTGAAGATGAGTAAGAATGCATTACTGTTTTCTTAGAACAATAAAAATGAATTAAAAATAAAAAGGTCTAGACAAAAAAAAAATTCCATGTTTTCAGAATATCTTTTCCTGTATATCTTGAATTAATTTTATGTGTAGATATAAAATTCTTGTTTTTCAAATATGTAATCAATTAATTACACAAATAAATTTTTCAAAACAAAAAATCAGTAATTTAAAATTTTATGAAATACATAATTTAATAGGAAAAAAATTTAAATTTTAAATTCCGTCTTAAAAAAAATACGTATTTATTTTAACATACAAATTAATTTTTGTGAGGCAAAAAATTTATAAGAAATAATTATTTTATTGAATTTTATGTGTCGAGACACAAATTAATTCATTATTTTTACTTTCGGCTAAATAATAGTAGTTTCTGTTAAAATAAATTATTGTTTTTTTTATTCAAGGTTCATTATTTTTGACAATAAATAAAGAAACGGTGTACCATAAGCATTAAGATTCGATTTAAAAACGTAACGCTTATACTCCGATATATATAGATATACAAAACGCTCGACGCACGATGGCCAAGACGTAAAATTCTGGCTACCGAGTGAAAAAATAGAAAGAGAGAAATATCGGTTTTCTTTCTCACTCGCACTCGTATACAGAACGCTCAACAATCGATGGCCAAAACAAAAATACTCGTTATCGCATGATAAATAAAAAGAGAGAAATATTGGTTTGTTCTCTCACTCGCACTTTCATTCAAGACCGAGAGTCCCGAAGATTGCCGAAGATCCTTCGTTTGTGTATTAGTACACACGGACGCTCGCACGCACACTAGCCCGCTCGCGTGAAAAGTCATCGGAGAGGCGGGACTTTGCGCCCCACTCTACAATTATTTTTTTTTAATATTTCTCGCTTATTTTTGCAGATACGAAGATAACCCTTAGAACATTTTTTATGTATATGTTAATTCTCTACAACTTTTGTTTGAATCTTTTTTCGATTAAATTCCTAGATTTTAAAAATAGGCCATTTTTACCCTTTATTACCCTTTTTTTAAAAAACGGCACATATTATTGCAAAAGAATCAGCACCGTTCGGTTAAGCGTTGTCTATTTACCCTTAGATCAAATTTTTGAATTCTTTCCTAAAATTCAGAAGTTTGGACCTTTTTGACTGGCCTACAAGCCAAAAAATCAATAGAAGGAGCTCCCCCCTATCATACTTCTTTTCGGCTCGCTTTATCAGCCGATCGCTTCTGTGGTGTGTGTGTATGGGTGCGAGTAATGGGTTGTTTTTTCCGTATGTTGCTGTGCCTGTACCCGATAATGCATTCTTTTCAACGTTGCTTAAATAGTAATTTGATATTCTATAGGATACCAAAATATTATGTTCAATGCTGAGGAAAAGCTGTAAGAATTCTCAGGTTTCCGACTTTGTCTAAAGGCGTTTTGCATTGTTGGCTGTGCCTAGGAACTGCTGCCAATGGCGGATTTTCGGCTTTGACGGTAACATATATTTATAAGATATATTTTTCATATAATTCTTATAAGGATTTATATTCTATTAAATATAACTGCATTGAGTTTCTGCAGAAATAAAAGTCAATTTTTTTAAAAATATTTTTTACATTAAAAACTACATTATCCGCTATGCTTTACATTCTATAAATACAAATTACCCTTAAAACGACACTATTTACATTAGTTTACATTACCTGCAAATAAAAGAAACAACATTTACAGCTAATATTTCACTCTCGTTTAATTGTCTTATTACTGGTTTCGCAATTCGAACTTTGCTTAACGAATTCTGTTAGGGAACTGCTAAAAGTTTCTATGTATCCTGTCCCATTATCAGCATTCCCAAATCTTTCTATGTCTCGCTCACTCTAATACGCATGTGTGTCTTAACTATAAGACAGCAGCAAGTTTAAATAATTACTAAAGGTAACGAAATATAGCTACTAATAATAATATTTATTAGTATATAAATCTAAAAAACTAGTTGTTTATTACGTCTTAAAATAAAATTATAAATAAATGTATCACAGGGAAGTTGGAAAAGGTAAGAAACTGGTGTACGTACTCATGTACGCATATAAGAGGTTATACTTCTTTTGCGTAACAAAACATTTTTCTTCGCAGCCTATACGCCTTACAACGTTCCGCGTTTGTTTGTGATTGATACATTCTATTAGATACATTTTTGTAACCATAGAAATAGGCATTACACTTTTCTGTATTAGTTTCAAAAATCTCAAAAACTGAAACAGAAATTTAAATGTATATTGACACTGGTGAAATAGTTACAAGGGATTATTGTTTAATAAGAATTATTGTAGAAAATAATTTATAAATAGCTAAGAGATCCTTTATTCTTTTGATAAAAAAATAATGCACATGGTTTCTTCTCATTGTGAATAAAAAGAAGATATTCTCTTCCAATATTTTTCATGATTTCAATGCCGGCGGCTTCTTCTTATCGTTGTTGAAAATAATGAGCACTCTGTTTCAGTAAAATGATTGATCACCTTTACGAAGAGAATAAGTTTTCTAATACTTTAAATAAATATTTTATCAGAGAAATATAACATATTTTATGTTTATTTTAGAAGTAAGATTATTATTTTCTTCTTTTAATAGATTCATGTCTTCTATTCGCATAATAATTCACATGAAATCTCCACGAAGGAAACAATTGTTAACAGAAATTTTTATATCAATAACCACCATTGAAAAATAAAATTTATATCCATAGATCCGGTAATGCAATAAAGTCTTTTTCTTGGGTGTGTTACGGTCTTTGATTGGAATAAAAAATTTACAACTGCATAATTAGATAAAACTATTTAAGAAAGCAGTTTTCGTATGAAATATAAAAAATATAAAAAGAGAAGTAGAGCACACATAAATTGAATAAAAAAATAATATAATACATATATTTTACTCGGTAAAGTATTTTAATTGAACAGAATATTACTATTCTACCTACAATTGTTTGTTATAATATCAGGATAAAGAGAATGATAGTAATTCTCATCTGTATTCTTAGATTTTAATCAGTAAATTGTTATCGAGTTGTCAAGGCATAAAAAATCGCACAGCATGTTATCCAGTTTATTAATTTTCAACCTAAATTGATGATCACTATAGAGAAATAATGAAACAAATTAAAACTAATAAATAATAATACATACCTTAGTTAACCTCAAAAAACTAGTAAATAATAATACATACCTCAATTAACCTCCAAAAAAACTTTTATTACTAATATTCACAAATAATCAATGTTTTTGAAGATCCTTTTGAAGATATTCACAGTTATTTAATATCAAGCACCACAATATGTAATAATTAAATAACTTCAAAACACATAAATAATTTTTATTTGTATCGATATAAAACACGTGTTGTGTATATAGAAAGTGTACGATCGGAATCGATCATAAACAAAAATCCATAGTAACTAAAAATCGATAATTACTATGCGCCCACTAATCGACAGAGAGTTACTAGTAACAAGCGTTTATAACCCCCACCACTCGACCGTCGAGTGAGAGCACCCTGCAGGGCTCATTAAAAAAGACATTCGGTCTATTCTACCGCTGGACGCCTACGAGAACACTTGGAAGCGAAATAATCGGAGACAACGAGCGAGAGGAGCATAGAAAGACGAAGAGTTTATCTGTTAAGCGAATACATCTTACAGATATTATATCGACGGTGGTGGATCGCAGAGGCGATATTATAACGACGATAGCGAGAGAGAGAGAGGCGATAATTAAGGTGATATTTATATAATCACGATAATCGAGACGTAGAGGCGACAATTAACGGTGAGAAATAAAATTTCCACTTCTTTCGACGAGATTACCCATCAGGGTTAATCGTGACGAGAAGTTGATCACGGACATAGTCCGTGATCCATCGTCGTCCATTGTATTTGATAACAACCAGGGTTTTTTGCCGCAAGGCTTTTTCCCTGACGAGCCAATAAATCTTTGAACGTATTGGATCAACCAAGTGTTTTATTTTATTCTAATTCACCCTTTCACCCTCCTCATAATTAGCTTAATCCAATCGCCGGAGGACTCCGTGTTGGAGGAATTTTGGCAAATACAGAAAGATCAAAATATAGATACTTATCAGTTAATACTAAGTGTAAGGGAGATTTTTCGACTTACTTTATGGAGTTAATTTCAAATCGCTTTGCTCGCGCATCATAAATACCGACAAACTTTATCCTGTTAATTTTTTGGTCAGTGAGCACGAAATCGTAAAAATTCACTCCCATCATTTTTTTCCAAACGCGCCAAAAGAAGTATAACTTCAAAAAGAAATCAGAACGTTATGTTTTGATCTTGTTGAACGTTTCGTCCCTTTATTGGAATTTCTTCGACAACTATAAAATATATTACATAACCTTAAAAATACATAGTTTATCAAAACATTTAATAAATAGATATTGAAGATTATCTCGATCATCAATCTTCGAAATCTTCTATGTACTTTAACGACCGCACGTCTACGCAGTCAAACGTCGTCAGGGGCCGAAAAAAAAGAAAAGAAAAAAAATAGGCAATAATTACCTATAATCAAAGACGTGATAATGAAATATGAAGCCAGTAGCAGTATCCACAATTGTTTACATTTATAAATTATCACACAAAGAGTGTGTTACTGGCCAAAAATCTTCGGCGGTAGCATCACACACATGTTGTGTGAGCGGTCGTTAAAGTGTTAAAAAGACATACATTATTAAATTTTAATAATAAACTACACTTAGCATATATAAATCGTTTTTATTTCAGTTAAAATTTCTTTAGGATTGTTGTAATTTGAAACCGATGAGACGCAGCCGATGAAACGAGAATGACGTACTGACACTAAAAAGAGACAAACATATACTTATAACTATAGGATTTAGCTTTCCAGAGAATGAGATAGAATACAGTATACTGGGCTTCCTATTATCTCGATCTCCTCTTTAAGCGGTGGTTCGTAGCCTCCCTGCTCTTTTCTACTAAGCGTTGTTTGGATGTGTGCTCACCTGTGCCATCATATTTCCGAACCGAAGATGGAGAAAAGTGTCATATATAGAATATAGTAAAAGACGTGTGTTAGTACGTGTGTGGCCTGATGAGAACTTTTACTATCATCGGAATTCAGACTGCGTGGCCATAAACGTGTTAATTGACTGAAAATATGGAATTATTTTAATTCAATTTATTTAATCTACAATTATTCTCTTGCATTTGACAATTTATATCCGAACGTAAAGCAGCTTTAGAGTTTCGAGAATTTATAGCTGAAATTGAATTGTCAATTTTTTCCATAAATGCAACTGTTGTATTACAGTCATGCAATTCATAAAAATCGTCTTTATACATAGACATTGTAACTCTTAATTGGCGTAATAACAACTTAAATAAAAATTTAATAAGATGGATTAATTTGTATGAGCTAAGAAATATAAATAACAAGCAATTCAAACATGGAATTTTACGAATGAAAAATATAAAAATAAATCATCAGTTACTGATAACAATGTACAACATATTTGTATTTGCAAGAAGTTCATTCATTTTTTGAAAACCTTCAAGCCTTTAATGATGGGAAGAGAACTTATATGCAATTAGGCGTTAAGAATTTAATAAGAATTTATAAGCGATTTTTTAGTTATTTATTCAATTACTTACTCATAAAGATGGAGTATCAATTACTTTATTTCTCAAACATTTCAGCAAATGTAAAAAGTAAAATACAAACCATAAGTATTTAATAAAATCAAAAGGATGCGTACAACTAAATTTATGATCTAATCCAAACAGTTTCCATACTCTGCGGTTCCATTGTGCACCATCGCAAGTTAGTCAATCAACATGAAATCCTGATTTTTCAAGTAAAAGTACCCATACTATAAGTAGCTTGAGTAGAATATTATTAGTCACTGCATTTTTATTTAAGAAACTTTCAATAACTTATACCTAGCCACCTTAGAAAGACGGTAACATGAAAACTAAACCTTGAGCAGCTCTAGTGTTCATTAAACGCTCTGGCATATGAGCTTTCAAATTAACAATGCAATCCAAATGTATAGTACGTAAGTTACTTTTTTCAATAAGATAAATAAATTTTATTCAAACATTATTACAAAGCTTAAAAAAGTAATTATTTGAAAACGAATGGAAAGTTGATAAGAAGAAAGCCACTCAAGCAAATCTACAGAAGAGATAAAGCTAAAAAAGGAAGAGACAACAGCAACTCGATAGTTACATGAAGAATAATCTAGGCAACCAAAAACACTATCTAATTTTTGGATGTAAGTATTTAAAGTATATTTGCAAGGAAGGACTAAAATTTATCTTTTTCAAAGATGGTCATATATTGCGAGGCTTTTAATTCTAATTAGAAGATACTTATATACCAATTCTATATCGTATCTTTCCTGTCTCAAAATTTGTAACTTTAGCGGATTTGAAACTGGCTAGAACGACTTTTTGTTGGATTTTCAATAGGTCAGCTATTGCTTGCTAGAGTTCTTTCACTTTTACTTCTGCACATTTTAATTTTAGCTCATTAATTAATTGAGACAGTACATTATTCTACACATAAAATACACTAACAAACTATTAATTCGAATAAACCATAAAAATACTATATACTACACTTTAATTACCTTTATTTGCAAGCATGAGCATTTGCTTTTTTTGAACATTTATTTATATTTAATTTTTTGATACAATACTTAAAACTTTCTGAGCGATTTTTTTTGCGATTTTGTGACAGTCTTCTAAATGTCCAACATGATTCAAATCAATACACTCTTTTATATTTTTCTATCTTTTCATTTGGTAAAATTATATTAGTTCACGTTGTAGAAATCTATTAAAAAAACATCTGACTTTAAAAACTTGAAAAATTCTAAATAAGAGAGATAAAACAAAAATTGTTTTTCTATAAGATTAATGTTTAAATATATAACAGAAAAAAAAATTATATATAAGATATAAATTAAATAATTAATTAGTAAAGTTAGCAATTATAGATTATTAGTTAGCAAATAGCAAACAATTAAAGTTATTAATTTTATTCAGCTGTTAAGGTTCTATGTCAACTTTTTAATGCAAATCTGTGGCAGGTAGTGGCCGGGCGGTGAGCATTAAAAAGTTGGCATAAAACCTCAAACGCTGAAAAAAATAAATAAGTACACTTAAATGCTAGCTATTTGCTAATTAAAAAACTATACTAGCTAACTTTCTTAAATTATTACTTAATTAGTTATTGATCATTAAAAATGTAGAAACTTTTTTTTTATTTTTAAATAAAGCAACGTAGTTTAAGACAACCAAAAAAAATGAATAAATGCACTAAATTGCTAACTAATTCTTCAATAAAAGTCCCAAATAAAGTTCCCAAATAAAAGTCCCTAATTGCTAGCTTTATTAATTAATTATTTATTTAGTTATTTATAATTACAAATTTGGAAATGTTTTCTCTCATTTCTAAACAAAGCAATGAAATTTTTTAGTGTTTTTTGTTTTCAATAAATTGCTCAGATTTTCTTTGTCCGGCTTCTCAACTTTTATTAATCAAATATTTAATTAGTTATTAATAATTGAAAAAACAAAAATGTTTTTTCTCATTTCTAAACAAAGCAATGAAATTTTTTAGTGTTTTTTGTTTTCAATAAATTGCTCACTTTTTGTTTGTCCAGCGCCTCAACTTCATTTTATTAAATATTTTTTATTTATCGTAATTAATTGAAAGCAATTTTTACACTTTGAATAATTATGAAATGGTGACGTCATGAGTGGGAGATATGTTATACGCATGCCCAACCACAATTCAAGGCGCAAGCACACTTTGAAGAAAAATAAAAGTAATGTTGGTATATATATCTGTAGGGGATATATTTAAAGTTGATTTCCAAAGTAACTACTATAGGGTGGTGAAAAAAAAAATTATAATTTACAAAATATTTACCTATTATTTATACATTAAAAACGATTAACCTATTTTTTTTCACTATCTGGTTCCTTCCGCTACATTGTTGTAGAAACTTAAATTCTATTGGTTCAAACACTGATAGTAATGACTATTTATATGTAACATTTATTTTATTCATAAACTATTACTGAACTAAAGAGCAGATAACGAGAATGCGTTTTTGATCGAGCCCGTGTAACTTCTTAATTCATTTCTTCATTTATCATAACGGAAGAAGAAAGTCTTTGTAACTATGGAAGCATTAACGTTCCCATAGAACGTTTTCCCACGTTTGCTCAGTGGCCTCGATGAAAGCTGGTTTGAGTCGCTCTGTCGAGATCGTCGACGGTTTTCCATTAACGTTGACGCGGAAAACGCTATCCGATATCCTTTCCAACACCTCGAACGGGCCCTCTTAGGGTTGACAAAGCCGTCCTGAAGAACCACCGACCCTGACAAACACGTGGGTGCAGGGATGCAGAGTCTTATGCGCAAACGCCCTAGCCTTGGAGTGATGCGCAGCTGGTGCTGACCGAACTCGACGCATTTTCTCTCGAAGAGGCTTGAGGAATATCTGCGGATCGTTAGCAAGTTCATCACTGAAGAAGTATTCGCCAGGAAGCCTTAGCGTCGTCCCGTAAACGAGCTCTGCTGCTGTTACTCGAAGGTCTTCCTTGAAGCTGGTTCGTAGGCCTAGCAAGAACAAGACGGGAAGAACGTCGACCCAGTCTTGTGTACCGTGGCACATGATTGTAGCTTTAAGCGAACGGTGCCATCACTATATCATCCCATTGGAAGCAGGATGATACGCGGCTGTCCGAGTACGTTGGCAACCTAAAAGTTTCGTCAAAGCTTGAAAAAAGGTAGATTCGAACTGCGAACCTCGGTCTGTGGTCATGATGGCGGGTACTCCGAAGCGAGCGACCCAACCGCTGAAGAATGCCTTCGTGACGCTATCGGCTGACATATCGGCTATGGGGATGGCTTCCGGCCACCTGGTGAACCGATCAATCATCGGTAACCTCTCGATAATGGCAGTTGTCCAACGATATCAATATGGACATGATGGAAACGTGTGTCTGGTATTGCAATTCGTTCCGGAGCGGTCTTCGTGTGTCGTTGAATCTTGCTGCGTTGGCACAGCAGACAGGTGCGTACCCAACGGGTAATATCGCTGTTCATGCCGGGCCAGACGAACCGTTGCGCTATTAACCTCTTAGTAGAACGTGCGCTGAGATGTTCCAGGTTGTGCGAAGTATCAAAGATGCGTTTTCGCAGCGTCTGCGGAACGTATGGTCGGACATCCGTTCCAGAGACGTCGCAGTAAATGACTGTCTCGGTGTTATCGACGCGTAACTTTCGTAGAACGAGCGACGTTGTTGCTCCAGGATCGATCAGGGCAGCGAGTTCCTCGTCTCTCGCTTGATGTTCTGCCAAGTCCTGTGTGTGGACAACGACAGGCATGCTAATTTCCTCTACCCTGGAGAGCGCGTCCGCGACTGTGTTCTCGTCGCCTGCGACATGGATGATATTGGTGGTGAACTTCCCAATATAGTCCAAATGTCGTAGTTGTCGTGGTGACGTCTTGCTCGCCTTCTGTCGAAATGCGAAAGTTAATGGTTAATGATCAGTCTTTATTATTAGGTGTCGTCCTTCGACTAAGAATCGGAAGAATTTGAGGCTTCTATAAATTGCCTGTAGCTCTCTTTCGTAAGTCGAATATCTTGTCTGCGTTTGCGAGAGCTTTTTCGAGAAGAAACCTAAAGGTTGAAATTGATCCCCACTCCGTTGCTGCAAGACTGCCCCTATAGCGTTGTCGGAGGCGTCCATCTGCAGGATCAGCGGTTCATCTGCAATAGGATGTGCAAATAGTGATGCTTCAGCGAGTTGTCGTTTGCACGCATCGAACGCGCGCTCTGCGTCCGGAGCCCATTCGATAAGTCGCCCTTCCTTCTTCCTGGCGCCTACCAGATAGGTGTGCAGTGGTGCCTGCACCGATGCGGCGTGCGGAATAAAACGACGATAAAAGTTTACAATTCCCAAGAATCTTCGTAGGTCGCTGATGTCCTCGGGTCTTGGATACTGTTGGATGGCATCCACGCGCTCCTCCACTGGACGTGTACCTTGCGCGTTGATTTTGTAGCCGAGGTACTCGACCTCGCGGGCACCGAAGGTGCATTTGGATACGTTGATAGAGAGGCCGAAATCGCGTAACCTCTCGAATAACGCGCGAAGATGCCTTGTGTGCTCCTTCGGCGTTGACGACGCTACCAAGATATCGTCGATGTAGCAGTAGCAAAAATCCAATCCTCTCAACGCGCTCTCCATAAAACGCTGGAAAGTCTGTGCTGCGTTCCGGAGTCCGAAGAGCATGACGTTAAATTCGAAAAGGCCAAACGGTGTGATGACGGCTGTGTTTGGGCGATCCTCCGGAGCTACTGGAATCTGATGATATGCGCGTTCCAAATCGATAACTGTAAATATCGTGCAATTATTTAAACTATGCGCGAAATCATGCAAATGTGGAATTGGATAACGGTCTGGTTCCCATAGATTAAAGAATCAGGACTCCACCAAAAAACATGGAAGTTTAGTTCTTTTTAACTAGCTTATTCTGAGTAGAAAAATATAAACGTGAAATTCTACGAAGTATTTTTCACCTGTCGTTAAACGTAAATGTACATTGCATTTAATCATTTCATTTTCGGAATTCCCTTACACCCAGGATTTTTGCAGCGTCTTCTGTTGTCCATAAAAAATTGACCAATGTACTACTTCATCTTTTCGCACGTTTTGTATTGGATGTACTGTACTTGGTCTTCTTTTTATATTTTTATGTAATTGTTTATCTACATTGTTAAAAACAGAAAACTCTCTTTTTTATGGATTCCATTGTGCTCCTGACATAAATAAAATGCAATATTAGTTTTAAATGTCAACGATTTATATTGAATTCTGGGGGTTTTTTTCCGTAAAAATCTATCCCTCTCGTATTTTTATAGCTCTTCCGCAATAAAACTGATAAACATGGTCAGAAATTGTTCGCTGCAACAAATTCCTCAACTTGTTCTGACATTTGACAGAACACAAACTTTATCCTAAATAAAGAGAAATGTCTCTACAACAAAAAAAGGTTTAGCTTGCTTCTATTGCAGACAGCTTATACAATATTTATTTTGTTATTTCAGGTTGATGGTATTAGCAACAATCATTAATATTGGTATTAGTTGTCTCGGAAACATTATAGAATTAAGATTTATATACCATCTCGTTAAAAAAAACTAAAATTATTTGGAAGAATGCCGAAAAATTATCATGTCACCTAAAAGTAACACTGGCTCATAAAAGGGTTAATATGTAGTCTATATCAATTTCTGTCCTCTCGTGTTTTTGTAGGTTAATTTGTGTTGCGGTTTATGGGGGTAGAACGTGTTGTAAATGGGTAGTTCGTTTCTAAAACATAAGTTAGTTAGCCTGTCCCCATTGCCATTGGTGGTATTCTCATTAAAACAGTTTTTAATCCCATTGACTATCATATTACCGATCCTTGAATTGAAGTCACCAAGTATTACAGTCACGTTTGCCTAGGTATGTTGTCTAGGTGCGCTTGCATCGGTTCATGGAATTCCTCTTTCTTTTTTTGTATTTTGGTAACATCTGGAGCATATGCACTAATTATGTGTGTCGGTATCTTCTTTTGGAACTGTAGCGTTACCTGTAGTATCTTGTCGCTGATATATTTGGACTCTGTTGAGGAAAATAAAAAAAAGTGAGATGGACACCGAGTACTTTACAATAGACAGGTTTAATTTTAAATATTTCAGTTACAAACAGGTGGTTGTCACGTGTTACCGTAAGTGAGACGGTTGAGAAGTCGGTTTTTAGTAGAATGAGACGGCTCAAGAGAGGTTCTGGATTCTATTTATCCCCTGAGCAAGGCTTTGAGAGATTGTATTAATCCCTTGAGTGGTCAAACAAATGGTATGAGATCGACAATGAGCATACTGAGATTTCTTTCCGGTGAGCACGTTGTACGCGTAAGAAAACTTCGATTGTAATGGCTGCCGGAGAAGCCGGCGTTACGGCGAGTCTTCAACAATCGCTGGGGAACGAGGCGTGTCTTCATCGCGCGATAACTGTCGGGTGGCGCCTTCCGTTGGGAACGCTCGTTCCCAAACTAACTCTAATACGTTATTTTCTTCTTTCTCATGTAACAGTAGGCTCACTCCTGAGGTGGCTCTTTCATTTTTGTTTTTTTTGCTATGGAACAGGATGTACTTTCCATATTTGATGTTTCACTTGCCTCTTTTTTTGGTTTTGGGAAAAGCACAGATATCTAGTCTGTGTTTTTCTATTTCCCCTAGTACTTCCTGGTCTTTAATGTCTATGAAAGTTACATTCCAGCATCATATTCTAAACGTTTTTATTTTCCATTTTTTTCGTATTCCTTTTTCTCCTTGCTATGTCGTCATCATTATTTTCCGTCCTATACGAGACTACATTTTTAATTCTTCTAAAAGCGCATTATTTTTTTTTACCGAGGGTAGGTTTCTAGCCTCACGCTCGAATCCTCCTATTTAGTCTGGTCTTTTGACCAGCTAGTTATTAACTAGGCGGATTTCCAAACCTAAGAAATATTTTAGTAACCTAAGAAAAATTTTTATTTTAAACAAGTGCGTATTTAGATATGAGAATTTCAGACACGTGCGTGTTTTTAACGATTTATAAAATTATATTTTTAATATCAGTATTTTTCATTTTAAATATGTCTGCTATCTGTTTAATTAAAACCTTTAATTTTCTATACTATTTATATTATCATTGAAAATACAGAGTGTTTTTAAATTATTTTAAATATAATTATTTGTTATTATATTTTGGTATGCCATAGGAGTATAACTTCTTCCGTGCGTACATAAATACATACTTCCGTGTTTTTTTATTTGGGTTTTTTGTGGTAATAATAAACCTTTCCTTGATTACGTGACTATTTGATGAGGAAAATATCGAGCGTAGAGGATAAAAAAAATGACTTTGGACGAAACAATATTAAAGTTTCAAGAAAGCTTGAGAATGATCAAATAACCTTTTTGATCGACCGACGCCTTGAATCGGTACTCCAATGTTTTTTCTTGTCGTGGAAAAATGCCTTCAAATGTGAATGTTGGAAATCGTTTATTCGTTAGGAATGAGGATAGGTGAAATAAATTAAAATATAATTTTTGAGCCCAGTCAGTACTGAAAAGTATACTTTATTTGGCTCGTCAGGAAAAAGCCTTTCGGCATAAAAACCCTGGTTAAAGTATACAGATGTCGATGAATGTTGAGTTAGCTTGCTTATCGGCAGTTATCAAGGGTGATGATATATCAAAGGCAGAATAGAATTCTGACCACGTGTGCCTTCTTCTTTTGTAGCTTGTAGTGCTTCGCTGATATCTTCGTTGCGCAGAAGCGTAGCTCTTTTCGAAGTGATCGCTCGTAGTTATCGTGGTACAATATGACGAAGCGCGAGAACACACAGCTTTTATAGAAAAAGGCGATGCAAAGTGCGGGCTAATTGCCGAAAAGAGAAATACCGTAGCTGTCGATGCATATAATTGGCCTAATAGAAGTGGTGGGAGAACGCGCGCTCGAAGAACGAAGGCGCCCTTACAAAAGAATCGCGGTACTCCTTTGTTTTTATCACTGAACTGCGATGCTTCCTTATCGCTATGTCTAGCTGTTTTAGATATTATTTAAGGACATCCTTTCATAGCCTTATGTCGCATGACTAAATTGTCCCTTCTGCATTTCGAGAGTAATCCAGTCGCTGAAAACTCTTGTGTTTTTGGACAAAACTATGTGTATATACGTATACATTAGTGGAAAATGTGTTTCGTAAAACAAGTGAATAACTTAAGTCAAAAAGAGGCGAAAAGAGCCATAAACGTCGAGAAACAATGTAATTTTACTATATACTAATACTAATTTTATTCTTTAAAGTACACTTTTACGTTTCAAATTTCGATACATTTCATTTCATATTTCGTTTCATATACGATATCATTATTATCTTTTTCCAAACTAAGTTACAAAATTTGCATATATAAAGAAGAAAAACGAGAAAGAGAAGAGACTGATTAAAAGTAGGTAAGCCTATACTCAACGAAACTTACATAACTCTTGTATAATTTTACAGAATTTTAATAATAGTTATAAAGATATTGTTCGAATTGCCGTTTTTCCTTTTCTTGTGGATTCCTTCATCAATTCGTTGCTAAATAATTTTAAACACAGTCATAATTAATGAGATATAAAACTTGCATATAAAAATAATAGTAATATATATATATATATATATATAATAATTATAATTATAATACCAATGAAAATTATAATAATTATACTATGGTAAGAGAGTTGATCGAAACAAAAAATAGATAATGTCATTATTGACATAAAAATAAAATTAATTACCTCGTTGTCGATCTCCCCAACGAAGATATTTTTCTCGTCATTTGGGGAATTATCTATTAATATTTGGCGAACAGCGATTATTGAAGAGTCTATGCAAAGTAAAGCATTTAGTCGTTTTAAGAACCATGACATCTTTGTGTAATATAAATTTTTGAATTTGGTCTCAGCTAGTGTATTTCCCACAAAATTAGGCAATAATATAAATAAACCATGAAGGGAAGATTCTTTTCTTTTTTTGCATAATTTTTCCACTTTAGTGTCTCTTAAGCTATCTTCGTCTAAGTCGAGCGAGGAGAAAATGAAGCATTTTACGTATGATTGACAGTGCTTTCTGCTATATGTATCGAGTATTTCAGTAACTTTAAAATACTTTAATGAAAAAATTGACGAATCTATCTTCGTTCACTGTAAATCGAATATACCATCGAGTTGACCTATAGTTAAAGCTTCTTTAAATATTTTGTCAAAGCTTGTGGCAATGTTTAAGTCATCCTCTTGTCGAACAATGATCGTTGCTCCATATTCGCGCCATTTAAGGACCAAATTTTCGTTACTTTGTTTTGACATATTAGAAACAATGATAAATTTTCTAGCTCCCTGCTCGATCATCCATTCGATCAGTACTTTTCCAAAGATATTAAAACCGTCGATAACGAGGTAGCAATTATCGCTATGAAAGAAAAGTTGAGGAATGAAGTAAGAGAATTTTTTTTCTTCTTGCAAGTTTACCAAAACCTGTAAAAAAATACATTCGTATCATACTTATCAACAAATCGAACGTATTATTTCATTAAGTTTATACATAATTAATTACCTTTCCGTAACGTTCACAAGCCTTAATTTTTCTTTCTTCTGTTGCTCCCTGAATCATAATTCTTCGTGATATAATTGGTTTTATTATACCCGTTTGTAGAGCTTTTCTCATCAATTCCGCTAATTCTCTCCTTCTTTTTTGTGGTAACTTAATAAGGTCTTGTAAACAGTAACTATATACACTTATGAACCGTATTAAATTAGATAGTGGTAATGGATTGTAATTAGGCTCTTTAAAATTGTAAATCATTACCAAATGTTTTATATTTTTAACAATGTCCAAACAACTTTCCATATCGTCTAAGATGGAATTGTTTGCAACTACAAAATCAAAACCTTTGCCTTTCGTAATATTCATAATATTCATTCTATACTCTTTAACATTGATAATATTAGACTGTGGTAGACGTGGTCGCAACGACTCGATCACCTGTTTTTCTGCATCCGTTTCGTAAGTAGTGTAAACATCAAAATTATAAGATAAGGATAAATTTATGAGAGTCCTTCCTACATCACTAGCACTATAATGTATTAATACAGTCTTAATTTGTTTAAACCTCCAAGTATCCGAATGCAAAATGCAGAAAGCTGCCAAATAGGCTTGGGGAATTGTTGAAGCATCTTCGAAGCTCCTACTGTCTGGAATAATCCAAATAAAATCTGGATCGGCTGAAATTTTATTACTTATAGTGAAATTATCAACTAGTCCCATTACTCTACGACCTTTCTCATCTGTCCCTGAATATTCTGTAATAGATATCTGTGATTCTAGGCTGACATCATTTTTTAACCAATATTCATATGCACCTAAGTCAAATGCAGAACATTTTACCTTTACCATCCTATTATTTTTTTCTTTAATCAATGATAATTTTTCCATCCATACTAATGAGCCTGATTTATAAATTTTCGCTTGCCAACGCATAGAAGAAGTAGATTTTATTCGCAATGGCATCCATCTGTATGTGCCCCATACCCCGTTTGGGGCTAATACATTTTCACGAAGATTAAGTTTTATTTGTGATTCATAGAATTCAGTTTGAAGTGAGAATTTCGGTGCCTTAGCATCTTGTAGATCAAAAATTTGAAGTTTTTTATACGCAGGTTCTCCTTTTATATCTCGAAGTATCTCAAATATATCATTATCGATAATAGTGTTTACCACAAATATAACATTGTCATATTTTGTGTCTTGTAAGCAGATTTTTAACCGATCTAAACAGTTTTTGTGGTTATTAACGACAACAGTTTTTCCTAAATTTCTTTCTTTATGTAAAAGAAGAGCTGTACGACAGAGAGCAATTTTTATTTTTAGGACGATGTTTAATACCACACTTGTTAATACAGAAATCGCATTATCTTCCTCTTTTGTTTCAATGATTGTCAATAAAAATGATTCTTTACCGAGAGTACTAATAAATCTTCTTACATCGGTAAAATGCGCGTTATTTATAATCGTTAAAATATAATTTTCATGAATTGTCTTATAAAGCAACTCTCTAGCAGTTAATTTTATATTGAAATTTGTCCTCGTCCTTTTTATGATATTCTAAAGAAAATCCAAAATATTCTCATTTTTCTTTTTTGACTTATTCGTTAACAATATCTTTTCTTCACTGTTCATGCTAATATTTTTGGAAATTAATCCTAGTACTGCGTTTAATACGTCGTCGATATCCATCTTTATTTTATTGATATTCTGGATAAACCGAAGTTCATCCGCGACAATTTTTTAATTCCTGTTTTTGGAAGTCCTCAACATGTTAACAACTCTGTATGTATTAATGCTCCGAAAATCAAAGTAGATCAAGTAGTTATTGATTACGTCCGATCAATTAAATACTTCGGAGTTATTTTGGATGATACTTTGACTTGGCATCAACAAGTCATGTTGATTAGTAATAAAGCAATGAGTTGCTTGTCCCGGTTGAAAATAAACAATCATTTGTTTAATATGACTATGCGTAAAAGATTAGTTGCCACCTTAATATTACCAATCTTTGATTATTGTTCAGCAACTTATACAAACATCTCAGGAACATTACAAACTAAATTACAAAGAAAGTTTAACGCTTGTATATGCTTTGTTTTTCGTTTGCAACGATATCAGCACATTACTCCGTTTAGAAGAGCTTTAGGATGGTTTACTTTACAAGGTCGACGTGACTTCTTAATGGCCTGCATAGTATATAAAATGTTGCGCCTTCAGCACGACAAAATATTAAGAACGAACTTTAGTATTCTTACTTCTGTTCGTGGTCGTGCTGTCAGGCAATTGGATGTATTATGTTTACCTTATGCAAGAACCAGGACTTATGACAAATCATTTTTGGTTACTGCTGTTCGTATGTAGAATCATCTACCGGAAGATATCGTAGCTCTAAGTGGCTATAAAGAATTCAGATTAGGATGTTATACCTACATTATTGATAGATATATTCAGCGTGTTTTGTGACTTACGATATAATTTAATTTAATTTTTTTTTTTAAACCGTATGTTTATTGCTTTGAACCAATACTACTATACTACTATTATAGAACTATTATACTTTTATTTATTATTTACTATTTTCTTTTTACATTTATCTACTTACTGTGCGTTACTACTAATATAATGATAAGATTAATAATAATTACATAATTTTAATGTTTGTTTTGTTTTATCTATACATTACATTGTACTATACTGTAATTAATGGCCTTTAGGGAGCCTAGGCTCTAGGGTAAATAAAATATTATTAAATAAATTAAATAAAAATCTTTGGCTAGTGGATTTATGAGCGTATCAATTCTTCTTTTGTATCCGCAGGTTGACTTGGATATTACTTCTGCTATCGTGGGAATATTTATGACCTTCCTTATCTTTTCATTACAGACGTACCAATAAGCATTCACTATTGTGCGTAGGGTTATGGATGGTTGAGCCTCGATCCTGATAATGTGGCTTTTCGCTGCTATACCCCATAGTGGTAATCCATAAGTCCAGATTTGTATTATTATTGTTTTGTAAATTATTAGTTTATTCTCAATGCTAAGTTTCGATTTTCTGCAAGTTAGCCAAGCCATTTGTCTCCTTTTTAAACAAATTTATTCGATTTTGTTATTACTATGCTTTCTCCATGTTAGTTTAAAATCTAAGTTTAGTCCTAAAAACTTGACCGTTGTTACTAGCAGAATTTCTGCATTATATAATTCTAGCTTCTGTATTTTGTTTTTCCTTAATGTAAACGTAATCTGTTTGTACTTGGTAGAGTTTAACTCGATCTTCTTATTGCCTTGCTATTCTTCGAGGGAATTAGTTTTGTTTTGTAACAATTCAACTGCTTGTTGTTGATCTTTGCTTACGGTAAACATTGCCGTGTCGTCTGGAAATTTTAAGATTGTACAGTTAGCATTTATTGGTATTTCTGCCGTACAGAATGTGCAAAGAATTGGTATGAGGATACTTCCTTGCGGAACCCCAGCTTTGATTAGCTTGGTGTTCGAATGAATGTCTTTTATTTTTACGTAAAATGTTCTTTCAGATAAATAAGATTTTAGGAGCTTGAAATACTAGCTTAGAAAGTATTTATTGATGATTTGAAGTAATCATTGATGCCACACTTTATCAAAAGCTTTCTTTACATCTATGAAGATGGCGAAAAAGTACTCTTTATTTCCTAAAGCTGTTATTATCGTATTAATTAGTCTCTACCAAATTAAGTATTAGAACAAGTTTACTACTAATAATTATAAAATCACACAAACAGATTGGATCATCGAATTACTTCGTAACACATTCTTTCTAATGCAGTGTTTAGTGTCTGCTGGGACAAGGAAAAAAAATTTAAGTTTCTTAATCTCCTTCACGAAAAAAAAATATCTTCTTAAACACATTCTTTTTATTCTGTAACAGCGACAGCTTGATAAAGCATTCTATTGGCGATGTTGTCATTGTACACTCCAAATCGACATACTATACGAGATCTGTAGTTTTTTTAACTATTAAAAATCGCCCTCTGTTCTTATTTTTTCAGGAAGATATTTTATCTTAATTTCTTACTTCTTCTGGCTTGAATATAACGTCAGTTTGTAATGTGACTAATATAAGAAAAAAAGCTCAGGAAAACAATAGCGACTACAGTTATACCGAAGCGAAACTTCCATTAATGATGCTTAAAGAGAAATTGTTTTATATATATTTTTCTAAAAACTAAAGTCAACAAATTTCGACTATTTTTCTAAATCTGGTAAAAATTTATTGATCTTACAAAGATTTTGTGTGCTTAACTAAGTAGAAAATACATTTTATCTTATTTTATCATATGGACGGTCCAAAACTAGCTTTAATTTTCTACGATTTCTGTTTCTAAAATTATATTCAATATCGCGTATTAAATTGTTTCAATTTTTTGTGACAACTGCTAAAAACCCGCTTTGGTTAAGCGTCAGATACTGGTATCAAATTCAGATATCGTCGAAAAATTTTAAGGTATAATTTAAGTCCATATAAAACTTTATTATTTTAAGGTTTTGAGCCTTGCTTATAGAGAAACCTGGATTAACTACTTAACAGAACTCTATAAATCAGAGGAACCTCAAGTGGAACTAAATACGCCAGAAATAGTAACTAAAAACGACATACAAATTGAGTCCAGTGATGTAGAAACAGCTATTCGAAAACTAAAGAATAGGAAGAGCTCAGGGCAAGATGGCATCCCAAACGAATTACTAAAATATGGTGGCCAACGTCTCACACAACAGTTAACATTCCTAATCAAAAAAATACTATGCCAACACAAAATACCTGATGAATGGCGAACCAGCACAACTATAGTTATGTTTAAAAAAGGAGACAAAAAACTACCTACAAATTACATGGGAATAAATCTTTTAAACACTTCATTGAAACTAACAACAAAAGTCATAACGAATAAAATTAACAGATCAGGTAGATCATGCACAGACGCGGTTTTCATCATAAGACAGATAACAGAAAAATCAATTGAATACAACAGACCAGCATATATGTGTTTCATTGATCTGGAAAAAGCATTCGACCGTGTGCAATTAAAGGATGTTATTCACCTCCTTTATAACCGGCAAATTCCGAATAATCTTTTTAAGACCATAGAGAACATCTATAGAAACAACAAGATCCCAGCAAAGATAAATGGTGCCTTGACTGAACCGATTGATGCAGGTCGTGGTATCCGACAAGGGGATTCCCTAAGTCCCCTGCTTTTTAACATCATCATGGACGAAATAATAAGAAACGTAAGACTGCTAAAAGGATATAAAATGGGCAGTGAAGAAATAACCATCCTATGCTATGCTGATGACGCTGTATTAGTGGCCGAAAATGAGGATGATCTACAACGTTTACTACACCGATTTAACTGCATAGCCAAATCATTCAACATGAAAATATCGGCCCAGAAAACAAAATGCATGACAACATCAAAGACATCGTTAAGATGCAAACTGGAAATTGAAGGGAAGGTTATTCAGCAGGAAATGAGATTTAAATACCTAGGAATAGAAATCTCAGGATATGGTGATGTTGAAGCAGAGGTAAGAGAACAGACAACGAAGGCATCCAGAATAGCGGGTTGTTTGAATGACACAATATGGCGAAACAAAAACATTGACATAGAGACCAAAGCAAGAATTTACAAGGCAATGGTAAGACCTATTATGTCATATACCGCAGAAACTCGACCAGACACGGCGAAAACGAAACAGTTACTAGAGACAACCGAAATGAGAGTTCTTCGCAAAATAGTTGGAAAAACACTGCTGGATCGAGAGAGAAGCGAAGATATAAGAAGAACATGCAAAGTGGAAAATATCAACGAATGGATACTAAAAAGGAAAAAAGAATGGAACGAGCACATCAATAGAATGGACAACAGAAGAATTGTCAGAATTGCACGGGATAAGTCACCGGCAGGCCGCAGAAGCACGGGGCGCCCACGAAAACGATGGTGCGACAATTTAACAGTGCAATAGGCAGAAAAACGTCGTTAAGGAACAGGCAATTTGCCTAAACTAAAGAAAGAAGAAGAAGAAGAAGAGCTTTGCTTATAATTAATCCGTTATTATTGTCTTAAGATAAAGAATAGCGGACAGAGAATAGATGATAATTTTGTAAAAAAAAAAAAACAAGTGTGTTGACTTATATATGCGCGTAAGAAACAATACTTCTTTAACGTATAACAAAACAAAACAAAAATAAATTAAATATAAAAAATTATAATAAAATCCATGTATTCAATGTTTATATAAGATATATAAAAAATTTAAAGTTCGAATTAATGAGAAAGCAGACAAATGTAAAAATAAGATAGTAATAATAAAATTATCATTGTTTAATTATTAAAAAGCCCGTGTTGAAGATTTTTACATCTAGATACGCATTTTTTTTGAAATTTTACTTCTTTAACGCGTTTGGGAAAAAATGATTTGTGTGAGTTTTTAAGATGCGCGCGTAATATCAAAAAAATTAACAGGATGAAGTTTAAAAATATTTACAGTGCACTGGCAAAATTATTTAAAATTAATTGCATGAAGTAATATCTATATTCTGATATTTCTATATACACAACACATGTTTTATATCGGTACAAATAACAATTATTTATGTGTTTTAAAGTTATTTTATTACTACATACAGTTGTGATTGATTGTAAATAGCAGTAAATATCTTCATAAATATCGTTAGAAACATTAATTATTTACGAATATTCGTAATTTTTGAGAATCAGCATTGTTACTGAGCAGTAATAATATCGCAATCGGTCCACATGAGGCCAGAATCTCTCGGCATCATCTTTCTCATAACTTCTGACACGCGTGCGTGATCTTCTCATCAGCATCACCGGGAATAACGGCCGCTAACGACCATTGTCTACCTATGCGTGGTTTCGTCAATACGTGCTTTGGTTTTGTCTCATTTATTATAGTCCTTTTTTTAGTTTGGTCACTCAAATTTCATTACAACCTCATCTAAATTCCACAGCCTCGTCATCTAGCGAATGAAGAATTTGTGTTTCAATCAGCTTAAGGCTCATATTAGTTCATCACCATTTCAGCTTATTTTTCTTTGTGGTGTGCCGACCACGTGCGATCGGTCGCTGACTGTTAGGCGAACTGAACAACCCACCTCACAGTGCAACAATAATATCTTTGTGCGGAAATACTCAAATTGTGCAACTCATTTGGTCTTTACTCATTTCATTTTTAAATTAATAAAGACGACAATTGCGTATTTCTGCGCACCTAATTCCTGTATTTATTTAAGACCTTTATAGCGAATTCCTACTATTCCAAGTGTACATCAGCAGGGCAATTTTTCAAACAGTAATAAAAAACTTTTTTGAGGTTAAATGAGATATTTATTATTATTTATTGGGTAAGCAACTACGTGATTGCGGATTTTGTCTATAGGCAAAGCACATTTAACTTAGTTTTTTGTTAGCAGAGTTCGAAAATTTTATGAACGTTGAATTATAACTGATGAGGTAAGGGTGCCTTGATCGGTAATACGCTATTTTATTTATCGTAAAAGTGCTGTTGTGAATGTGATATGTGATTTTGATAGTTGTTGCGTTGTAATTCATTGTTGATTCGTTCTCCTACGCTGCAAAGCCTGTTGACTTCGTTGCTTAGTGATGTGTCGTTGTGATGCTTGTTTGCTCTTTCGGTATTCTGCAGCGTCGTCCAAAGTCGATGCGTTCTTCTTCTCGATGCTCTGCTTGAATATGCTTGCTGGCTGTGTTGTTTCGATATGATGATCTCGTAGCAGTTGCAAGGGTTTTTATTGGGAGAGATTGATCGTCATTCCTTCCCTACGTTGATTAGCCAATAGAATAAAGTTCCATAGTCCATAGCTGCACACGAAAAGTGTCTAGTTGCCTGGATGTGTAGACAAAGCACGAGAAAAATATGTGAGGAATAGAGAAAACCGTCCGCCTCGGCGGCACCTGTGTGTTTACTTAGTAAGTAAGCATCGCTTTAAATATCTGGCGATCGAACGGTCCGTCGCATCGATACCTCACATAGGGCTTTGTTCGATAAGTTTTATGGCCTTTAAGAAAGAGTATTCGAATACGTTGTTCTTGATTTAAATAATATCGAAACTTATGTTATGCTTTCTTAATACATTTGCGTAACGACGCAACATACCGCCCCCTTGAACGGCTCCCGTTAAAAATTACACTATTTATAACT
Source organism: Polistes metricus (assembly GCA_010416925.1). NCBI lineage: Eukaryota > Metazoa > Arthropoda > Insecta > Hymenoptera > Vespidae > Polistes > Polistes metricus. Next base: position 126,765 of record QUOH01000088.1, read on the forward strand.
TAGAATACAACCTATTTACATACTATCAAAATTATATATAAGACAATTTCTTTGTCTTGGTAGTGATGGTAACTGCGGTTGAATAATTAGTACAACGGTTGATGCTAAGTTGAAACTGAATCAACAATATGTACAGCTTTCTTTTATTATGATTAAAACGAATATAACTTAAATAATAAATAATAAACGATATATAATATATAATAAACTTAAAATATTAAACCTAAATAATAAATGAATATAACAAAAATATCTCTACAAGTTTACTTCTCGTCTCACGTAGTTACGACTCTCAAGTGCCGCGGCAAGGCGACTTGAGCTTGGTCTGAATGTCAAGCAGCTCCATCTAGCGAGTCGCCTTACAGTTTGGATTTATCCCCAAACTTACATATATATATATATATATAATATGTTTGTAATCCTTAATTTGTTGAGAGTAAGAACAACAATTAGGTTCGTCTAAAAATAGGAGTAATTTATTTAAAAATAATAATTTAGATTAACAATTCTACAATATTTACACGTGGTCAACTGACCTAAAAATAAGAGAATCAACAATTAAAAGTTTATGCTCCCGTTTCTCTATTAATCGATACCAATCTTAATACGTTTTTAATTAAATTTAATTTGCAAGATTTTTCTACTAAACTTCTAAAACGCTCTTGCCAGATTTAAAGACTGTCACTCCTGCAAGATTTATACAACAACTGTCTCTCCCTTCCTATCTCTCTAATGTTTTTGTTTATCCGATGTATTGCGCAACATCCAAACAGCTAATCACTCAATACACAAGCACATGTATACAAAGCTTACATATATATATATATTCATAGCGTGACCAGGTTAAAAGAGGGAGGATTGAAAGTATGAGAAAATAACTACTAATTACTATTTTTTATTAAGTTAACAAATAAAAAGAAAGGAAAAATATTTTCAATCGATCGATATATTATATATGTAACGAAATATTACTATCTATTTTTCGTCACCTTTACTAATAATTTAAATTGGTTGCTGTCTTACAGTTAAGACGCGCAGGCGTATTAGGCTTAGAAAGATTCGAGAACGTTATAAACGAGACTGAAAATATAGAAACGGTTAGTAGTTTGCTAAGCAGAGACGGTTAGATTTCAAATTCCGAAGCTAGTAATAAGACAATAAAATAAGAGTGAATATTAGCTGTAAATATTGTTTCTCTTATTTGCAGGTAATGCAACTGATGTATATAGTGTAGTTTCAAGTGTAATTTGTATTTTTACAATGTAAAGCAATGCAGATAATGTAGTTTAGTGTAAATAATGTTAATAAAATAATCGAGAGAGACTCTAATTTGCAGAAACTCAAGGAAGTTATATTTCCAAGACATCATCCCTATAAGAACCATATAGAATATACCTTATAAAACAACATTTTTATTGCTAATTAAGAAAAAAATACAATTAGCTGAGATGGACAGTTTAAAATTTACATTTATTCTGAAAGCACATCCCAACGATCAAAAGTCAAACGTGATATCTCTGACGAAAATAACAACACAGGACAATAAAAGTTATGCTATGCCTGTGCAATATCAGCTGATGGAGCACCATAAGAAGCTGGCATCAACAATAGCATGTAAACAAATACAAAATTCGTTAAATAAAAGAGGACAAACTCGAAATATGAATATTAAATTACCAACGGATATATGTAGATTATACAGAGACGAAGAGGAAAATATGGTATTTAAAGACTACGTATTGGAAGAGATATTAACGGAAACACCGGCTACGTCACCACTAAACCTGCCGGGAGAAATGTTTACAAAGATCTGGGAGGAATTGGAAAAACAACAAGGGAACAAAGATTCGGGAAAACAAAATATAAAAAAATTATCAGAAAAGTTTGTATTAGAAAAATTTTCAGGTAAAAGTTTTAATGTAACTGAATGGATGGATCCGTTTTAACGCGAATGTACTCGATTAGGTATTTAAAACGATATATATAAGACGATATAGATAAAATTGAGATATGTAGATTGTTTTTAGAAGACGGATGTATGGACTGGTATAATGCAATGCTTATAAGTCTAACGATACAGTCAGAGTGGTCGCAATGGAAAGAAAAATTTTGCGAAGTTTACGCGGACAAAGGGTGGCTTCCAGATACTAATGCGATGTCATATAAATATTTATCCGGTTCATTGTTGGATTATGCTGTGCGAAAACATAACCTTTTATTACAGACTGATAAGAAAATAAAAGTAACTACTTTAATTAATCTTATTGTGGTAGGATTACCAAATTCCATAAGGAATAGAATAGATAGATAGAAAATAATAACGGTCGAAAACCTGCCCATCGAGATTAGAGGCCTAGAATATGTGATAAAAAATGTAGTGAGGAAGACTACTTTTAATTATGAAAAAAAACCTAGAAAGAACTGTAAAAAACCGGGCTAGAATGATCAAAACTCCTTGGTTCCGCCCAGAGATTAAGGAAATATGCAAAAAAAAGAAAATGGCATACCTTAACTATAGGACATTAAGAACACCTGAGTAATACGAAACGTATAGACGAATCCGGAATCAAACAGCGACATTAGTAAGGAAAACAAAGCAAAATTATTGGGAGAATTTTTCGAAAAGAATGGAGAGTGACTTCTATGGACTCCAAAAACAAATCTGGCGATTTATTAGAAATAAAAAAAAAGAGGTCAATGAAATGATAGAAACAAACCAGATCACAAAAGAAAATTGGATTAACTATCTAACAGAGCTCTATAAATCAGAAGAACCTCGAACGGAACTGAATACGCCAGAAATAATAACCAGAAGCGACATACAAATTGAGTCCAGTGATGTAGAAACAGATATTCGAAGACTAAAGAATAGGAAGAGCTCAGGGCAAGATGGCATCCAAAACGAGTTAATAAAATATGGTGGCCAACGTCTCACACAACAACTAACTTTCCTAATCCAAAAAATACTATGCCAACAAAAAATACCTGACGAATGGCGCACTAGCACAACTATAGTTATGTTTAAAAAAGGAGACAAACAGCTGCCTACAAACTACAGGGGAATAAACCTTTTAAACACTTCATTAAAACTAAGAACAAAGATTATAACGAATAAAATTAACAGCTTAACGAATCTAGAAGACGAACAACAGGGATTCAGATCAGGCAGATCGTGCACAGACGCGGTTTTCATCATAAGACAAATATCAGAAAAATCAATTGAATACAACAGGCCAGCATATATGTGTTTCATTGATTTGGAAAAGGCATTCGACCGAGTGCAGTTAAAGGATGTTATACACCTCCTCTATAACCGGCAAATTCCGAATAATCTTTTCAAGACCATAGAGAACATCTATAGAAACAATAAGATCCAAGCTAAGATAAATAGTGCCTTGACTGAACGAATTGATGCTTGTCGTGGTATCCGACAAGGGAATTCCCTAAGTCCCCTGCTTTTTAACATCATTATGGACGAAATAATAGGAAACGGAAGACTGCTAAAAGGATATAAAATGGGCAGTGAAGAAATAACCATCCTATGCTATGCTGATGACGCTGTATTAGTGGCCGAAAATGAGGATGATCTACAACGTCTACTACACCGATTTAACTGCATAGCCAAATCATTCAACATGAAAATATCGGCCCAGAAAACAAAATGCATGACAACATCAATGACACCGTTAAGATGTAAACTGGAAATTGAAGGGAAGGTTATTCAGCTGGACATGAGATTTAAGTACCTAGGAATAGAAATCTCAGGATATGGTGATGTTGAATCAGAGGTAAGAGAACAGACAATGAAGGCATCTAGAATAGCGGGTTGTTCGAATGACACAATGTGGCGAAACAAAAGCATGGATATAGAGACTAAAGCAAGAATCTATAAGGCAACGGTGAGACCTATTATAACATATACCGCAGAAACTCGACCAGACTCAGCGAAAACGAAACAGTTACTAGAGACAACCGAAATTAGAGTTCTTCGGAGAATAGTTGGAAAAACACTATTGGACCGAGAGAGAAGTGAAGATATAAGAAGAACATGCAAAGTAGAGAACATTAACGAATGGATACTAAAAAGAAAAAAAGAATGGAACGAACATATCAACAGAATGGACAACGGAAGAATTGTCAGAATTGCACGGAATAAGTCACTGGTAGGCCGGCGAAGCACGGGGCGCCCACGAAAACGATGGTGCGACAATTTAACAGTGCAATAGGCATAAAAACATCGTTACGAAGCAGGCAATTTGCCTAAACCAAAGAATGAAGAAGAAGAAGATATTTATATATATATATTTATAGCGTGACCAGGTAAAAAGGAGGAGGATTGAAAATATGAAAAGAAAAGCTACTAATTATTCTTTTCTATTAAGTTAACAAAATAACTTCAAAAAAGATAGGAAAATTATTTTCAATCGATCGATATATTATATATATAAGAAAGAATAAAAATATAAATAACTTCAAAAAGAATAAAAAAATATAAAAATATAGATATCAGTCCACATTAAATGTAAGGATGATATATCCAATTACTTTATGCGTCAACGGCCATGGCGCGGTTACAGCATTAGTTCTCGCTCGATCATTTAAGTAAAGCATCGCTGAGTACGATTAGTATTTGGATGGGGATGACCTGCTTGAGAAAAAAAGGGGAAGAAGAAGGGAACACAACCTCAGGCCGTAAACTTGAAATCGCTTTGTCGCGCGTCGTAAATACCGACAAACTTCATGGTGTCGTTTTCCCCGACGCTCGGAACCAAATCACTCCCCATTACATTTTCTACAACGCGCCAAAAGAAGTATAACTTCAATAATAAACCAATGTAGAATATTAAAACAAATTTGTTTTTTTTGTATTTAATTTCGTCTGTTCAGAAAATTTATCTCGATTATCGAATTTATTGCATTATTGTGATATGTGTTACCAATGTTTAAATTAAAAAATCCTATTAAAAGAGGATTAGAAAAACTTTGATCTTGACCATAAACAAGATCTATTGCCTTTAATTCTTCGAGATCCATCGGTTTGATTGTTGTACTATCAGCCTCGATGTAATTTATGTCGCTTGGATTTAGACCACAGTGTTTTAATGTCTGTTTCATAATTTAAGCCTGAGATTCGGCTTTGGAAATAGATAAGTGTTTCTTGGAATTGCTTCAGAGTACATAACACAAAGATTAACGACCTCGGCATAAATTCGCTTTGCATTTTTTGCTCTTTCTAGGAAAATTGTTTCTATCAAGTCGCTTTCCGAGAATCTTGAATCTTTCTTTGCAAAAGACCTATTTACTCCGTCTGCTGACAGCAAACTTAAATAATTGAATGCACAAAAAAAAAATCATTTATAAATTTCGTAAAAATTCGACTTTGATGTTCTGAGATTTACTTATTACGGAAATGAAATAATATTAGAAAAATTGCCTTTTTGTTTGTACATGCAAGAACAGGAATAAATTATACTTAGTTTAATTTTATTTTACCTAAATGATGCAGTTTGTCAGATACTTGGAGAAGTAAGCTTATGACACAACCACTAACGATCGCATAATCGCAATATCCAGCTTTTATAGCTTCGTACGATATTTTAATTGCAAGTGAACCTGATGTGTTGGTTGAATCGATGGTGCAGCTTGAGCCAGTTGAACCCATACAATACATGATCCGGTTTGAGAGCAAATTATGCTTCTTCATAGCAATTATTGGTTTCCTCTTCTTCTCCTCCATGTGCCTCTCATTCCTTCCATTCTTCTGTAATATGTATCTTAAATAAGTATCTTATTTTCTCAACTCCCTCTGCTTCTTTGTCTCACTACTTCCACATTCTATCTTTCCTTTTCTTTTTTCGAATATCAGAATTTTTGTTTTCGCTTCACTCAATATCATCTTCTTACTTTACAGATACATTCTAAACCTCCTTAGCATAACTTTCAGCTCTTCTTCTCTATCTGCTACCAAGACAATATCATCAGCATACTATACACTCCTCACCTTCTCGTTCCCAACTCTACATTCTCCTACTTGCCCTTTTTTCATCTCCACCATTAATCCCGCCGTATATATACTAAAATTAGTTAGGTTTAACGGACATCCTTGCCTTACTCCCTTTTCCATCAAAAATTCCTCCGCTTCTTCCTCTCCTACTTTGATTACATTTATCGTTTCTTAATATATATCCATAAGCCTCCTCCTTAAATTAAACCCCACCTACATCTCCCACAACCTCTCTATTAACATTTCTCTGTCAACTCTGTCAAATGCCTCTCTAAGGTCAACAAAACATGCAAAAACTTTTCCTTTCGGCTTACTTAGCTTATCATCTACTATATGTTTAATTGTACATATTGCTTCTACTACTCCTCTCTTCTCTCTAAAACTAAACTAGCTCTCCGCTAATTTACCCTCTACTTTCTTCTTCAACATTTCATTTATCATACTAGCGTATATTTTATAAGCTGTGCACGTTAATGTGACTCTTCTGTAATTTTCTATATTATCTTTATTCCCTTTTTTGTAAATCATGAACATTGTCTATTTTCTCCATTGCTCCTGTATCTCCCCCTCTTTCCATATTTTCCTCAATAACTCCCACAGAGCTGTCTCTACCTCCTTTGGCATATATATTCACACTTCATTCTCTAACTTATGCTCACCTAGTGCCCTTTATCACAATATTTTTCCTTCTTTTCTCCCTCTCACCTCTTTCCTTATCCCATTCCAGTCTGCATATTGTCTGCTCTAGTGTCTTCTATTCCTCCATTTATTGTTGTATTTCTTTCATCCTAAATTTCTTCTCCTGTTTCTATTCCTCTTCCCTTTTTTCTAATATGCTAATCAAACTTTCTAATTACCTTTCCATTTGATCCAACTTCTCATTCATCACTCTAATATCATGGTTCTACTTCCCAAAACATAACCTTGACTGCTTAATCTCTTTTGCGCCTGCATTGCCCCTTATTTTCATATTTCCGCTCGCTTTACCATTCATTTTATTATTTTTCAGTGACCAGTTAGAAATCTACCTTACCGATTTTTCCACCAACTCTTTATCCGCTATCCTAACCACACTTTATCACGCGTCCTCTCACTTTTACAAAATTACCACCCCTTAACACTCTTTTACTCTTTATAGACCCCTAAAGTTCTTACTTTACTTTACCGAACCTTATCTATTCCAATTGCTTTTCCTCTTTAACCTTTTATTTTTTAACTTATCACTCTTTTTTTGGGATCTTTCTTTTTCGCGTCCTCTCTCTCTCTCTCTCTCGTACCAACTAAAAGTCTCTTTCATATATTATAGTTTTTTTAGAAATACTTTTTAAACATAATTAATTCAGGATCAAAGAATTTAAGTATTACAGGAAATTAACATTGTATAAAATAAAAAAGAATTTAATCACAAGATAAATGTTTTTATTAAACATTTTAATTAACATTTTTTTTAAAGCATTTAAAGGATCATAAATCTCAGAAAATAGCAATACTTGAGAAAATATTTTCAGGTTTTAATATTGCACGCGTAAGGCACTTTAACAATAATTAACTTAGATGATAAGAAAAATGTTGCATTAGAAATATCCAGGACACTAAGGGGATTTTTAAAGAAGAAGAATAACTACTAGGTAATGGAAAACTCAAAAAATGAACAAGAAAAAACAATTTCAAAACAAGTACTCTTTGTTACTTGAAAATTTTTTATTTAAAATGTTCTTGGTATAACCGCACTGGTAAATTATGTTTAAATATTTATTTATGCCTCTGATTTAGCAAATTAAATGCTTTTATGTATGAAGTATTGTTATTGTACTTCCATTTGAAAGAAATCTTTCCCTCGGCTTCTGATTACCTATGACATAAGATTGTCTTTTTATATAGGGAAAAACTATAAGTATGTGATCTATAGAGTAAACGATTCGAGATACTAAATATTTTTAAATTTATTAAAATCTTATTATGATTGATAAAAATATTTGTTTTTAAGATCTTATAAATCAGTAGAACAGACGTATATAGAAAAATTCTTCCATATGTCATAGTTGTTTTACAAATACTATTCGAAGATACTTAATGCAGCATCAACGTATTCAAGTATTAAAGGTAATTAACAATGTATAACATAAAAAATAATTTAATCTCAAGTAAGATTTTTTTATTCAATATTTTAGTTTACATAATTTTTAGAGCATTATAAGGATCAAAAATCCCAGGAAATAGCAATACTTGAGAAAATATTTCCTGTTTGGAGTATAGAAAGCATTAGAAACTCTAATGAAAATATAATTAGTTTTTTTAAGAAAACTAATTGATTGTTTTTTATATAAGAAAAAACTATCCGTATGCCATCTACAATGTAAACGATTCGATATACCTAATACTTTTTAATTCAATAACATGTTTTACTTGATTGATTAAAAAATTTTTTCTAGACATTAAAAATCCGTTGAACAGACGTTTTTTTTTTTTAACTCAACACATGTTTACAATTTGTCCGAATGCACTTGCTAAATTATTATATAAGTGACAAAGATAGAACGTAGACGGTTTCTCTAATGAGAAAGCGTCGCTATTGTCGGTTTTTTCAATTAGTTATATTTTTACTAGGTCTCCTTGGTGGATTCTTTTGAGCCTTCTAGGGATATATTGGTTTTACTTATCGTTGGCTAGCGGGTTTATGAGCGTATCAATTCTTTTTTTGTATCTGCACGTTTACTTGTTTTTTTCTTCTTTTATGGTGGGAATATTTAGGTTCTTCTTCATCTCTTCATTACGGACGTACCATGAAGCACCTATGATTTTGAACATACGTAAATAGCAATATACTTCGATATAATATAATTTTTTTAGAAATACTTTTAGAACATTATTTATACAAGATCAAAGAATTTAATGTTAAAGAATATTCTTCTTTAAATCGTTTGTAAATACAGACGTGTTTATCTACCGCTCCTGTGAATATATTTAAATAAATACGTTGAGGTACAGTGTAACGTACTTTAGTTTGACATAGCAGATACAAGGGTGAAGCGACCAGTATCCTAACGAAGTAACACTGCTTCACGCGGGCAACCGCGTGTTTTATCCTATGACGAAAAGATTTGACCATAGAAACTATCAAGATCCAACCAAACAAACAATCCTCTAACCTTGTTCATACAGAAAAGAGAATAATCAAAATAGATAATAGAAACTCGTGTATGGAAAGTGAAATGAATACAGATTCGAAAGATTCGCAAAACTGGATTACCGCTAAATGAACCAAATTACACGGGGTTCAAAAAAACGCTAGATGGGTGAACCAAAAAACTATAATAATAACTCCTCTTCACCACTACAAACAAAATGGCTTCAAGAAATACCCATTAGCTACTCTTACAATCTACTAGACAAGCTAACATTACCGCAAAATACTATAGAAAAATTGGAAGGAAGAAAAGCTGTAAAACCATCACCAATATACATTGACGCAGAGATCATTGACGCTCTGCTCCAGTTACTGGTTGAAACAGTTGTACAATATAACTGTGTAATAAAGCAACTTAAAGATAACCAAGGGAAAGTACATAATACTACATCAGATACGTTCAGAAAGGTAGTAAATGCTCTAATTACTAAAAACGCGGGATACCACACGTATCAAGAAAAAAACGAGAAAAGCTATAAAATCGTAATGTGAAAACTTAATTCCAAGTCTAATACAGATAAAATAACAATTGAATTGAAAAACTGTATTTTTTTTTTTTTTTTATTAGAATTATATGAATTTACAATCAATTCTTAACGAGAATTATGAGTAGTTTAAGATGACTTGATTCGCTTTATCTATTAGTCTTCTAGGCCATCCACCGGTTGTCGATTTAGGCGTATGTCTTGTATTTGACGTGTGAATCGCCTGGTTGCTTTCCAAAGTGAATAGTTACTGTTAACTACGGGATTTAAATTTGGTAGAAAAAGGTCTATAGTCCTTCATTTTTAAAGTTTTTAAGATTTTTCCTTATAATCCTCGTTGCTTTATTTAATTTCTGTTTTTCAACCGGTAATTTGTTATTTTGCTAAATTATTCTCAGCTTTTGTTCTCTTGGATTTTTGTTATAATATATTCATGGAACTGGTTGCTATTCCTATATTTAGGACTAAGTGTAGAGCCTCGAGCTGCATTTATTATATTGTTTGATAGGTAATTTATTGCAACGTCTACATCGTCGGTCGTTACCAATGGTGTTGCGGCTTTAGTAGCAGTACTGACTGTCTCTCGAAAATGATCTCATTTTGTAAATTTATTGCATATGGAGCTTGGAGAGTTATTCTCAACAATTGTTGTGTTTATTGTTATTATGATTGGAGAATGGTCAGAAGAAAGGTCATGTAAAGAGCATACCTGTATATATCTAGGAGATATATTTTTAATTATGTAAAACTCAAGCAAATCTGGGATTTTGTTGACATCTGTTGGCCAATACGTAGCTTCTCCAGAACCAATAAATGTTGCTTTATTTGTTTCTATATTTTTAAAGAGAGTTCTCCCCCTTTGGGTTTAAAATTTTACTGCTTCAATGGTTATTTTTAGCATTAAAATCACTTCCTACCATGTATCTGGTGCCTAGACTTTCCGAGAAATGATCGAATTCTGCTTTTTGAATATTGGGTTTAGGAGGGCTGTAGACTGCGTAGATAGCTAGTGGGCTATTCCAGTCTTAAATCATTACATTTTTTGCCTGGAGGTAGTCTTGTTTGTAGGGTGCAAGTTCGTAATGTTTAAGACTAGATATAATTATAATCCCTGTACATTCATGTGCTCTTTAACTTGGATGATTCGTGCAGTAAACCTTAAAGACAAAAATTTTTAAGTAAGCTTTGTCAGTAAAGTGTGTCTCCGATACCAGCATTATTTAAATATCCTGATGTTTCAAGAAAGCTTCCAACTCAACTTTTCGTTGCAATAAACCATTGGCATTCTAAACAGCGATATGTAATCTTCGTTATTTGCCGATACTTTACAATTTACTTACGATAACTGGTAACAATGAAATGAGGATGTTTATTTGACTAGATTGTTTTTCAATGAGTTTTTCCAATTTCCTCAGACTTTCGGAAGATTTTGTACAATTGCTTGTATTTTTGTAGTTGAATGTCTCCAGGTTTGAATTATTTTATTATTATTATTATTTTATTACTATGACGGGCAATTATTTCCCTTCGTTGCCTGAGAATAAGATACCAGTTGTTTTTTGTAATATTGGTTTTTCCCCACCTGGTCGGCTTGTAGTGTGGTCTAAATATTATGATTTTCCCTGAGACTTGGTTTTGGGAATGTTTTCTTAAGCTGTTCTTGATACCGTAGACATCTCTTGTAGTTCGCAGTATGGAGGCCGCTACATAGAATACAGGTTGGTAAAGTCTCTATGGATTTTTTGCAATCAGCTGTGGCGTGTTGACCTGCGCATTTGACACATTGGTATGTGCGATTGCAATACCTCTGAATGTGATCGTACCTTTGGCACTTTTTGCATTGAACTATTTCTTTCTTTTTTAGGGGTGGTTCAATTTTACTATTGTATTTTTTAGTTTGTTTATGTTATATATTGTGTTATTATTTGGTATCTGTTTCAAGTCAATATAGAACATTGATAGCAGGTTATGTGTTACCCTATGTCTTATATTGCTGATGTTTACAACTTCATGCCCAAGCTCTAGAAGTTCGTCCTTTAGGGCATTCAAATCAACAGAATGATGAATGTTGAGCAAGATAACCCGAAACGACTGTTCCTGTTTTAATTGATATGTGTGAAAATTAGCGTTCAATGATTTCAAAATTCTCACAATTTTTCTATAAGACTCTGAATTAGCCAGCAGGACACGAACCTGATTATTGCTTATCTTAAGAGTGTAGCTTTTTTCATGCACAACTTCTTCTAAACATTTCTTCAGTGATTGAATATCAATAACGTCATCTATATATATCTGGGGAGGAGAAGGAGGCTCTTTTCCTGACTTTCTCTTTACTGGAGCCGGTGCATCTACTTTCGTGAACTCATTCAGGACTTATTACCTATTTGCTGTAGTAAAACTCCTTCCATTTTATGATTTTTATTGTTGTTATCATCCTCTGATCGTGGTGTTTTGCTGCTATAATTATTATTCGGACGCATGGATCCAGTAGCTATTTCCCAAGGCGGTGGCCTGAATGTTTGCATATCTTTGTCAAGGATATGCGAAAGGCTTATATCCATTGACGTTACTGAGTCAAAAGATTTCAAGTTTAACGTCTTTCTAACGATTTTCTAGCGCACTGGCTCTTTAAGATAAAAACAAATATATATATGAGATTAAAACCCTGCTTAATACAGTAATTAAAGTAGAACTACCAAAAACTAAAAGAGAAATACTTCAATGCACAAGATGCTAAGCCTATGGGCACACAAAAACTTACTGTAACAGAAATCCTGCATGTGTAAAATGTGCAAAAAATCATTTAACAGCACTCTGTCCTCAAGAGGGCAAAATAGAAAAAGTCATGTGTGTAAACTGCAACGGTAACCACCCAGCAAATTACAAAGAATGTCAGACAAGAAAATTACTACAACAAAAACTATATCCAACGTTGAGAAAAAAAGTATTGGAAAAACTTTTCTAAAGATTTTTATGAAAAAAAAAACTAAAATAAACAAATCATGAATGCCAACAGGGATAATACACCGATAGTTGAACTCAGCGAATCAAGGAGATGCTATGCCGATGTAACCAAACGTGCACATACAAATACAAAAGACTTAAACACTGAGGAGACATCGGACATTAAAGAACTACTAAAACAATCTATTAAAAATACAGAAATCATTACCACAATGATAATGGAGTAAAATTCTCTTTTAAAACAACAAACACAACAAATTACCACAATGCTACAACTATTAACAAAAACGCTACTTAATAACAAATAATGGATACACAAATAAAAATAGCGGTTTGGAACAGCAACGGATTACAACAATGAATTCAAGAAACCAAAGCATTCATATACACGCATGATATAGACATTCTACTCGTATCTGAAACTCATCTCACAGACAAAAACTATATAAATATTCCATACTACACCATGCATGACACAAAACATCCTTCAGGTAAAGCGCATGGTGAAACTGCCATAATTATTAAGAACGAGATCAAACATAATCTATTCAGTAAAACAACTCACGATTACCTTTAAGCCACCACAATTACCTTAAGAACTCAGGGTAATTCCCTTAAACTCTCGGCTATTTATTCACCGTCAAAATTCAAAATTACAATAAATCAATGGAACTACTTTTTCAAGGCATTAGAGAATAAATTTGTAACAGCTTGCAACTTTAATGCCAAACATCCATATTGGGGATAAAAACCACCTCACTAAGAGGTAATATTTTAAACTCCTACATAACGAACGCAAACCTAGACATTCTCACGACAGGTGAACAAACATACTGCCCATCAGCTTCTAATAATACTTCCGACTTCATAGACTTCAGCGTCCTTAATGGCCTAAACCTAATGCACTTCAAAACCGAATCATCACTTGATTTCAGTTCAGACCATTAACCTATAATAATAACTTACCAGAAAAAATCTATAATATATAAAAAATTACAAACTCTGTGCAATGAAAGTACAAATTGGATGATCTTAAAAGAAATTTCAGAATCCAAATTAAACTGTAATATTCCGCTCAAGACGTTTTTACAAATAGAAAAAGCTTTTAATAATTTATCATATGGTATACAAGAAGCAGCGTGGGCATCTACATCTCAAAATGTTTTACCCAGAAGTCGTGTTACGGTCAGAGCAAACCTTGCAGTCCCTTTTTGTGCTGTTTTACTTAGTCGCTTGATTTAAGATTTCAAATAAATCGGACACTGCAGCAGCGCAGCTCGAATTCACACTTAGAATCAACCGTGCGCTGTATCGGCACCGCTCGATTGCAAAGGGTTTACTCATCACCTTATCAGATTCTTTCCATTATTACTTTAACATTATTTAATATTTTATTCTTATGGATTACATATATACTTATGAATACACAGAACATGTACTTAGGTAATCTACTTGGCCATCTTATCTTCTTACTTCCGTTAAGAGTCTTCTCTATAGATATCGCTTCTACCGTTGCGCACGCATGCCTACATACACACTCTACTTATAAGACTTAATACCTAGTATAAGTAGCATAAAAATTACTCTTATCCTAACAGTAAATTCATATAGACCGATATCGCTCTTATTATTACTATCTAAATTGCTGGAAAAAATAATATAAAATGAATAGAATAATTTCAGACTAAAACCTGATTCCTGACCATCAGTTTAAATTCTGAAACAAACACTCTACCGTTGAACAAGTATACAGACTAACTAATACGATAATCAAAGCTTTAGAAAATAAAGAGTACTGTTCCGCCGTCTTCATAGATGTAGAAAAAGCTTTCGATAAAGTGTAGCATAACGAATTATAACAAATAATAAATAAACACTTTCCACACTCGTATTACAAACTCCTAAAATCTTACCTTTCTGAAAGAACATTTTATGTAAAAATAAAAGACACTCATTCGAACATCAAACTAATCAAAGCTGGGGTTTCGCAGGTAAGTATCTGTGGACCTGTTCTTTACACCCTCTATACAGCAAAAATGCCAATAAACGCAAACTGTACAGTCTTAACATTTGCAGACGACACAGCAATGCTTACCATCAAGAAAGACGCAAAACAAGCAATTCAATCGTTACAAAACCAAATCAACTCTCTCGAAGAATAGCTACATAAGAGAAAGATCGAGGTAAACTCTACCAAGAGTAAATATATTACGTTTACACTGAGGAAAAACAAAATACCGAAACTACAATTATATAATACAGAAATTCCACAAGTAACAACAGTAAAGAATTTAGGACTACACCTAGATTCCAATCTAACATGGAAAAAGCATATGAATGACAAAATCGAAGAAATTTGTTTAAAAAGGAGACAAATGGCTTGACAAACTGGCAAAAAATCAAAACTTAGCATGGAAAACAAACTGATAATTTACAAAACAATAATAAAACCAATCTGGACATATGGATTAAAACTATGGGGTATAGCAGCTAATAGCCACATTGCAAGCTAAAGGCTCAACAATCCATAACCAAACGCAAAATCGTGAATGCTCCATGGTACATCCGTAAGGAAGGGATAAGGAAAGATTTAAATATTCCCACGATAGAAAAAGAGATAACCAAGTCAAGCTGCAGATACAAAAGAAGAATTGATACGCACATAAACCCGCTAGCCAAAGATTACTAAAACCAATATATCCGTAGAAATCTGAAAAGAATTCACTCAGAAGACCTAGTAAAAACTAAACCTAAATGAAATAAACGACAATAGCGACACTATCTCATTGGAAAAACCGTCCACGTGCTACCTTTTTTCACTTATATAACAATTTATCAAATGTCTGTGGACAGATTGTAAAGTTGTATGAAGTTAATATAAAAACAAACAAAAAAATATTACAGAAAATTAACAATCTATAACATTTGAAAGAATTTAATTACCAGTAAAATTTTGTATTTTACGTTTAATTAAATATTTGTTTCTAAGCATTATGAGAATTATTAATCTCACGAAAATGCAATATATTAAAAAATATTTCCAGCAGTTAGTATTGTAAGCAGAAGAAACTTTAACAGAAATTAAGTTAGATAGGAAAAACAATGACGCAGTATTAATATCCAGTACACCTATGAGATTTTCAAAGAGTAAGGATAACAACCTGTATATAGAAAAGTAAAAAGGTTTATAATATAATTATATCTATAGTGCGTGTGCAAAGCGATTTGAAATTTACAGCATAAAGTTAGTTGCTAGTTAAAGCTATTTTGTTTTAATGTTAACTTGTACCATATATAAGAAAAAATCAGTTACTTCTTTGACTTGTCACCAGAGAGCGAATACCATTTGCCGTTTCTCAAAAGCAAAATGCTATATTTGATCTCTATATATGATTCGATCAGAAATAAAATTTTAGATCGTATTTCATGTGATCATCTTTGTAGTATATATTTAAAACTGCTTTTTATAAAGCTGAGTCGATGTAACTACGATGACAGCTGTAGCCTTCTTTTTTGAGCGGAGAAGGACGGATTCGGAGTTTTGTTTTTAACATCAAGATTTGGTCACTGATGATCGTTTACACCTATTACTTAATTAAGAAAGCTAAAGGAAGTAGAGCTTTCCAAATAAATATTAAAGGAACGTTTAATAGTAACTTTATATTTAATTATATCATTTTCTTCACAACGATTTTCAAAGCGAAAACATTTTTAGAAACGTTGTGATTGAAAACTTTACGAAAAACGAGAAAGCAGCACAGAAAAAAGAGCAAACATTTAAACCTATAAAACTATAAAAACACTTTAAAATATTACAGGAAATGGCAAATATCTTCAACTGATTACTTGTGCTGTAAATTAAAAAATATTATAATAATAAGTAATTCGAAAAATATTTTCTTTCCCGATTTTAGGATTAAGTTAGCGATATATTTAATGAAATTTTTTAATGAAGAGGATTGCATCTTATCAAGCAATAACATACAGAAATACCGTTGTTAGATGTTACAACGGTAAAATTATTTTTGCATATTTTATGTCATTATTCTTTTCCTACTGTTATAAAAACAATAGTATTATTTAAAAATTTATCAGAATCGACATTAACTTAAATTATAATTTTTTACTATTGGATGTGTTAAAGTTACGGTGATCTACACGACAGTCAATCTGTTAAAGAAATAAGTGGCAATTTCTACCAATAATCATTAATTGAATTAGTAATCATAGCTTATATGGAAAAATCTAGTGTAATTTTGAACAGGTTATATGCCTCTACTTTTCCTTTATGAAAATAATAAATTTTATTTACACATTTTTTAATTCTGAATATCAAAGTTTAATAATCTTTAAATATGAATCACGACATTTAAATATTATTTATTTTCGGTCGTAAAGAATAATAAATGATAGGAATGTTAAGTAGTCAACGTCTTGATATATAAAGAATACGTGAAAACGTGAAAACACTCTAAAGTTTGGCAGTTTGCTAGATACTATATCTGACTCTTTTTTTATACAAGCTCTTTTCTCCTACGCTATATATCATATATATATTATAGGGAAAGTTTGATCTGCCAATATTGTGAGTTTTTCTTTGCCGTTGTCCACAATGCCAGGCATTTTTAATCAACGTAAGGAAACAAAAAATTGTATCATATCTGGTAATAATAATTAATTCGACTATTAAACAATTTAATTTATTTATTTATAAACCTTTTTTCTGATTGTTCCTAATTTATACTCTAATAACTGTACTTTTTAATTTTATTATAATTGTTGCAAAATCAATTAAAAGAATTGAAGTTAAATGTAATAAAAATTTAGGACATTTGTAGCTTTTGATCTTATAATACTTATGTATTTATTCTGCTATGTGGCAGAATCGTCATAAGACCTAATGTAAAATAAAAATTATTTTAAATTGGAATAACATTTAAACGACAATAGAAACGATTTTAAGTTTTTACAATAGCCTTATGCAGTTAGATAGAGATATTCTTCTCAGTTAATATTTACTTCGTCACGTTTTACTATACCTTTTTAACAACTATAAATGCTTATAAAATGCTATACATATTTATTAAACAAATAATAAATAAAATTAAAAAGTTTAATCTTAGGTTTTCTGGCTATAGTTTTTTAAGATCTTTGAACAAATGTAAAAGTTTTTAAAGACAATACATTGCACCATTAACGAAATACAGATAGCAAATCTTTTGCAAGAACGCAGTAGTAGGATTTCGAAAAAAATTTTATATTTATTTACATTTCAGTAGCGTGACGAGTTAAAAACGCAGTATCCTTAACGTAATATCGTCGAAGTAAATCCTGGACATGGCAATTTTTTTTCTTGATTTTCTTTGTTTCCGTTTTTATTTTTGGTATTCTAAAGTATTTTAATGTACTTTATACTTTTTTAAATTTTTATTAGAGTATGTGATATTAATTTTATAGGAAACATTATAAACATAGTTGCACCTGGATTATAAAGCGTGAAATGTGCTTGAAATTATACTGCTTTTAACGTGTTTGAGAATAGATGATGAAAATGAAATTTTACGATGCTTGAACCACTACTATCACTGAATCTACATCTTGAAGTTTGTCGGAATTACGATGCGTGGGCACATCGATTTCAAAATAACGGCATAAGGTAATCGATAATTCTCCCTTAAATTAAGTTGGACTGATAGGTATCTATATTCTGATTTTTAATATACACATCACATTATCATTTATGATTCATGAATATAGTAATAAAAGTATTTTTTGAGATTAACTAAGGTATATATAATAATATATAGTTTTAATTCCTTTCATTTCTTCTCTATAGTGATCATCAATTAAAGTTGAAAATTAATAAACTGGATAGCATGCCTGTTCGATTTTGTATACCTTAACCATAGGATGAATATTTTCTGATTTAAATGTAAGAATACCGATGAATTACAATAGTACTCTTTATCTTACAAGGGGACCTTACAATTAGTCCGACACGGATTTTAACGAGCTTTGGTATATTAGTAGTATACTTGTTACCGTGGTAAAGTATTTTGTCCTACGCTTAACCATTTTTAAGAAAAAACGCTTTTGAGTTTTGGTTTTTATTGTCTACTGTTTATATTATCTTAAATTCGACCGTCTTTCAATCAGCGCGCTAGCGTATCTCGTAGAGT
>QUOH01000088.1:148859-198834 GCA_010416925.1 Polistes metricus
TATTAAGGAATAGATGATCCAAAAGATCAAGGCATAGAACATCCATTTCATCGTATAATAAGCGATTTTCAGCCTGGAAATAAATGTATCAAAAATTGATTAACTAAATAGGGAAAACACTATTTTATAAAAAACAAGATTATTAAACATTTACTTTCTGTAATAAATTTTTGATTCTTCTAACGTCTCCATCGGGTCTTTCGCTAAATATACTCGTATTCCCCTAATGTAAATTTCAAAATAATACTGCCAATCAATATCAGCAGCATTGAAAAAGAAGGTATGTTTTCGACGAGTGATAGTTTGTCCCATAATTTTAAAACGTTATCGTTACTGAATTCCCATTCATTAAGTGTAAAAAAATTACTACATGTTTAAGCTTTTCTATTTTTCTGAAGATGTTAAGCAATCTGAAAAATATACAATTATTTGATAATATGCTTCTTACCGATGATTAATAAATCGCTTGTAAATTTAAATATCGTCATATATTACATTGGCTTTCTTCCGCTGAGATAAGCTAACGAGTCCACTATAATAGCTGGTATCCAGTGCAAAAAATTGTCAAAAGAAAATAGATATAATAGTTCTGTATCATCTGTAACGAGTAGTAAAATAATATTTGTTTCGAGGAAATTTTATACCACTTGTTTTTATATTATTTTCTACAGTAGCCCAATTTATTGGTCTTTGAACAGAGGAAACAACATTATAAATCGGAATCTCTTTGTCCGCTGGTAAATCATTATTTTTTCCATTTGAAGGACTAATACTCTTTAGTATGGACCTACAATAAAAGATTTTTTTTATTCGCTTTAAATGTTATTTTAAGAAATAAACTAACAATTCATTTTAGTGATTTTTTAAAAAAGAAAAAAGTGACCTTTTCTGTGCACGTCCCATGCTGCCGCAATAATGTTATTGACAACATAGTCAGCAGGAATTATGTCGCAAATAAGCCTATCATTGAGATTTACCGTGCGTAAAACACCTTTCGCACTCACCAAAAGCAATTCCTGTTATTCCATACAAATTATTGATCCAACCGGCAATTGGTTCCTTTTCCGTTGAAGCAACAATTGATGGCCTAACGATGCAAGATGGAATTTTATTGGAATATTGCCGTATAGTATCTTCACAGATTGCCTTCGAATATGCGTAAGTATTTGGCCAATTACCAAGTAGCCTGTAAGATAAGCGAATATGCTAAACTACTTAAGTTAGCTCTAAGCAAAACATACAATATTCTTCTTTTTTTATTACTTTGGTGTAATTAAATCTAATACGTCTTCGCTTAAAATCTCTGTCAAATTGATTATGTCTTCTGTCTTATAGGCGGCATGTAGAATTTTTCTTCAATTTTTTTATGTATGCAATGTGAATATGCCGTTGATATATAGACAAAGCCTAAAGAAAAAATTAATTATAAAACTAGAACATCATTTTTTTTATTAAATTCAATGTCTAAATAAATAAAATTTCTTCAGAAATGATATTTTAAGTACGTGATTATATATAGAGAAACCGTGATTATATTAGAAAAAAGTACCTCTAAACTTTTCATCTCCTGGGCAAGCAAGAGGAGATCCCTTGTTCCTCTAATATTCGTATTAACTATAAAACGAATATTATCCATAAAACGCACGGATGCTGCACCATGAAATATCAAATTGGTATCTTGAATACGTTTACGATCTTCCTCCGACAAACCTAAATTCACTTGATTCATGTCTCCTTCTATGAGAATAATCTTTTTTTTCGACATCTTTCTGCTCTTTCTTCAATCTTTTGAAAATCTAAAAATTTAAAATATACACCATAATATAGGTGATTTGTTTCATAAGTATAGCAATAATAAGTAGAATGTTTGTAACTTTACTCACAACATCATTGAAATACTTTTTGAATCGAGTATTCGGATCTTGCTGTTTCTTTGCTCTTATTAGCAAATAAACCGCTTTTATGTCTGGACACACATCTAATAGAAATAGCAATAGATTTATACACAAAAAGTTCTTACAAGGGGAACATACACTGGGATACTCACGGATTTTAACGAGTTGGTATATTAGTATTATACTTTTAGGGTGTTATCGTGGTAAAGGGTTTTTTCAAAATGCCTAGTAAATTTGGGAAAGAATTAAAGAAAAAAGTTTTATAATTTTGATTTTTGTTGTATTTATAAAAATACGTTATTTATAAAAAAATTACTTTTCTTTATTAATAATTATTAAACTATTGTTGTTCAGTATCAGTATTGATTTAAATTCCTGTTTTAGTTTTAGATATTTCTTAAACTAATGCAGAGAAGTGTAATTCCTACTATCATTTCACTATTATTTCAAAAATTTATCTAGAAGAAAATATCTCTCAAAAACAATTTAATTACCTAAAACAAGTGCCATAAGTAAAAACCCACTAGTTTATTTTTATTTCCAACCATATAAACCTCTTGGAGCATTATAATTCAAAATTACTCAAAATAACTACAAGTTTATCTTACATATCATATATTATACGATTATAATGCTATGAATGTGTAAGTTTAATCGAGAATGAACAAATGTAAAACATTGTTACCTCAAAAGCTTTCCATTAAAAGCCTTCCTAAAAACCTAAACCTCCTGTTATGAACATTTTTTTTCCAGAATAAAATGTAGCTATTTCACTTCGTTTATTATCAAAATTCGGTTCTTCTACCATAGAAAACAGTTCCTCTTGATACGTTTTACCGCTCAGTGACGCCATTTTTTGATTCTTCTACATACAAACAAAGAAAGAAGTTTGGATTAATAAATTTGATAAATAAATTCTAAGTAAATTTTCAAAATAAAAAAATATTTATAAGTCATAACTTATAATAAAATAGACGCATTTGATAATGATTAAGATTATGATTTTTACTCTTTCAGATTTCTCAACTATTTAGTTTGAATTAATTTACAAATCAACAATTTACAGTCTATTTTAATAAAAAGCATATAAATGTAATAATCTATTTCACTTGCTATTTCATCTTATTTACATTAAAGTTTTACTTTTTTTGACTTTTAGTCAGAAAAGATATAAAAGGTTGAAAAGTAAAAAATTTACCTATTTATCTAAAAATTTTTACGCAAAGAATATACCAATTTTCTGATTTTATGATATTCAAAAAATACTTGTAATAATTAACAATCTTTTGAAGAACTGAGTATGTTTGTGAGTGATTTAAAACAATTGTAGAAAACTAAGTATTATAAACGTACTCCCGATAAAAACTCTCTAGATATTACTCGATGTAACTTGATTCGACTGCGGTTTTATATCAACTGGCTAATATTCGTTAAATAATCACTTGATCTACATATGTATTATTTCGTATTTGTAGGATGTGCGGAATTAATATTTTAATATGCATACAATACAATAGGAAATTACGATGTTATCGTGAGAATGACTTTGTTTAAAACCATGATTTATTCAGTTAATCTAAATTCAAGAGAATATAGAAATTATTTACCTTAAAGAGAAAATCAATATACCGGGCGAACAGTAGTACAATATTTATAAAATGCTGTATTATTATGACAATATAGTTTAATTTTTTTTGAAATTAGTAAATGAAAGTATTTTGAGAAGGTGATTAAGAATTTAATATTATTTTTTTTTGAAACACAAGATAAGGAAAATAAAACCAGGATTGTTAGATTCTTCAAAATAAACATTATTTTCTATTAAATTATTAAACAACATTATTATTTAAGTAAATTACAACAAAATGGCTTAGTTAGTAGCTCTCGTCGTTAGCCGTTTGTGAATTAAGATTATCATTTAGACATAATAATAATCTCTTATTTATATTAATAACTTTCATTCACATAATTATTCATAGCTACTAATTAGTTAATTTAAAAAAAAAAAAACTAGTCCTTTTGTATAGTGAAAATAAAAAAAGAAGCTATTTATATGAGCCAATTTGACTATACTTTTGATCGACAAGAAAAGAAAACGAATTTGTCAATTCTTTCGCTGAGTATTACAAAGTCACTAAAGTATTCGATAAATTTAGCAATAAGCTTTGCCCATTACGTTTGGTATTTTTCGTTTTTTCGTCATCCAATGTAACTAAGTTAAACTAAGGTGACTTACGACACCTCAATAAAAACAAGTTATGAATAGAAAGAAAAAATCTGGTATTTATAGGGTATTATTTTTATTGCCTAATTTTTTGAAAATAAATGACTGAAAATAAATTTAATTAATTTAACAAAAATGTCATCATTTTTGAAGCGACTACACACTCTGCTCTGCACAGATGCTACAGAAATCGTGGTATGTTATATTGATTATTTAGTACATAACAATGGGACAAATATCAAAGCTAATTAAATCGACGAGGAGGTAAATCATCTTATTATAATTAGTTCCATAATGTTTCCATTTCATTTTTACATCAATTATCTGAGGATTACCACAAGAGAAAGATGTATGCCGCAAAAACGTGGTAAAATCAAGATTTATTAAATTCTAAATATCTTCTAAATGTTCTTGTTTCTACTACTACATTAGGATTTCTTCTTCTTCTTCTTCATTCTTTAATTTAGGCAAGTTGCCTGTTTCGTAACGACGTTTTTCTGCCTATTGCACTTTTAAATTGTCGCACAATCGTTTTCGTGGGCGCGCCGCACTTCTGCGGCTAATCGGTGATTTATCCCGTGCAATTCTGCTGATTCTTGTTGTCCATTCTGCTAATAGACAGAGTGTCGTTTCTATCAGCCGCAAATTTTTTTTTACGTTGGGTAGGGAGCTAACCTGATTCAACAACCTTCCTCCTTTTCCCGGGCTTAGGACCGGCAACATGATCGCTGACCTTGATCCGTCCAGCGATCATGCAGGCGGAGTTTACATTAGGATTTATACATTTAAATTACATAATTGCTAAGAGTTCTTAGGCGGGTAAAACTGCAAAATTATGTTTACACACAAAAAATGTTTGATGAAACAGTTCCTGTTGTAAGTTTAGAAAGAATATAAATTAAAATTTAAAACTTTCTTTTTACATTATATTATTATATTACATGAAAAATATTTGCTGTAAGTATATAGAGAATAACTTTATATAGAAAAGTATATGGTTTACGTCCGTTTTACAAATTAATGAGATCTTGGAAAAACGTCATTGCCTTGAACTGTAGCATATTTCTAGTTGTCATTCCGGAAACGGTTACCTTGCTAATTTAGTGGACAATTGTTTTACTTAAAAACACATAAGTTAATGTCATTGCTTATGCATATAACTCTGGGAAAGGTATATAAAATAAAATATAAAAATATATCGTTTTGTTTTAAAACACTTCCATTATATTAGGTTAAGGAAAATGAAATCCATTATTTTTACGTGAACTTCAAGACTTTATTTAACATGTCTTGGATTGTAAAATTTTAGTCAAATATGGACCGCTTTGTTCTATAATTTGTTGTCATTTTAAAGATAGCTTCATAATGCACCTTTCATAAAAGTCTTGGTCTCTATTGTCGAAAAACTCTAGATATCGATTTTTGTAATCTTCTCTTGATGTCAATTTCTTATCACTAAGAAAGTTTTGCAATACAAGAAAAACATGGTAATCGCTTAGTGCCAAGTTTGGACTATATGGTGGATAAATCAAAACTTCCAAACAAAGCTCCCAGAGTTTCTAACGAGTCACTATAGACGTGTGTGGTCTGAGGTTGTCCTAATAGAACACAACACCTCTCCTGTTGGCTTATTTTGAACGTTTCTGGTCAATCGCTGGTATCACTCGGTCCAGCTGTTGATAGTAGAAATCCAAATTTTTATGGATCCTATTTTTTTTCTTTTTTTTAATCGTTTTTTTTTGAAATTATACTTTTTTTTGCACGTTATTAGCTTTCACACTATCAAGATTGTAAATACCATTTACAATTCCAGTCGCCTGGCATGCATTTTCGCCTTTATCAAAGAAAAACTAAAATGTACCTAAATGTTGTTAATAATGATTAAACAATAATTAGCAAGAGAATTTTTTTAGTGTGAAATGTCAGCTTTCCAACGAGCATTTATCTGAAATTGCTTGATCTATATTTTACAAGATATCGATCACTAAACCCATCCATCGAAAAAATAATGGAATTTTTTTTCCCCAACCTAAATTTTTAGAATACTATTTGTATTTTGGAGAAGTAAACGTTATTTATCTAATAGCCTTATAAGGACCATTTTTTAAACTTTGCCTGTTGGAGACAGCAGTTCGAAGTTGCAATAGTTTTATTCAAGATGTTTTATTAAAATAAAAACTAGTCTGTGTACTTATATAAGTACGTAACAATATAAACTTATTTATCGTACAAAAAAAATTGTAACTTTATTATTCTCAAAAAAACTTCTAGAAAAAAATCAAAAAAAATATTTAAAAAAAACTCTAACTATCCTGCATTCCAATATAATACTATTTGTCAATAGGACGATAAAATGATAAAATAAAATTGAGATATTAAATACAATTCATAAGGGTTTATACAATAAGAGTATAATCTAATTTATTTTTTTATATATGAGAAAGAAAAGGGTTTAATTAAAATAAGAAATAAGAAATAAGAAAAAAGAAATAAGAAATAAAACTCTTAGCTGAGCCAATACTACAAGGAAAATTACTTTATTGGCTTGTCAGGAAATACTTTAAAGAATAAAAACCCTGGTTTATAATTTAAATGATTTAAATAACTTCAATATTACAATACTATATACATATACAATTTATACAGTTTGAAATGTAATTAATTCACGTCCATTACTTGATCTGTTTGTTATTCAAATGCTATGTGAGTTACAAGAGGGCTATAGTAACAAAAATATGATAGCAATAGTCTAGTAAGACCTTTATCTAAATATTGTGTAAAAACAGCATCATTTGTAGTACCATGTCGTAATGTAGAAACTGTTCTGTCCTTATTTATTAAAAGTATTGAATCTTTACGTAAAAAGTTGATGAGTACATAAGAATTTTCAAAGTTTAAATTATTATTGAAATCTCTACTTAAAATAATTGGTAGCTTATCCTCGCCTTTACCCACAGAATATGCCCCTCTAATTGCTATGTATGGAAATAGCACCTTTTTGAAGAAATGAATATCTTCAATTTTTTGATTTGGATAAATATAAATTGTTATTAACACAATTGTTGTATTATCTTCCATTTTACACCCCGCTATACGAAATTCATCTACTGATTAATTTGCAGAACTAACAAAATCGGACTGTCTCACAGTCATGTGTATATTAGGGGTAAGAAAGTTAGTTGTATCATTCGCATTGTGATAGATAGCAACTCCTCCAGCTCGAACACTTGGTCGTTTGTATTGAACTATACAATTAAAATTTGGTATACTAAATACTCGTTATCATCAAACTAAGTTTCACTTAAATTTAAAATATTAGACTCTTCAAAAATGGAATTAATAATATCACCGAAGTGAGCTCGTAGACTTTGGGGATTTAATGTATTCATTGTCAAGCCTTTTCTTTAGTTTATAAAATATTTGGTGCCTTTACTCTATAATTGTAATTACTGCATTATATTAATTACTGCAGTTGATGGTCTTTAGCCGTGATAAAAAGTACTATCATTGTCGTTTGTTGTAATATAAAAGCCATCAATACATGTTATGCGTGACAAAGCGACATAAACTAAAGTCAATTGATTTTTTCAATAGTATTCATAAACAATTCATAACAATTTCCACCATATTCTCCACATTTTGTCTCCTGTGACTTCTTCTTCTTTCCAAAAGTGAAAAGGCCCATGAAAGGACGTCGAGGATCAATAAAACTGATTTTTTGAAGTACTTCGAAGATTGGAAAAACGTAAGCACAAGTGTATAATATCTAATACAGATAACTTTAAAGAAGACACAATATTCATGAAGAAATAAATAATTTTTGAAAAAACACAAATTTCGCGATATTTTTTGAACAGACCTTGTATTATTTTTACCTTTTAACAGATTCATATCTTGCCTATTCCTAGTAACTGTGGTAAAATTATATTCGCATAATTTCCATGAGATCTATACGAAGAAGATATTAGTTAAAAGAAATTTTTATATCGTTAATTATTAAAAAATGAAATCTATATACATAGACTTGATGCTGGAAAGGATTTTTTTTTCTTAGATGTGTTACGGTCGTTAATTAGAATAAAAAATGTAGAGCTGCATACTATGCTAAAACTATTTAAGAAAGTAGTCTATGTTTGAAATATAGGAAAATATAAAAAGAGAAGCAAAAAGCCATAAATTAAAATAAACAATTATATAAAACATTCTTTTTTCACAGTAAAGTATTTTAACTAAATTTTAAGATATTGATTGATTGATGATTTGTAATTCATCGGTATACTTTGATTAAAATCAGCAAATTGTAATCCTATAGTTTAGTAATAAAAAAAATCGTACAACATGTAATCCAGTTTATTCATTTTAAACCTTAATTGATGATCACTATAGAGAAGAAATAAAACAAATTAAAACTAGTAAATAATAATATCTATTTTGATAACACATACAAAACTAATAAATAAAAATACATACCTCTGTAAACTCCCAGAACACATAAGAACATAAGACTAGCTCACTCCTACTACTCAGCACATAAGAACATAAGATTAACTAACTACTACTTCCTACCACCACCCGTATTGTCCGACTGCCCTTTTGTACCTTTCCGTCGAACAACGAAGCATCGGCCTCCCTCCACGGGTGACGCATACAGCCTCTGTTCCTCACACTTAATCTTAAGAATATTGATATCTTAAACAAACATCCGCACGCACTCACACTAGTGCAGGCGCCAACGTGCACGAACCTGCATAAGACGTTTACAATCGGCCAGTCCTGACGGTGACCGCCCTCGGTCACTAGACCATCACACATACATAAAGGCGCAACGTAAGATGAACATGAACATAAGGTTAATACATACATAAGAAGTACATGAATACAAACATAAGAATACAATCAAAAATTAATACATAAATAAAAGTAATAATCTGAAAGAATAAAAATATAAGATAATCCATACATAAGAAATACAAAATACAAGAATACAAAGAATACAAAATAAACACAAACGCAAGGCTAGTATAAAAGGTCTTAAAAATACTGATATAAAAGGGTCTAAAGATTAAATAAACGCATACATAAGAAATAAAATTACTCGGATACAATATTTCTTTTTCCCTTTTTTTTTCTTTTCGATCTAATCAATAACTGAAATAATATTTATTCTTTGGCCCGTTCCGTTCCTCGCCAGGGACGCATGTTACAATATTCCCATGTTCCCTGATACGGTCTTTGAGATATTTGGAAGCCTCTTATATCGGCAACTACATACCTATCGTTTCGTAATTTCTTTATAACCTCGTACGGACCCCTAAATTTTGGTATCAGTTTTTTTCCAATCCCTACAGTGCTATCAAAATTTCTTACCACCACATAATCACCGACATTAAATTCTGACCGTATCTTATGATGGCGTTTATCATAATATCTCTTGTTATAATTTTGCTTCTCAGCCATTCTATCTTCGGCCTTATTCCTAATTGCTTTTAAATCGCGTTCGCTATTCGCGATGGTGTTTTCTAAATAACTACGGACATTATCGACAATGTCACCCCTCTGGGTCACACCGAATAATAATTTACTAGGAGATTCCCCGGTTGATGCATTCGGACCGTTATTTAGAGCGTATTCGATATCCGTTAAAAATTGATGCCAATCTTTTCCCGATGATTTGTCATTTAATTTGGCTAACAAAGGCGCTACAACTAATTTATCCTTTAACTCTTCCATTGCTCGCAGGTGTTTCTTGCTTATTCTAGGCTTTTCCGGACGAGGTGCATCTAAGTAATTTACCTTTAAGATTTCCTTTAATTCATTTTGTTTTTCCACCGCGATTTTGGGATTAATGTCTAATTCGGTAATTTGATTATCGGTGGAATCACTTACTTCTATATTCATAATCTGATCTATCACTACCTCTCCTTCGGAGCGCCTATCTTTTCTGCTAAAAACTAATCCACATCTTTTTAATGCGTCGCGACCTAAAATAACGGAGTTCATCATTGTAGTATCCGGTACTACCAACAGACGAGTGTTAACCCTTTCGCCGCCATCTAATTTTAAACTAACTTGTATCGAGCCGTATACCCGCAGACGACTATGATTAATACCATAATATTCGCTTCCGAGTTCCGGCGCAGTGTCGATCGGTCCCATCACTAACCCTTTCTTTATGAAACTCACGGGACTGCCGGAATCCAATAAGGTGTCTAAAACTAAGACGTAGTGTGTATTGCCTGAATTGACATCGTAAGTTATCTTCCTGATGTAGTCGTCATCGGTGGTCAAGTTCCTGGCGACGCTGTGGACTTCGCCACCCTTCTCCGGGCATTCTGGTCTAAGATGTCCATGTTTACCGCACTTGTAGCAGCTGCCTCTTTCCCTCTTCGGACGGGGGCAGTTCCCCGCAAAATGTCCTGTCTCTCCACAGTTGAAGCATCTGGCATAATTTTCCTCCGACGGCCTCTTATGGTCGATCGGTTTTCTTCTTCCTTCTCCCGTCGGCCGCTTTCCTTCGTATTTTGTAGGACTTCGAGGGCCCGTCGCTCGCACCCTTAACCCGGCGTATAGCGTAATACTTTCGAAAGCCGTCAGCAACGACTCCTGGTCTCGGAAACCAATCATCCGGGCCTGGTTTCTTAATGCAATGTCTGGAATGCCGTCTATCGCATACTCCAAAATTTCTTGTTCTGGGAGGGGAATTCGGTAACCCAGAATCATTTTGTCATGTAGGTAATCTCTAAACGACTCGTTGCCGTTCCACCTACGTTCCTCAAACTGTCTTCTCAACGTGATAACACTTTGTCGCGAGCTAAACATCTTCCCTATTGCTGCTAATAATTCCTCCATTCCATAAGTCACGAATTCGGGTTTTGAGTGAAACCATCGCAATGCTTTTCCCCTCAATTTTAGACTAATTATCATAACAATTTCGGTATCCCGAAGCTGGTGCATTCGTTGTATATAGCGCACTCGTCTCTCCCAGACGGTAAAGGTACCAACGCTTCCATCAAAAACGTCGATCATATCAGAGATTACACTTAAGCTGACCTCGCGGTGTCGATCATTCACTCCTGGTCGTTGTTCCGTTGTTCCCCTGAGTTGCCCGACCTCACGCATAAGGTCTTCTACCTGCCGACGGAGACTTTCTACTTCGCCGTCTTCGGTGGCCGGTGTTTCTAAGGCGGTCGCTCCGTCGTCGTAAGTTGCATTTAAGATAGCTTCATCCCTCCAATGAGGTTCAGCTAAATCTAATCTTGCCATAAGCTCGGCTTTCGTGCCGTACGTCGCCAAGCCTTGAGCGCGTAACTTTTCTCTTAGCTCGGTTACTGTGAGTTTGCGGGTTGTTGCCATGTTTCTTAATTTTCGTAGACACTTTCAATGCAAACGTTTTCTAAATTTTTAGATTTCGAATGTTAAGTCACTCAAACACGTAAGTTCACTAATAACTTCACTAATAACGTAATAGATTCAATCCCACTTTTCATAACACACGCGCGAATCGCGAATTTCTAATTTAGCGAGTTTGAATCCCACTTCTGAAATTTGTAAACTCCCAGAACACATAAGAACATAAGACTAACTCACTCCTACTACTCAGCACATAAGAACATAAGATTAACTAACTACTACTTCCTACCACCACCCGTATTGTCCGACTGCCCTTTTGTACCTTTCCGTCGAACAACGAAGCATCGGCCTCCCTCCACGGGTGACGCATACAGCCTCTGTTCCTCACACTTAATCTTAAGAATATTGATATCTTAAACAAACATCCGCACGCACTCACACTAGTGCAGGCGCCAACGTGCACGAACCTGCATAAGACGTTTACACCTCAGTTAACCTTAAAAAAGTGTTTTATTACTTATATTCTTAGAGTATTCTAGAATAACTTCATAGTTCTCCACCTGTAAGAGTCTTACGAAAGATTCTTTCTGGCTGGAAGTAGAGGAAGGGAGGTCTCACTCTACCCTTTCTAACAGTGATCACGTGTTAACATTTAATGCTAATTCACTGCCGTCGTAACCTAGCAAAATCTAAGAAGCATTAACGTATACATTAGATAGGCGAAAGTATTCTACATTCTTAAAGTCACTTGATCTTCTTCAAGAAACTGGCTATTTTGAAAATGATTTTAAAATTATAAGTCGTTACAAATTTTGGTATTCAAAAAATTTATATGCATATGAAGAGAGTAATAGTTACGTTATTCTTATCATAATTTATACAACTTTTTTGTGAAACAGATAACAAAGATTTAATGTTGTCACAGCATGTCTTACGATTATATTATATTATATACATGTATTGGTATAAAATAAATTTATATATTTTTTCGTTTTTTAATATTATGCTTTCTCTCTCTCTAATGTATTTACTATATGTATGTAAAGAAAATATAATTTCTCTTGTTCCAATTTGCCATACTCTGCATGCGCCGGCGTGTTAGTTAGGATTACTTAAAGAGAGAGGGAAAGAGAGAATAAAATTATTTCGTAAAAAAGCACACGTGCAAGAACAATACACGGTTGGTAATCCGTATTTTATATAAATAATGTGAACAATTTATTATTGCAGAACTCACTACCATATAGAAACCGTACTCAATGGGTATCGAACATATTTGTTAGACATAAATTCGGAGACGAGTTATGACGCTATAAAAACTGGATTATTATTGTCTAAATCCTTGGTAAATTTATCTATTTTTCATGTAAGCTCTTTTATAAAATACATAAAAACAACAAATAAGTTCTACCGAAAACAGAAAAAACCGTTTTTTACAGTAGTGTAAGTTTAAAATTTTAAAATTGGAAAATTTATCATTTTTTCTCGACAAATATAAATTAAAAATCTTTACTTACAAGTTTCGATTAAGAAGACGTTATTACTTTCGCTTTTCACTTGAAATGGAATCTTTCTGTACGATTAGGTATTGCTGTATGAATAATTAAGGGGTTATACGCAGTTGTGAGGCTCAAAAAAGACGTCCTGTTATGAATTTTTTATAGAAACAGTTTTTATTTATTAATTACAAGTGATAGTAATTAAAATAGAGCCTACTTTTAAGAATACAATAGCGTGTCGATTATGTAAAAGTATTAATGTGCACCGCTCTTGTAGATAATGCCCCGAACGACCTCTAAAAATAGGTACTTGGCAGTGATCTTCATTTTGGCGATTTCAATTATCTGAAGTAAAAAAATATAGTGGATTTTTCTAAAGAATAGTATAATGCAGGTATTAAAAAAAAGAATAATAAAAATTTTGATTTTTGACAAAATGGCATCTATTTAAGAAAAATTTTTTATTTAGGACTAAAATTGTTGCTCCAAATTATTAGAAAAAAAAACTAGTGTATCCTCTTATTTATGCACGTAAGAAGATATAATTCTTCAGTGTAGCAAGACATTTTTTTCGCTGCCTATACGCCTTACAATATTCCGCGTCTTTTTAAATGGATAATTTCTTTTAGATACATTTTTATAACGATAGTAAAAGGCATTACTCTTCCCTTCACTAGTTTTAGAAATCTCAAAAACTGAAATAGAAATTTAAATGCATACTAATACTGTTCAAAAAGCTGCAAGAAATTATATTTTTTCTTATTCTTATTATTAGGACTTCGTCCTTTTATATGCTTGCTATATAGTTCTCTTTGTAGGGCGTTTGTTGATCTTGTGATGATGATGTCCAGCTTTCATGACACCTTTTTTGAGGAATTTCAGGTTGTCTTGCTTTCCCTATTTTTCCTGTTTTTTCAACTATTGGTAACCTACTGTTGTCCATCCTATTTACATGGTCTCGCTACTCACTTCTTCTCTCTCGTATCAACCTTATCATGTCGTGGGTCTCACCTTCTTTCCTTATCTCTTTGTTTCTTCTTCTGTCTTTTAGTGAGTTTCTTGTTACGGCTCGTAGCGTCTTCATTTCTGTAATTCTTAGGATACGTTTTGATATCGTAGACTCTGCCCTTGTCTCTGCCGCATATGTTATTATCGGTTCGAGACAAGTCTTGTATATACGTACCTTGCTTTTAATGCTCATATACTTCTTTCTCCATATGATATCCCTAAGGTATCAGGAGATTAAGGAGGCTTTTGTTGCTTGATCTCTTACCTCTTCCTCTAGGTTTCTTTTGCTTGTAATAATTGCTCCTGGATATTTAAATCGCATTACTTGGTTTACGTTTTTGTTATATACAGCTAACTTGCATCATCAAGGCTCCTTGGAGTTGATAAGTGATTCAGTCTTTAGTGTCGAAATAATCATGTTAAGTTTGCCTGCCTAAGTTTGTACAGTATTCTTTGTAGGTCGTCCTCGTCTACTGACATGATAATTGCTTTGTCGGCGTAACATATTATTTTTATTTTATCTTTTCATAACTTTACTCCTTCTCCAGCTGTTTTAACCTCCTTTATTACGTCGTCCATTTCCAGGTTAAAAAAGGATCAGGCTTAGACTGTTTCCACGTTTAATTCCACTCGTTATTAGGATCTTCTTCGCTTTCAAACTACCCGTTCTTATTATTGTTGTATTTTAGGTTGTAAGTTCTTTTTTTATTTGTCTTATGTTGCTATTTACTTCTCAGCCTCTCAGAATCCGTAGTAGGTTCTTAAGCTTTACATTGTCAAACGCTATTAGGAGATCAACAAAGCAGATGTATATTGTTTTGTAAAATTCTACCGCTTTTTCAGCTATTTGTCGTAGTATGAATATTGCATTAACCGTCGATATGTTTTGTCTAAAGTCTTGCTGCTTTTCGCTTATTTCTGTCCCCTCTATTACCTTTGCCAAGATTGTCGTTATCACCTTCTGTACTGCACTTAAGAGACTGATTCCGCCGTTGTTCTTCGGTTCTGTCTTAGTTACTATCTTTAATATGGGAACTATTATACTCTCCTTTTATTGGGTTGGCATTTTTTTGTGTTTTACTATTTTATTGAATAGGGTACTTAGTTGTTCTGTATGTTGTCTACCCCTATATTTTATTAGTTTATTTTGTATCTCATCTGTTCCTGGTGCCTTACAGTATTTTAGTTTGTCTATTGTTTTTTGTATTTCTTCAGATAAGATAGTGTAATCGTTTAGTGCCTTCTCTTCTTCTTTCTCGCTTCTGTTGTACGTGACTGTTGTGATTTTGGTTGTCTGCACGGATTCGTTTACGTGTTTTTTTCGATTTCGTAGCATTTTGCATACTTTTCTCTGTGCTCCGTAAAGGTCGTGTTCCATGTCAGCCGAGAATTTCTCCCAGTAGTCTCGTTTGATTTGTCTAATTGCCTCATTTACCTTGTTTCTTGTACTTCGGTAATCGTCATATGTTATTGTATAATTACGGTACTGTCGGTAGGCGTACCTTTTTTCTTCAGCTAAGGCCCTTATTTCTTCTTTAGACCATTGAGTAATTCTCCGCCTTCCTCCGGAGTTACATTTTCTTTTTCCTAGGGCTTCTGCAGTTTTTTTTATGTTTGTTTTGATTCTCTCCAATGATGTTTCTACGTCGTCTGTTTTTCAGATTTTGTTTTTTTTCTATTTTTTATTCTAGTCGCCTTTTTTAAAAGTCTTTTATTGAATTATCGCTTAAAAGTACTATGTTTAGTTTTTCTATTGTTTTCTTCATTTGTTTTATTTTGGTGTAAAATGTTTTTCCATATTTTCGCAAGTATCAGGTTGTAGTTAGTGCCCGTATTTGCTGAAATTAGCATTCTGGCGTCCAGTATTTTTGTGAGGTGTATATTCCTATTGGTTATTGTGTAGTCTACTGTTTATTTTTTTCCTCTAGTGTTTTCGAAGGTAAATTTATACTATGGTTTATGTGGGTAAAATGTATTGTTGATACGTAGCTCATTCATTGCGCAGAAGGTAATTAGCATATCCCATTTGTCATTTAGGTTATCCTCTTTAAAATGACTTTTAATCCCTTTTACTATTTCGTTGTCGATTCTTAAATTGAAATCTCCAAGTATTACAGTCTTATGTCGTCTAGGGATTTTTTCTAGGTGCGCTTGCAGCAGATCATAAAATTTATCTTTCTCTTTTTGTGATTTGATGATATCTAAAGCATATACATTGATTATGTGTATCGGTGTTTTCTTCTCGAGCTGTAGTGTTACCTGTAGTATCCTGTCGCTAATTTATTTGGACTCTAGTACATTATCTTCGTATCTCTCGTGTATCGGTAGGCCTACTCCTGAGGTAGCTCTTTCGTTTTTGTTTTTCTCGCTTAAGAATAGGATTTCTCTTTCATATCAAAGGTTTTATTTGCCTTTCTTTTCTGTTTCGGAAAGAACACAGATGTCTAGATTGTGTATGCTAATTTCTTCTATTACTTCCTGGTCTTTGTTTCTTATGGAAGTTACGTTCCAGCATCCTATTCTAAGCGTTCTTATGTTCTTCCTTTGCATATTCCTTTTCGCTCACCATGCCGTCATCGTTATTTCCGTCCAATCGGAGGCGCTATTACTAATTCCTAGAGCATTTTTATTGTTTTTTACCAAGGGTAGGTTGCTAGAATCACCCCAATGCCCTCCTACTTTGTTTGGGTTTGGGACTAGCTAGTTATTAACTAGGCGGAGAGTCTTGTCGTAAACGGCACATCAACGGTTTTTCCTCAAATAGGTCACCTAATCCAAGCATAAATCGTTCTCAGCGTTGCTTGACAGAAATGATCGAGCTGGAGCTCGTGCTGTCACCGCACCATGGCCATTAAAGCGTTGAGTAATTCGAAATATCTCCTTTATATTTAGTGTAAACTGATATCTATATTTTGATATTTTTTTTTTATATTCTTTCTTATATATATAATATATCGACCGATTGAAAATATATTTTTTTTCTTCTTTTTGTTAAATAATTAAATAATAATAATTAGTAGCTTATCTTCTCATACTTCCAAACCTCCCTCTTTTTACCTTGTCACGCTACATATATTTATAAAATTAAATAATTAAATGAATACAAATTTAAGAATAAAAGAAACATAATCGGCTTACAATAGCGAATATTATCGATCATCAAGCAGGGAGGAAGGAACAGGTTTCTTTATCAACTGTATTCTATGTAAAAACAAAATTAATAAAAATATTAAAAATTAAAATATAATAATAACAATAATTAAAAAATAAACAAGAAAAATTAATAATGATAATAATAATAATAATTATTATTATTATTTATTTTTTTTTTTAATTTTTTTTTTTAGTTATATCTTAAACTATTGAGGTTATATTGGTTTTGGTACGCTAAAGAAGTATAACAACCTACAGGCGTACATAAGTACACTCACCAGTTTATTTTTTTATGCGACTTTATTGGACGTTATTTGTTGTTTATGTTAATTTAATATGTTGTATATAACTAATTCTGCTTTATTACCTACTTAAATCTGTAAAGAAGCCTCTTTATGCCCTCTTTCCGAAATTCTGGAGACTTACTTGCAAAATATTTATTGTTTTGTGTTTTTATTTCGCTTTCGGATTTTGGACATTTACCACGAAGAGAATTTTCTAACGAGAGCAACAAGTAATACTCGGATAGGGCAAGGTCTGTGGAGTACGGAGGATGAGGTAGAACGTCTCAATCAATCAGTAAGAGTTTCTGCTTTTCTGCCAATGAAGTTTGCGGTCTTGCGAGCTGTGGCAAAAAACGATACTTCGTCAGTTTGTACCAAAGATTAATGATAATAACGTTCCTATTATTAATTTACATACAATACAATAAGAAACTTTTTTGTAATCGTGAGAATATTTCTTCACAATATTACCAATTAATACATTCAATATTTAAAATAACCCCCTACCAACGTAACGTGGTGCGTCTTACCTCGCTCCTATTTTTCCACGAATTTTGCTGCTTTAACATTATAAGAGGTTGAAGGGAGAATGGGGTTCCTACTATGTACAAGAGGTGGCATAGAATACGAAATGCAAAGAATACGGAGGAAAAAGAGGAAAAAGAATACGTATCTTATCAAATTCAAATATTTACAATTTTACGGCTGCTTGTAAAGCTTTTCAATGTCATTCCTAAGTAAATATGTAAAGGAACGGATATCAGATCCATAAGCGTAGACTCATAGAGTACAGTGGAGCCAAGGTCAAGAAGAAAGAACGATTATCATTGTTATTCATAATATAATTTAATTCGGTATTTCTGTAAGTCTGTATTATTGTATTTAATAAATCTGTAATAGTCGGAGAAACGATATTCTGTTTAATTAATAAGTACGTATTCTGTGTTTTTTAAAATCAGTGATGCTCGGGCTGTAGACAAGGTTTCGATGTCTACCTGAATGTTATTGCCAAGGAAAATATCTGCCGTATAAATAATACTATAATAAATAACATCATTATATTTCAGATTTGTTTAAATATTTTTAAAATTTAATTTTTTTTGGTACTTTGGTAAGTGTCTGCTATAACTTAAGAATCGTCATAATTATAAGCCATTATTTTATTTTAATAATAGTAATAGTAAATAATAAAATATCTAAATATCAACGTTCAAAAAATACTTTTAAATTTGGTCTAAATTTTGTACTTTTTCTACCTATATGACGTTATAGGAATCGCTGCTGAGCTTTGATCATTTGTCAATCTAATGTATGGTAGGTATGAGAGATTGACTGGACAAAATTTGGATTTTAGTAAAATATTTTTTGTCTACTTTCCATAAGCTCTTGTGTTATAGTACGGTAGTAGTATAGTAGTGTAGTACTATAGTCGTAGTTTTGCAAATCTCATTTGTACTGTTCCTTTTACTTCGACTTTTTCTAAAGCAGTTAAGCATAAGATACGGCAAATGCTTCTTTTACCTATCCATATTAAACGGCATAAAAAAAGATTTGAAAAGAGACTTTGTCAGCAAGGAAACGTACTTCGAAAGAGCTGTGAAAAAACTGAAATCAATGCCACAAATGGAAAATAGATAAGCCTGCATGTCCACAAACATGGCTTGAAAGGCTCGAAATCATAAATAGTGTGTAGCGGAAATAACTTATAGGACATTGTTGGGACACAAGAGTATTCCCAATCTCTTTTGAAATTATAAGTGAAACTTATCGAATATAGTACAATAATTGTACTGTTGTAATATTAACAATAGCCGATACTATGAAACAAATAATAAGATTATACACAATTTTCAAAACATTAAAATGATCAAACAACAGCGTAACATGAGTTCTTTAAAAAATTAAATGCCCTATATGAAACGATTCATTGCAGTGACTATGCTTTATTACTAAATAAGACTTTGTACCTAAGAGTAAATAAAGCTATCGCTTCACTTTTTTTTCAATTTGCGATGACTTTATTTAAAATAAGGGGAAAGCGTGAAGTTCCGCCACAATTATAATATACGTATTGACTTTATTATTTCAGTTTCGATTCTCCACCGTATTCTTTTCATTCCGTATTTTATGCCACGTCATGGACATAGCAAGAACCCCTTTCTTCCTTCTACCTGTGATAATGTTAACTCAGCAGAATGCGTGGAAAAATAGGTACGAGGAAAGACGCAATACGATGCGTTGGTAGGAGATTATTGTAATTATTGAATTTAATTATTGGTAATATTGTGAAAGAATATTATCATCATAACAATGTAGCTTCCTATTGTAATATATGCAAATTAATTATACAAATTCTGTACATCGTATTCGTGTTGGACTATTTATATATATCGTGACAGGAAATTCCCCCAGATGAAGCTCCTCAATGTCACGTTGTTGTCAGGGAGAAGAAGATCGGCACTTTTCTGCCAGCCGTCTAATAGTTCGGACTAATCGAAATTCTTTACTAACTGTAACTTGTTAACTTGTACAATTTTTTTTATTGTCAGAAGTGATACCGTCAGTTTTTCATATTAGATTCTCTAACAGCATTCTATATATCTGATTTGATTTAATATTCTTGATTTGAATTTTTGATTTGTTTATTGAATTATATTATATTGTATAACTTTTATTTCATTATTTTCTTTATTAATCTTAATAATTATATGTATTCTAAATTATTATTCTTTATTATATCATTTATTACTGTATTATTTTATATGATTATTTTTCTTATATTATTTACTCTTGAATTACTTTTGACAGACTACGAGTTCAACCGAGAGTATAAGTGTATTTTATTTTGTTATATACCACCAGTTAATTGTAAGATTAGAGATCAGTGTTTTCTGCATCAGTAACGTTAGTTATCTCCTTAAGTCTTTGTTGATTCTTTTCCATTGAAATTTTGCAATATTTTGGGTCACCTAATGACACCCGCACTTGTTTGTCTCATTCTCCTTCTGCAAGTCGAGACTGCACAGATTGAGTAATTTAATAATATACTTATTATGGAAAACCTAATTGTGACGCCCAAAATTTATTTTGTCTTTTAATTAATAAATTTTATATTGTCTGAACTTAAAGCCCTGGTAGATACTTGACCCAGGCCCGCCAGGTGAAGGATTACCTTCTTTAGTCTTGAAAAGAAATAATTCCTGTCTCAATATATCCAGAGACAAGCTAAACCATGTTCGGGTGTCGATATATAACAGTAGATGAATCAAATAACTTTGAATAAAATCAACGCTTATTTTATTAAGAATTCGTTTTTGATTCTTAGTTTCGAATAATCCTTTTAAATCACTAACCAACATACTTAGTTCTTCATAAGATTTCCAAATATGATAAAGTATTTTCTTATAGCGTAAATTTGTATAACTTATTATATTCTATTATATTCTTTGTGATAAAAGTTGTTAAGGTAAATAGTTAAGTTTTCTACTTTTAATCATTATATACCTTTCCAAACTGTGAGAGTAACAAAAGGCAAAATTTTGTAAATAAGATGAAAAGTTAACCGCATTAAATTCACAAGTTTGATTTTTTTTGTGAATAACATTAAAACGGCTTGCAAACAAATTTTTAGGAGCTTTTATTGAATGAGATAATGTATAAGGCATTCATTATAAAAGATGCTTCAATCATTAAAAATGTTAAAATAAATATTTCTTTTCACACGCTATTAGAAAAAATTTTAAATTCTACAAAATAATTATTTTTCAAGAATAATAATAATTATTTCATATATGTTTGTCATAATAATAGATTATATTTACGTTCATTAAAACAGAATTTTCGAGTTATCGGAAAACGAATAACTTATTACTTTAATCATTATCAAATCCATTTATTCCTAACACTTATACATATTTATTTATCTTTAAAATTCGCACGGAATCAATTTTTATTAATTATTGAAATTGCTTACGTTTTTTATATGTAATATTTTTTTGTTATTATAAAAAAATCCTTAAAATGGTGTCATTAAGCAGCTGAACGTATCAAGAGGAACTGTTTTCTATGGTAGAAGATTTGAATTATTATAATCAGCTAGGTGAAATTGCTACATTTTATTCTGGAAAAAAAATTTTCATAACAGAAAGTTTAGGATTTATATGAAGGCTTATAAGGGAAAAACTGGTATGGTAAAAATCTTTTATGTATGTTTTCGTTCTCGAATTAACTTATACATTCCTTATAAGATTTCAATCATGAGTTTTAAATAAATTTTTATACTATGTACAAAAGGGTGGTCCTTATTTTGAGTATTTCAAAATTTTTTATGTTCCCAGAGGTTTATATGGTTTGAAATAAATAAAAAGAATATTCCTTAAGTTTAAAATCTATAACTTAATTTTAACATTTGCCGTACAGCAATGTAAGCTTTCTATCTAAATAACAGGGAGTTTTTGTATATAATAGTCCATTATTTTTAAATAATTTAAAAAAAAAATTAGAAATTCTGCAGGCTATATTTTTATTATTGTAGTTGTCCCTACAAATTTTTAAAGATCTTTAGATATTGTAATTGTATTATGTAAGTATAAAAAAGGGATTTTTTTAATATTTATTATTTTTATTTTAATATAAAAAGCTTTTCTTACAAATCTCAAAAAAGAGAAAAGGAAATATTAAGAATAACTATAAATATTAATTTAGAGATATTGTTTGATCATGTAAAATGTAATAGAAATTTAAATGTTTATAGCAGTGATAGCAAACCTTTTTGGATGCGTGGGTCAAATTTGGCTTATCATTGCTTGCAGCGTTATATTCGTTTGTCAGTAAATGTGTCTGGAGCCATGAGAAAAATCCTATTCTTTATTCTGAAAATTAAATCTTATAAAAATCGACGCGTAATTCAATTCAAAAGTTTTTGTGGATTAAATTTTGATGCGCGAGTCACAGGTTAGCCATCCTTGGTTAATAGTCTACCGAGTCACTGATAAATATCGTCACTTCCTATACTATTTTACCTGTAGTACCTATTTACTAAACTGTTGAGATTGTTAGATTTTTTTTATTACAATATGTGTAAGAGAAGAGAAAGTAGAAACTAAATATAACTCCTTTGTTGTATAGGAGAGTGCTGTATTATCAAATTGCGTTTCGTACCGAATCTTCTCGAATATTCGAGAACTGAAACAGAGGAAAGAACAAAAGAATGATAGAGGGGATAATGTATATATATAGGCAACAGAGAAACTGATAGAAGCAATGTTTAAAGATGGGAAGCAAGGTTTAAAGATGGGAAGCAAGGTTTTAAGATAAGAAGCAAGATTTTAAGTATAAGGCAAGATTTAAAGTAAAATGTAAGATTTAGAAGAAAATAGTAAGATTTAAAGTAGTGTGAATTGCGATATTATAAAAATATATTAGGGGGACTGGAAAGTAATGTCATTTTCTTACATTAAAAAACAAAAAATGTACAAAAAAAAAAACAAATTTAAGATTTAATTATTCACAACTAAATAAGTCACTTGAACCTTAAAATGTTTTTGGCACCACTTTCAAATACACAATAAACTGACAAATGATTAACAAATATTGGCATGCTGAGAAACGACATTACTTTCCGGTCCACCTAATATATATAAATATCCTAATTTTTCTTAACTAAAACTATTATATGTATTTTTGGTACTTCTTAACAGAACATCTTCCAAAGTAAACTCTTTCTAATCTTTCAAACAATAATAATTCTCTTTTTTGCTCGTTGGACACGTATATATATATATATATATATATATATATACGTCATTTCCTTTTATCGTCATTCGTCAAACGCTTAAAATCATTTATTTTTGGTTTCTTTCTCCTTAACATTTCTTCTCTTTTTTATTCCAAATCACGCCATCTCTGATAAAAATTAATACTATAGAAGCTCTGTCTTTAGTCACGTACCCATGAGCACGCACAAACACACTCTGATGCACTCATACTTAGTTTGCTAGTGTAGAAATATCTATATGTGCATTTTCAATAGTAAATGTTCTGTATTATCTAAATCTTAATTTCTTCTGTATTCATATATACACTCACGTGAGACAATGCTTCCTGTTCAGTCCTACATTTTTTCTATAATAATTTTGGTGTTGCAACTAGTTAAAAAAAATCCCAATCAAACATTTCTTCTACGCAGATTATCTTATTATTTATTTAACTTGTTGCCTTTCTGATATAGAGAGAGCTGTGAATGAGCTTAACGAAATAATTACATTAATAATAAATTGGTGTATGAGGAATTCCCTTAAACTAAATGCTTATAAAACAAAGGCTATAATTTTTGGAAGTCTTCAACATGTTAACAACTCTGAATGTATTAATGCTCCGAAAATCAAAGTAGATCAAGTAGTTATTGATTACGTCCGATCAATTAAACACTTAGGAGTTATTTTGGATGATATTTTGTCTTAGCATCAACAAGTCATGTTGATTAGTAATCAAGTAATGAGTTTCTTGTCCCGGTTGAAAATGAACAATCATTTGTTTAATATGACTATGCGTAAAAGATTAGTTGTTACCTTAATATTACCAATCTTTGATTATTGTTCAGCAGCTTGTACAATCATCTCAAGAACATTACAAACTAAATTACAAAGAAAGTTTAACGCTTGTATTCGCTTTATCTTTCGTTTGCAAAGATATAAGCATATTACTCCGCTTAGAAGAGCTTTAGGATTGTTTACTTTACAAGGTCGACGTGACTTCTTAATGGCCTGCATAGTATATAAAATGTTGCGTCTTCAGCACAACAAAATATTAAGAACGAACTTTAGTATTCTTACTTATGTTCGTGGTTGTGCTGTCAGGCAATTGGATGTATTATGTTCACCTTATGCAAGAACCAGGACTTATGACAAATCATTTTTGGTTACTGCTGTTCGTATGTGGAATCAACTACCGGAAGATATCGTAGCTCTAAGTGACTATAAAGAATTCAGATTAGGATGTTATACCTACTTTATTGATAGAGATATTCAGCGTTTTTTGTGACTTACGATTTAATTTAATTTAATTTTTTTCTTTAAACCATATGTTTATATTGCTTTGAACCAATACTACTATACTACTATTATAGAACTATTATACTTTTATTTATTATTTACTATTTTCTTTTTACATTTATCTACTTACTGTGCGTTACTACTAATATAATGATAAGATTAATAATAATTACATAATTTTAATTTTTGTTTTGTTTTATCTATACATTACATTGTACTATACTGTAATTAATGGCCTTTAGGGAGCCTAGGCTCTAGGGTCAATAAAATATTATTAAATAAAAAAAAAATAAATAAAAATTACCCTTAAAACTACACTATTTACATTAGTTTACATTACCTGCAAATAAAAGAAACAACATTTACAGCTAATATTTCACTCTAGTTTAATTGTCTAATTACTGGTTTCGCAATTCGAACTCTGCTTAACGAATTCTGTTAGGGAACTGCTAAAAGTTTCTATGTATCCTGTCCTATTATCAGCATTCCTAAATCCTTCTATGTCTCGCTCACTCTAATACGCATGTTTGTCTTAACTATAAGACAGTAG
The DNA here is from genome assembly GCA_010416925.1 of Polistes metricus. Taxonomy (NCBI): domain Eukaryota; kingdom Metazoa; phylum Arthropoda; class Insecta; order Hymenoptera; family Vespidae; genus Polistes; species Polistes metricus. The sequence continues at coordinate 173,875 of QUOH01000088.1, forward strand.
CAATTTTAAATAATTACTAAAGGTAACGAAATCTAGCTACTAATAATGTGGGATGCGAGCACCTCCAAGCCAAACACTTAAATAGGCATTCGTGAGGAGATTGGACGGTGGGCCCTGGATAGCTCAATTGGTTAAAGAGCAGTCACCTGGAAAACGGAAGATCCGGGTTCGAGTCCCGGTCCAGTCTGTCCAACGGCCCAATTTTTTCACGAATCCTACATTTTGGGGGATCAGCCGGGATGGAGGTTTGCTTTGTGTCACACTTCTACGACCGTGCAATAATTAAGGAAAAATAATTAAAGTTGAACATCTATGAAAGAGAGGTTAGGCCGACATAAGACGTACAGTGGCGACGTGAACGATTAGCTTGGGAACTAGGGAAGAGGTGTTCCATCCTCGTGTAAGGTATACAGCATTGGTTAAGCCTGTATTAAAGATCGAGGTTGGGAACAGTGGTTTGTCGGTTCGTTAGAAAAGATCTAATGACGAACATTCGGGGTCGAATGTAAAGTTGCAGGGGGGTAGAGTGTGGGATGCGAGCACCTCCAAGCCAAACACTTAAATAGGCATTCGTGAGGAGATTGGACGGTGGGCCCTGGATAGCTCAATTGGTTAAAGAGCAGTCGCCCGGAAAGCAGAAGATCCGTGTTCGAGTCCCGGTCCAGTCAGTCCAACGGCCCAATTTTTTCACGAATCCTACATATATATAAGACTATTTATGGTGTAGGTCGAATACAGTTAAAAACAAAATTTTGTTTCTGTAACGAGAAGATTTAAACATTTATTTACAAACTTATGTGACTAATATTAACATTTCTTACCTGTAACGAGAAGAAACGACATTTAGAGTTCGTTATAAACCGTATCGTCCCTACTGCTCAAGTAAACGCTCGCGACTGATCTCGCAACTCTTATCTATTCCCCCTCTCTTTTACAACAGCTGAATTGTATGTCAGTTGTATGTACCGACGATTTTGACTAACGCGGTAAATTAATTAAAGAATATTTCTTTACATATACATTTTAATATTTTTTTATTCTTTCTTATATATATGACATATCAATCGATTGAAAATATGATTCCTTTAATTTTTTTGAAGTTATACTTCTTTTTCGTTAAATAATTAAATAATAATAAAATTAGTAAATTATCTTCTTATACTTCCAATTCTCCCCCTTTTTACAAGGTCAGGTTATATAAATATATTTATATAAAATTAAAGAAATAAATGAATAATAATATAATAAAAAAAGAAAATTAATCAGCTTACATTAGCGAATATTATCGATCATTAAGCAGGGAGGGAGAAACAGGTTTCTTTATAAAATATATTCAACGTAAAAATAAAAATAATAATAATAATAATATTATTATTATTAATTAAAAATAAAAAAAAAATAAAAAGAAAAATTAATAACGATAATTGTAATAACACTAATATTAATAATAATAAAATAAAACGGGTGTGTGTATTTATGTACGCACGTAAGAAGTTATGTTTCTCTGGCGTATCAAAACGAATATAGCATCAAAAACCTCAAAAATATCTAGAAAAAAATAAGTATAATCATATTTATTTCTACATAAGAAAAAATAAGGTTTTAATTAAAATAAGAAATAAAATAAGAAATAAAATAAGAAATAAGAAATAGAACAATTCATAAAATAATAAACTTTGAGATAAATTTTCTTCGCCAGGTGCAATACGTAAATATTGTTTTTCATCCCATAATAATGTCTGTTAGAACGCAGTAAGACTCTCTTCTAAAGAAATGTGTTTGCTGACTTCATTTTGTTCAATTTTGTCGTGAATTTGATCATCATTAAAAAATAAATCACCAATTTTAATAACGTACATTCTATACAACGTAGAAGGTATTAAAATTTTTAGCTAAGTTTTAATTGTACGCTTCTTAACAATGCCATGTAAGCAACGAGATCGCTGAATTTTCTTACTTTTAACCCCTTGAACTATTCGGAACCTCAGGAAACGCAAGGCCAAACGCGGCAGTCTCTATCATCGCGGTGAAAGGCGAGCGGCGGAGCTCGTCTGCCGAAATTTGAAATCTATTTTTAATAGCCTAAATATCCTATATCTATATAATAGATCTAATAATCTAATAATCTAATAATATCGGCCTAAAATATCTAGTACGAGTCAAGCTCGTGATACTCATGTTTGATCTGGAACTAAACAACGAGCCCAACTCGTGACATCCATGTTTAGCCTAAAATTTTCATCACGAGTCAGACCCGTCAAAATAATGCAAGGGGGTAATATGAACGTTTATACAATAATCGTCATGAATATTTCTTTGAAGTGATTTAACTGTTGCGTAATCCTACGCAAGCGAGTGAGTGAAAATCATCTGGACGTTTCGAGACGTATCGACGCGTGTCGAGATATAGCGACAAAGAAACATCTTAGTTATGGTGTAACAAACGAGCGCAGCAAGCTCCTTGCAGGGCGCTTTCTTTCTTCTAGCACGCGTTCTCCCACCATTTCTACTAGTCCAATCATATGCATCGACAGCTACGTTATCTAGCTTTTCGGTAATTAGCCCGCGCGTTGCATCGTCTTTTTCTATAAAAGCCGCGCGCTTTAACGCTTAAATTCTATTTCTACCACGAGACCTGCGAGCGATCACTTCGAAGAGAACTTTACTCCTGCGCTACTATTACATCAGCGGAAAAAAGGAACAAGAGAAGAAGGCCACGTGGTAAGAATTATATTCTGCCTTTGGATTAACATCATCTGCGATAACTGCCGATAGGCAAGCAAGCGACACATCAGCAACAACTGTATTTCAACCAGGGTTTTTATGCCGAAAGGCTTTTCCCTTGCAACGAGCCAAATAAATCGTACTTATAAGTACTGACTGGGCTCAAAAAATATATTTTAATTTATTTTCAACTACCCTCATTCCTCATCCACGTATAAGTGCATTTTCAACGACAAGAAAACCACCGGAGTACCGATACAAGGCGTCGGTCGTTCAACATTGACCATTGTATTAACTGAAACAGGCACGATAATAACTTGACCATAAATGCCGCATTAACCATTAACATGTCTCAGAAGTTTGATCTGCATAAAAGTAATACGAGGCGAAATTAATCTTTCAGAAACTAAATCTAAAAGTGGTAGAAGATGCTGAGGTACATCTGGATATTTGAAGCAGTTATATTTTGATATTAAAGGAATATTCTTCTCGTTTAAAGCTTGTATGCATGTATTACAAAGCTTAGTGTTTCCCATAGGTACATAAGGTATAAATTATTTTTTTTTGAAACCACAATCTGTCACTTACTGAGAATGGATGTCAAAATGAATTGTCCAAAAATTTTATTTTAAATTCCCTATGAGCTCGTTTAAATTCATGATAATTGCTATATGGTAAAGTAGGATCTTAATCCATATCAATTTGCTCGTTAGTAGTATGATTAATTACTTTATGGTATGAAGAGTTAGAATAAAAAAAGGATCCATCTGATTCAGGTAATTCCTGATCAAAAATTGTGTCTTGGTTTAACGAATTGCATTCTTCATCCGGTACAATGTCTTAATTAGACAATACATATATATTCGAAGCGTCAGGTAAATACTGATTATTTCGTGCTAGAGATCATGTACTTTGCTCCATGTTTGTTAATGTAATGTTTTTTGATGTTATACGATGATGACACGGCATAGAAGAATTTTTCATATGCACATAAGCTTGCACTGTAATATAGTTGTGATAGTCATCTTTTGCAGAAAACAACGATGCATCTTGAAGAAGTATACATAAAAAATAAAGATTAAATTCCAAAAAGTACCAAAAGAAGTATAAGTTCAAAAATAATAATTAGCAGTACTATTAAATATTGCTGTGAGTTTAAAATTGTAGAAATTTGTACCAGTAATCATAGGCTCAGCCGATGGTTAAGAAATATCTAGTAAATTCGAAGTCGATGGGGGTACATAAAGTTCTATTCACAGACAATTGTTTTTCTTGAAGAAATAAATGTTAATAACTTCAAATAACCTAAAATAATTTCAAATAACTTCAAAACATAAAGACTAAACAAATAAAATAAATAATTAGCAATAATATTAGTTATTGCTGTGATATTTAAATTATTTAATTGTGTACCGGTAATTACAGGCTTAGCCGATTGTTCGCAAAGTAAATTAGAAGTAGACGGAGCTCATAAAAATTCATTCGCACGCAATTCATACCTTTTTGGAATTATTTTTCTTCACAGCCAATGAACTCTAAAACATTTTGCATTAGCGTCCAATATGTGTTCTTTATTTTCCTCATGATTTTCCTTTATTTCTTTATTTTTTTTTCTACGAAGATTATAATTTTTACATTTCTCTGCATTAGTTTTAGTCATTTTGGAAACTTAAACAAAAATATAAATGTATACTGATCCTGGTCAATAAGAAAGCTGCAAGAGAGTATAAGTTAATAATAACTTTAAAATTAAAATAATTGAAATATTTAAAATAATTAAAATAAAATAAAGAAATTTGCAATAATTATTAATAAATAATTAAGTTTAAGCTATAGATAAATTTGAATGCTTAATCTCAATTTTTGTATTGTTGCTAAGGAAAATAATTGAAGTTCTACGTCCGATCAGCACTATTGTTTTATTAATTTGAATCGAAACGTAACCAGCAACTTTCTGTACGATTTACTGGCCAATTTTTAGAGAATCTGGTAACTTAAGGCACACAAAATTTACTTCTCCATCTTCATTGTTTTCAATATGAAATAACTACAATTTTTCCGAATGCCATTATATACTCTACATTTGTAAATAAAATAAAATATAACTTCAATAAAAACTTTAATAAAATAAAGAAATTAAATACAATTTAAATAAATAAAATACAATTATTAAAAAAATTAATAAAATAAAACAACAAATAAGAAGAAAGAAAAACACTTGGTTAATTCAATACAATGTAAAATACTATATTTGCTCGCCAGAAAAAAGCCTTGTAGCATAAAAGCTCTGGTTGATAAATTAAATATAATAAGGAATTGCGGTTTTATCAAAAGATTAAACACGAATCTCACCTCATGCTCGCTTCACTTGTATTCAGATTCAACAAAAAGATTCCCCTCGTTTATGGAAGTATAATAAATATTTATTCTTCTCTTATTTCGCTTCCAGCTTGAATATCTTTAGTCGTCGCTTTCTTTGTAAATTCTTCGCTGGTTATCTAAGACGTGTCGTCGTTAGCGTCTAGTGGAAGAAAAGGACGAGTGCTTTGTGTAATAGACCCAGCAGGGTGTGCTAAGCAACGGTTTGAAGAGTGGGGAGGGACGATACCAAAATTTCGATATTTTCAATATTTTCGAAATGATTGTGCCACGTATTTTGAATATACGCTAAGAATCTATAATCTTGACAAACGGTACATAAATCGTTATTAAGTTGAGTGCCTCACGAATTTTGGAGGAAATCTTTGTCAGGCTACGCTCGGTATTTAGTATTGAAAAAGAAGTATAACATCGAAACAATAAAAAAAATTCATGTTGCACAATACGTTTCCATTCTTTCATGCTAAATTCTCCATATTTTTATAATTAATTACATATTATCTATGAAAATGATAACATATTTTTATTATTATTATTATTATTATTATTATTATTATTATTATTATTATTATCATTATTAATTTTCCTTGTTACTTATTAATTTTCCTAGTTTATTTTTTAAATAATGTTATTATTACATTCTTAAAATTATTATTATTATTTTTATTTTTACATATAATATAGTTGATAAAAAAACCTGTTCCTTTTCCCTGCTTGATAATCAATAATATTTTCTAATGTAAGAAGATTATTTTTTTTTTCTAATATATTTTTATTCTCATTTATTTATTGAAGGTATTTAATTTTATATAAATATATATATGTAAGGACAGTAGTTTTAGCTATATTGAATTTAGCGCGTAAAGAGGTTAGGGAATAAAACAGGTGGCGTTAGTGCTACAAAGAAAGCAGGAGTGAAAAGTTACAGAGATTAAAAGATATATGTAAGAAAATTAATCAAGAAACAACGGTGTGGATATTAGCATTGAATGTTGTTTCTTTGTTATTACAGGTAGGATAAATAATTAGTCTAAGTTGCTACATTATTATTTTGTTCAAAATAAAATAAAATCTTTGTTATTACAGACATGAATTAAGATATGAATATTCGAGAACGATCATTGCTAAACATATCCGTATTTCAAGGAAAAACAAAGTTGTTTGTCAGTTAGGAAGGGATAGAAAAAATTTAAGAAGAAACGTTAAGATAGGAATATTGGAGAACGATCGTTGCTAAATATATACGCCTTTAGAGTAAGAAAAAAGTTGTTGTTCAGTATGAATATTCGAGAACGATCGTTACTAAATATTCGAATAAGTAAAAAGACATAAGAAATATCGCCCTCTATTGTGATGGTGTGAGGGAAATGAGATAGTATGAGTGAGTACGTTGCTATGTAAGTTAGTCATCGTATAACCTTTAAGCAGCAAACAGCTATTATTGTATTTACATGGAAACATTCTATTCATCTTTGTATTGAATCCTACATATATATATATATTTATAGCGTGACCAGGTAAAATAGGAGGAGGATTTAAAATATAAGTAGATAAGCTACTAATTATTCTTTTCTATTAAGTTAACTAAATAACTTCAAAATAGAAAGGAAAAATATTTTCAATCAATCAATATATTATATATATATAAGAAAGAATAAAAAAAATAAAAAAATATAAAAATATAGATATCAGTCCACATTAAATGTAAGAGAGGTATATCGAATTACTTTATGCGTCAACAGCTATGGCGCGGTTACAGCATTAGTTCTCGCTCGATCATTTAAGTAAAGCAGCGCTGAGTACGGTTAGTATTTGGATGGAAGACCAGCTTGAGGAAAAAAGGGGAAGAAGAATAGAAGACAACTGAACGCCGTAAACTTGAAATCACTTTGCCGCGCGTTGTAAATACCGACAAACTTCATGTTGTCGTTTTTACAGACGCTTGGAAAAAAATCACTCCCCATTACATTTTCCCCAACGCTCTAAAAGAAGTATAATTTTAATAATAATATGTAATCATTTTGATAATTAATCTGTAATTAATTATATTAATATCGGAAGTGTGATATAAAATACTGGAAACGTATAGTGCAATGTGAATGTTATTGTTTTTGTCTTGAAGTTATATTCTTTTTCAATAATAAATAACGAGCGTTGCCTGACGAGGATTTTTTTCAGAATTCGTGTAGTATTCAACGTTATAACGATTTATATACCATTTGTTACGACTAAAAATTCTTTGCATATATTCAAAATATGTGGCTCAATCATTATTAGAATTTTTATAGTATCGGAATGTTTTTATCGTCCATCCCTACTCTTCAAACTGTTGCTTAGAACGCCCTGCTAGGTCAATTTACCAAAGACACTTGTCCTATTCGTACAACGTTTTATTTCAATTATTACATACGGTGATGATTAATATTAAATAACTGTAATTATTTTCAAAAATATTATCAAAAAAATTAATTATTTGGTAATATTAGTAATTACAGTGATTTTTTTTAAGTTAATTGGGGTGTGTATTAATATTTATTAGTTTTTTGAGGTAAACTGAAGTTTGTATTATTATTTATTAGTTTTATTCGTTTCATTTTTTTCTACAGTGATCATCAATTTAGGTTGAAAATGAATAAACTGGATAACATGTTTACGATTTTTTTTATACCTTAACCATATGATGACAATTTTTTGATTTTAATCTAAGCATACCGTTTAATTACAAATTTTTCTCTTTATCCTGATATTATAACAAATGATAGTAAGTAGAATAACTTATAGTTCAGTTAAAATACTTTACCGAGTAAAAATTATGTATAATATTATTTTTTATTTCAATTTATGGGGCTCTGCTTCTCTTTTTATATTTTTTTATTTCCTGCATAAGCTACTTTCTAAATTAGGTTTATTTATGTATGCGGCTCTACATTTTATGTTCCAATCAAAAACCGTAACATATCTATATAAAAATCTTCATTTCAGCAGCAGATTTCTGCATATAAATTTCATTTTCCAATGGGATAACGATATAAAAATTTCTTTAAACTAATGTCTCCTTCGTAAAAATTTTATGTGAATGTGAACACACAATTATTTTTCCTAGCCTATAAGCTTTACAACTTTCAGCGTTTGATTGTGATGGATACTTTTTAAAAATCTATTGTTATAACGATAGTAATAGGCATTACACTTCTATGCATTAGTTTTAGACAAAACTCGAAAACTGAAACAAGAATATAAATGTATACTGATACTGGTCAAAAAGCTTCAAGAGATTATAGTTTAAAGCGGATTATTTCTTCCCAGTGTGATAAAAAAAAATGGTTTCTTCAAAAATCTTTCATGATTTCAATATCGTTGGCTTTTTCTTATTATTGTTAAAAATAATTTACTCTGTCTTCCAGTAAAATGATTGATCATCTATGCGGAGATAATAAGTTTTCTAATGCTTTGACTAAATATTTTTCAAGAGAATTTTCAAGAAAATTATAATATCTGTTTCTTTCAGAAGAAGACACAGAAATACGCTGTCACTACTTCTGTTTCATCTAGTGCTAGAATCTGCTATCAAAGAATTGCAGAAAATTAAGGATGCTCTGCAGCTGAACAGGGCAATGCAACTGCTAACGAATGCGGACAATATTTCTTTGTTAGGGAACAATAAGAAGAAATTAGTTAATATCACAAGAACGTAACTGGACAAAACAAGAAAACTACGGTTGCAAATAAGCGTGGAAAAAAACAAATATATAGTCACAGATAGAATGAAAAAATTTTCCTATAATAATATCGGAAATTCTGTCGTAAGTGATAAAATTTATGAATGGCCTGTATGGGTGAAAAACGACCCGCGTATAAAATACTTACTGGTATACCCAGTGGGAAAATACCATTGGGTAGATCAAGAGATAGATGGGAGGACAATACTAGGAAGGATATTAGGGAAATGGGATATGATGATCGTGAATAATGGGATTGCGCTTAGGAAAAGAAAAACTAGCGGGATTTTTTATATACGGCAATGAGCTATCAAGCTCCTAACGCCACCTAATAATAATATTACTCTATATAACATGTCTTTTCTTTATTTTCAGCTTGGCAATATGAAGGCACGCACAAGCACACATATATACAACACATAGTAAAAAAGAGTAGGAAGGCTACGATGCACCGCACAAAATAGAGACCGTGATATTAGGAAACACAGTATACTTTAATCTACCTCATTATTTCGCAGGCTAAATCCAATAGATTCATATGTATGTCATTTTTTAATGCGGTACGTCATTTTCGTTTTATCGACTGCGTTTTATCGGATTTCAATCATAACGATCCTAATGATGTTTTCACGTGAAAAATTACAATAAACACTCTGTATTCAATGTAAAATTAAAAATATAAAAATTATGATTGAGAATTAAGCAGAAAGCAAAAAAGCTCAAAAAATAAACTACTCATTTTAAAAATATAATTTTTAAAGTCATAAAAAAGCACAACTTCGCCTACATGATCGTAAAGGGTCGAAGAAACCGCAACGCGCCTCGGAATAGGACGGATACACTGATGACGACCAATGCTAGAAAACGGATAACGAATTGGAAAAGAAAAAACATTACCAAGATTGCCTCTTGGAATGTAAAATCCCTTAATAAAAAAGAACAAGAAATTCTAAAAGATCTTGAAAATCAGAAAATAGACATTGCTGCACTCCAAGAAACGAAGAAGAAAAGCAAGGGACAAAGAATATACGGTGAATATATTGTGATATACAGCGGCGTAGAAAAGAGCGAACGAGCTAAGGAGGGTGTCGCCATTGCCTTACATAAAAGATACATCAACCAGATCGAAAGCTGTAAACACATATCATCACGAATTGTACTGCTCAAGTTGCTGACTGATTCGTCCCCACTAAATATCTTGTCCATTTATGCACCAGACGAGAATAAAGCGAAACAGAAACGTGAAGACTTCTACAAAGAACTTGAGCGTATCATTGAATCACTACCCCCGAAGGAACGCGTAGTAATATTAGGGGACTTTAACGCTCGCATTGGTCACCAACCGATCCCCGGCATAATGCAGAGATTCAATGAGCAAACACTGAATGAGAACGGAAAACTCATGATAGACTTCTGCTCCCTAAATGGATTTAGAATCACAAACACATTTTTCAACATCAAAGAGAAACACAAGTACACTTTTGGCAACACACCGGGTCAACGCTCAACCATTGATTTTATCTTAACCAATAGTTATATACCATCATCTGAAATCTTGGATTTGAGAACACTTAACTCAGCCGACGTTGGAAGCTACCACAGTCTACTACTTGGTAAATTTAGAATCAAATGCCACCACAAAAGAAAAGATCAAAGTCACGTAACAAACGAAGAATCAATAAAGATAGATACCTTCTTGGATACAACAACACGAGAATTATAGAAAAGACGTTTAAGAGAAAAAATCGAACTGAACCCAGCTGATAATCGTGACGAAGTAAACACTATATGGCTGAAACTAAAAACAAACATAAAAAGCGCGGCCATAGAGGCATTGGGAACCAAGAAATGTAAAAAACGAGGCGTCGCAAAAAATAATACTCCATCGTTCTGCGAAGAGATAAAAGAACAATGTAAGAAGAAAAAACAAGCCTATCTTAAATATCTAACAACTAAAACTGCCTAGTCTTACAATGCATACAAAAACATCAGGAACGAAACTGGTACGCTAGTTAGAAGAATGAAGAACATGCACTGGGAAAAGTTCTCAAAACAACTAGAGAAGGACTTTTACGGTCTCCAAAAAAAATGTGGAGATTCATTAGAAACCAGAAGAAAGAAATAACAGAATTAATACCAGTAAGACAAATTGATAAGGAAACATGGACCGCATATCTAAAAGACCTATACAAGGATGACCAACCTAACACAACACAAGGTGTCCCAGATATCATGATAAATAATAACATCTCTATCGACGAAGCTGACATGAGAAAAGCACTATATGGATTGAAAAACAGGAAGAGCCCTGGTCAAGACGGCATCGCAAATGAACTCCTCAAATACGGTGGAGAAAGATTGGTTCAGGAGTTGACTATTCTCACACAAAGGATCCTCGAACAACAAAAAATTCCGGACGAATGGAGAACAAGCATAATAATTTTACTCTTTAAAAAAGGAGATAAAAAACAGCCCGGGAACTATAGAGGAATAAATCTGCTATGCACTACCTTGAAATTAGTCACCAAAGTAATCTCAAATCTTATCAGTGAAAGGATAACATTAGCTAACGAAAAACAAGGGTTCAGACCTGGACAATCATGTACAGATGCAGCATTCGTCGTCGAACAAATAACGGAAAAGTCGATAGAATATAATAAACCGGCGTTCTTCTGCTTTATAGACCTAAAAAAGCGTTAGATAGGATACGACTAACTGATGTGGTTCATCTCCTCTATAACAGACAAATACCAAACAACATAATAAAAACAATAGAAGATATATACCAGAACAACAACATACAGGCAAAGATAGATAACGAACTAACAGAACCCATAACCCTGGGAAGAGGCATTAGACAGGGAGACTCACTGAGCCCGCTACTATTCAATATTATCATGGATGAAATTATAAAAAAATCTGTAGACAGAGAGGTTATGGGATGGGAGATAAAGAACTGAAAATCAGGAATATTTTCAGACGACGCAGTTTTAATAGCGGAAAATGAAGACGATTTGCAAGACTTCTACATGAGTTCAACACAATGGCTAAATCTCTTGGGATGTTAATATCTACATCCAAAACTAAGTGCATGACCACATTCAAGATACCCCTTAGATGTAAATTGGTGGTTGATGGGAGCATTATACAACAAGTGATGAAGTTTGACTACTTAGGCATAGAAATTTCCAGCTTTGGTTAAATAGAAACGGAAGTAAGAACACAAGTGGTTAAGGCAACAAGAGCTGCGGCACAACTCAGTGACACCATATTCCTCAACAAACATCTCAGAATAGACACAAAAATCCGTATTTACAAGGCCACTATAAGACCCATACTAACATATGCGGCGGAAATAAGACCCGAGACATCTAAAACCCGCCAGATGATGGAGGCAGCGGAAATGAAAATATTCCGGAGAATAACCGGAAAATCTCTATGGGATAGACAATGAAGTGAAGTCCTCAGAAGAACATGCCAAATCGACAACATCAATGATTGGGTATTGGGGAGGAAAATTCAGTGGAACGATAACATAACCCGAATGACAGGGAACCGAATTGTGAAGATCGCTAGGGATAGATCACCACTAGGGAAACGAAGCCCAGGAAGACCACGAAAACGATGGGCGGACGATATACCTACAAGAAGCGAGTTGCGATGAAGAACAGGCAATATGCCTATCTGGACGCAGGAAGAAGAAGAAGAAGAAAAGCACATTTTTTATACATCGTTTGTTTAATTGCAGTTCGAACAAGAACGAAGCAAATTTGTTTTTTATTAACAAATTTTTGCATTCTTTAATATAATGGGTACCAGAACCTTTAACACATTTATATTAGCGATTGAAATACTTCTTAGTGTAACCGTTGTCTGTGCACCTTTAGCAATAAACAATTTTTTTTTTTTATAGCTGGTTCAATTTCAACTGTAGTATTATTTAGGTAGCATATAATAATTTCTTTATTTTCCCAGCTTTACAGCAATGTATAGTGACATGCTGTATAGTGATATGGCATATGTATGTGAGTGACATATGTATAGTGACATGGTTTACATTTTGTGCCCTACTTACATTTATTCCTTAATCTAACACATTCCTAAACATAACAAACTCCTCTTTATCTCTATCTTAGTATTTCTTGCACTTTCCCTTATCCTACTTCTTCCAATTCATACCCTTTGATTTTGTTATTTACTAGCCTCCTTCCATTGCTTGTCCACACTCCTTAGATATCCCTCCAACCTTTCGTTCTTTTTACCCTTTAGTATCTTCTCTTCCTTCAATTCTGTTCTCTTTACTTTCTGGCATTTCTCTATGAGGTGTTTCAGTGTTCCAGTTTCTGTGATGCTCAGTGAGCATCTTTTTTCCCTTTGTTCTAGCTAATACCTGTTGTTCTCCTCTATATTTCCGCACCTCGCCCTCGCTAATAACTTCCTCCTCTCGTTTTTGTCAGATATTATGGTTTCGTAGCCGTCCTTATCTGCGCATATCTCGGATTAAATCACGCTTCCTTTATTTTGTTATTTTGTATCTGTCCCTTTTCTCTCTATTCCTCTCTTCCAACAGCCCATTTACGTCTATCTCTTGCTGTCTCAAACGCTCTATTCCTAACTAGCTGTACCCGTTTTCTTTTGAGGAAATCCTCTATCTCCTTACTGTTTTTGGTATTACTAATTTCTTTCTGTTGCTCCTTCAAACTCTATTTGACCAGTGTCCTACCCTTCGCTTTTCATACTCCATCTTCGAATCTTAACGCACGTCGTCCAGCTCCTATTCTAATCTTATCTCTCTTTGTTTCTTGAGAATTATATATCCTGGCCTCTAATAATCCATCCCCAAACACCAGCGAATGTACTTCTGCTGTACTCTCTCCAGTTCAGTCCTTTCCGCCCAATCGAAGAGCCCTACTCTCAAGGGCATCACTTCTTTAACCAGGCTATCAGACATCCTTATTCTTCATTTGAATTCGTCCCTGAACTTCTTTTCTCCGATGACCCAGACTTGTCTTACCACTACATTTGCTTTTTCCGTTCTCTCGCTCTCTCTCTCTTTCTCTCACATGGCTCGTCATGCTCCCGTTCCTTTGTAAACATACTCCTAAATATATGAACTTTTCACCCTTTCTATTGCCTTTCCTTTACATTCCCAGCCTTTTTTCTTCTTCTTTCTTCTGCCCTTCTCAAAGATGAGCATCTTCATCTTTTCTGTGTTTAACTAGAGCCCTTTCCTTTCTAATTACCTCTCTAATCTTTTTACCATAGCATTCATTTCTCTTTTTTTGTCCGCAACCAATACCATGTAATATGCATATGCTAGCGACAAGAATTTTTCCATTCCTACAACCAGCACTCCGTCTTGCTTTATCCTCAGCACTTCTTCCAGATCCGCTATGCAGACAGTAAGCAACGTAGGACTCAGAGAACACCCCTGTCTGACTCCTTTCTCCGTCCAAAATCTTCCTGTTTCTCCTTCATTTGTTCTTATTACGTTTACCGTCTCTTCATATATTTCTTTCGTTCTCTCTATTAGACCGTTCCTTACACCTCTATCCTCCATTGCCTCCCACAACTTGTTTCCTCTCACCTTGTCAAATGCTGCCTTCAGATCTATAAAAAGCGCGTAAACTTTTCCGGCTCTCTTGTTAAGCTCCCTCTCCACCACGTGCTGCAGCACGTAGACGTTGTCATTCATACCCATTCCTCTTCGAAATCCCGCTCGTGTATCCGGCAGTATTCTTTGCTCTTCTATTTGCTCCTTTATTCTTTTATTTAATATAGCTGCATATACCTTGTACGCTGTTTCCAGTAGCGTTATCCCTCTGTAATTTTTCACATCTTCTACATCTCTTTTTTTAAATATAAACACTGTAATTCCATTTCTCCACTCGCTTGGGAATCCTTCGATTGTCCATACTCTTTTCAGGATCTCTTTCAATTTTTTCCGTGATGTTCTTTCACAGAACTTCAAAGCTTCGCTCGGGATGCCGTTTTGTCCTACTACCTTCTTCCTCTTCAGCATCGCCAATTGTCATTCTATTTCTTCGTCTTTTAGGTCCTCCTCATCTCCTTTCTTTTCTATAAGTTCCCATTTTGTTGTCTCACAAGGGGACCTTACACTGAGGCCGACACGGATTTTAACGAGCTTTGATATATTAGTAGTATAATTTGAGGTTGTTATCGTGGTAAAGTATTTTGCCCTGACGCTCAACCATTTTTGAGAAAAAAGCTTTTGTAGTTTCGGATTTTGTTTTATACATATTTATATTATCTTAAATTCAACCGTCTTTCAAGTGACGCACTAGCGTATCTAGTAGCGTTCTCGCTTTTCGTGCCGCTAGTAAGTGTTCGATCCCTCATGGGGGAATTTATTTTTATAATTTTTTTCTTTCTGTTTTCAAATTATTTTTTCATATTTTTTAATTTTTAAATATATACAGGAAAGAAAAAATTAATTATTACAAAAAAATTAAAAATAATAAATTTTTTCACATTTTGCGAAAATAATAAAGGAAAAGTTTATCTTTAAATTACAGTTAATATTTTATTTTTTAACAGGTATATAAAAATAGATAAATTTTTAATGTACTAACAAATAACAATCGTATATATTCTTATCATTACGAAGTTCATGTATTATTTTTTTATATCTGTGAGTCCTAACATTTATTCTACATTTATTATTATTTATTAAACGCAGGTTCCAGAGTGATAGTTCTCGTAAAAGCATTCAAAACAATAAATTTTTTCACATCTAGCGCAATTAATAAAAGATTACTTGTTACATGAACAAATACTTTTTAAAAGATTTGTTGAAAAACAAACCTAATTAACGTTTAAAAATATTTTTCTTTCATTTGGTTTTTTAATAATTTCAAAGCGTACCATGCATATCGAATCATTTTATGAAAAATTTTTGATGACAATTGATGATGGACTATTGATTGTATCTTGATACAATCTTCACGAGAGATAAATCTTCATTTATCTATTTTCATATACCTGTGAAAAAATAAAATATTAACTTTAATTCAAGGATAAACTTTTCTTCTATTATTTTCGCGAGATTTGAAAAAAATTATTATTTCTAATTTTTTTGTAATAAATAATTTTTTCTTTCCTGTATATATTTAAAAATTAAAAAATATGAAAAAATAATTTGAAAACAGACAGAAAAAAGTTATTAAAAAAAATTGTCCCCATGAATGATCGAACACTTACTAGCGGCACGAAAAGCGAGAACGCTACTAGATACGCTAGCGCGCCACTTGAAAGACGGTCGAATTTAAGATAATATAAACATGTATGTAACAAAATCCAAAATTTCAGAAGCTTTTTTCTCAAAAAATGTTGAGCGTTATGGCAAAATACTTTACCACGATAACAACCTAAAAGTATACTACTAATATACAAAAGCTCGTTAAAATCCGAGGGTATCCCAGTTTAAGGTCCCCTTGTCAGACTTTTCTTCCTTTCCTCCTAACAGTTCACATAAGTGTCCCCTCCATTCCTCATTCGTTATTTTCTCTCATATAGTTACTCTCCTTTTCCTCCCTTATTAATATTCTTCTAAAACTTTCCTTCCGTTTTCGCGATTCTTATTTATTCCATTTCTTGTTTTTTCCTCCTTTCTTGTTTCTCTTTGCATAACTTCTTTTGTTCTGCTTTTTCTTCCAAATACTCCTTCCTCTCTATTACACATCTCTTCAACATTTTATACAGTTTCTTCATCTTCCTTTTCTTTCTTGTACATTCTTTGTCTTTTGAAATCTTCTCTCCTAATAATCTTTTTCTTTGTCAAATTATTTCTCTTACCGTGCATTCTCTTATTCCTACTTGTAATTCTTTCCAGCTGTTCTTTAACCTTTCTTTGGTGAATTCTTTGGTTCTGGAACTTTCCTTAATGTTTGTTATCTTCTCTTTGCTCTAGTTTATAATCATTGTCGTGGTTACTTTCTCTTCTTTCTTCCTTCTTTTTTTTCAGCTATATCAATTTGTAGACTCAAGGGAAAGTTGTCCGATTCCATCCTTCCTTCGACTCTAAATCTCTTTATCTTGTTCCATCCTGCTGTGTTCAGTAAGACGTAGTCAATCACCGTAGCTCCGTCAGCCCTCACGTAGGTACATTCTCCTTCCCTATTCATCGCCCTTTACCTTACCATTCGCTATATGCCATCTTCTTTCCTCCGTTAATCTTATTAGATGCTCTTTTTCTGCGTTTTTTGTATTGTCCTTTTATTTCCGTCCTTCTTCCTGTTTACCGTCGCATATTTCTTCTTTCGTTCATAGTATTTCTCTTTCTTCTTCCTTTGATATCATTCTCTTCATTTTTTCTTCTGTTTCTTTCATCTCTTCTCTGTTTTATACTGTCAGTACGGTCCATGTGTCATTCTCTTTTCTCATATTCCTTTTCACTACTCATTTTAGCTTTATTATCTTCTCTTTCACGTTTAACTCTTTCCTTATTTCCGTGATGATCACCCCCTTAGCTCTTCCTCTTTTTTTCTCATTTTTCGCGTATTAGCAAATCCAGTTGTATTCCTTTGGTAGCCTATTCTTGATTTTTTCTCAGCCCTCTTCCTCGAATAACGTTTCTATTAGACCTAGCCCATCGAAGTTCCGTACGTACTCTCAGAAATTTCTATCCTTATTCGTTATTTCCGCTACGTTCCAGAACAGAACTCTTCCCCCCTGCTTCTGCTCGTTTGCCTTTTTTACTCACCTTTCACTGCTGCTCCGCTGGCTCTTTACCGAAAATTCGACTTCTCCGAGAACTCTTCCTTACTCTCCTGCCAGAAAATCTATTTATCGATTACCCTTATTTTTTAAAACCCTATTCTTACCTTGCTCATTTTTCTCACTTCCTCCTTTGCTGTTTCTACTAGGTATCTTTGGATGTCTCTTTCCTCTCTTATCAGGTCGTTATCTATGTATATCGAGCTTCCTTTGACTTTGCTTTTGTTTTTCATTACTTCTTGCTTTGACTCCCAGTTATCTAGGACTGTCAGGATTATCTTTCTTTCTCCTTCTATTACTCTTGCCCATTTACTTTCCTCTTCTCTCCTAATCCAAGGTTGCTTATTAACAGCCGGTCTACCTGTTTTTTCCAGTCTTCTTTCCTTACATTTGCATCTCCTATTACCACGTTTTTTCTATTTTCAAGCTTGACTTGCTTGTCGATTAAATTTTTCATTTTTCTTATCTCCGCTCCTATTCTTTTCTCTGTTACTTACCCTATTTATTCTTCCATCTTTCTTAATTTTTGTTGCAGATTTAGCTCGTTTCCTCTTCTTCTTCTTTTTGACTTTTCTTCTTTAATTGACTGATTCTTTCTTCGATTTCTCGCCAGTTTACCTTCCACTCCTCTTATTCCCTTTTCCGATTTCTTTCACAATCCTGTAACGCCTTCTGGAACTCTTTGATTCCTTTCTTGCTTTTTTTACTCACCCTTTCCACAGCCTGCCTAAAATTTCTAACTTCCTCCGTCAGCAGACTAATCGATACGCTGAGTCCTCTCAGCAATTGCTCCTTCGTTTGCTCTATCTCTTTATTCTTTGCATTTTCCTTTCTCTTCCCTATATTTAAATACTGCTCTATTGCATTCCTTGTCTCCTGCCTTATCGTTCTTTCTGCGTTAGTTGGTCTTTATCTCCTCGTTTTCTTAACTTCAAACCTTTCTTCTGTTTTATAGTCTATGTCGTTCCCTACCTTATCGACCTCGTTGTTTCTGCTTCCGTTCTTTGTTCCTTCCATTTCCTACGTTCGCTTGACCAAACCTCATTTCTTCTCGGATTTTTAGTTTTCTCTTTTCTTTTCTTCTGCCTGTTTTATTTCTACACTCTTACTTCCTCTATCTCATCTTTTGCTTCCGCTTCTTTTGAGCCCACTATCATATCTCTTCTTTTCCTATTGCTTCCTAATTTTCTATACAAAGTTCCTACTCCCACTGACGTACACCGCTTCAAACACTCCCTCTACCTAAGTCCTTTTAGGTGGCTTATATTAAGTATTGTATTATTGTCAGGTTTTTTTTTCAAGTACATATAAATCATATAGAAAGCGGAGAATTATATATTTTTATTAAATATATTTATTACTCGATACCCAAGCTTTACGAGTAAATCCATTAGGTATCAGAAGCAATAGAGTAATGAACGTTTCTTAGAAATATACGTAACAAATGTTCTTGTTTTATATGAAACGTATCAAAACTACCATTAGATGATTGTAATAATTTACAATTACGATTACGTTATCTATATAGGTTAGCAAAGGTGGAGGTACTTGTGACGATTTTTTATTTTCAGGGATATCTTTATGCTTACTTGAAATTAAAATAAAAAATCTTTTAGCAGTGGAAACTACTTGTAGTTGTCATTGATTGCTGTCATCTTCTTCTCTTGGTCTTTTTTTGTTGAAGGTCTATTTACACGTCTGGGAGAAGTAACTATTTGCTAAAGCGGAAACAAATTAAATGTTTGCATACTATGATCAAGGATATGCGATAGACTTACTAGGTGTTTTATTCTTTACGCTAAAGCAATGACTCGACTAAGAACTTTGTGATGTTTTAGACGACTAATGGAGTCTGCAATGTCAAATTATTGTCGGTTGGCTTCTTAGCTTTTTTATGAAACTATTTGAGAGATTGTATAAAATTATTAACTATTATAAAAGTAAAAAACATTAATTCGTTGTTTATTTACTTTTCCATAAGGTTTCTGTTTTTACTTGAAATTTTACCTTAAATACGAGTCTGGAAGCAACAAAGGACTGGCCAGATTCCATTTACCACAATGTGCCCAAAATATTCAGTAATTCCGATTAGATTTCAGATTGCATGCCCTACGATTTTTTTAATATTTTAAAATATTACGAAAGATCACAAAGAAGAAATTGGTTTTTCTGATGTTTATTTGCTTTGTAGGTGTTTTTTCTTGAATCAGCACCGTTGTAGAAGAACTGCCTCGGTTTAAATATCTTATCTTTTATCTATGTTATTCCCTCTGCTTATTGATCTCTATATCCTAAATATTTTTTACAACAATCTTAGTTACAGGTGTTCGACGTAAAAGAGTTTATTATTTATAGATGAGAGAGCAATTTTTAAGGAAATATTAAGTAAAAGCTTTCGCAGCGCTATTCTACCTAGAATCCTAATCTTGTATTGCGTATACAAGTAAATACACATGCATACACACACTCTTTAACATTATAAGCTCATATTATTGCATCAAAACTCTTAAAATGTAGAGAATAAAGAACGAGTCCTAAAGTCTTACATTTACTTGGTATACATGAGTTTTATTTATATAATTCTTTCTAATAGCTTTTTTTTAATTTCAGATTATCCGAATCTTTAGAAAAAAATTTTAATTTTATAATTTTGGTACAATTGACCGGAGGTATCATGCAACTTATTCTTGTTGGCTATGACGCTCTTATCGTAAGTTTCAATTAAAAAAAAATAAAAAGTTTTCAAAAATTAAAACAATGTTTTAATAATAAAAATTATTTAGTACAAAAATCATTAAAAGTTTATTAATACCAGATATTATAGTCTTTTTCGTCTGTTTTTTCAGAGTTTAGCTGTTGGAGAAATAATGATGATATTTCCATTTCTTATGATTTCTTCTGTAATTTCGTGCGCACTTTTAATCTATTGTTATATGGGAGAGGTTCTTATAAAAGAAGTAATTTTAGCTGATTTTTTTTTTTAATAAAATATCAGTGTAAAACATATGTTCAATAGTAACATAGTAAATTATTTTCAAAGTTTTGTATTTGGTGAGGCACTTTATCTTTGTGAATGGTACAATATTTCTAAATAAGAAAAACAGGTAATGCATATTTGTATGATACGATCAACTAAACATATGAGTTTAACTTCAGGAAAATTTGTGATTATATCGCTTACTACTTATACTGATGTAAGTATTATTCTAAATAATTACAAAAAATATGTCAGTACAGAGTTTGTACGCTATTACTAGTGGTTAACGACCGTTGCTTTGATCGGTACTCTAATGTATTTTATTATCATTCGAAAATGCCGTCACGTGTATATATCAAAAGTTGTTTATTTGTTTGAAATAAAGATAGGATAAATATTAGGTTTAATCATAAGTAACTTCCGACGCAGCTATGTAAAATCTATTATTCGATTTTACAAGCTATGAGTTACCATGACAACGAGTTTTTGTTTTCATAATTTGAACGGTTTTCGTTTGTCATTTTTTCAACAACTTTGCATGATACATGTTAAAAAAATAATGCTTCTGTATCCTCTGAAATCGAAAGTCGAAAAGTAAATATTCATGATGTGATGCTTTGGGAATTTAAACAAGGCAATAGTTCAAAGGCGACTGCCAAAAATTATGCAGAGTGCATGGTGAAGGATTGATAACTGATCGTGCAGTTAGAAATTGGTTCGTAAAATTTCGTTCTGGAGATATGACTTTAAAAGAAGAACCGAGGGCGGGACGTCCTTCCGACTTCGACGACAACTTTTTAAAGGCAGTATTATAGCAAAATCCACGTCAATCGACAACATGTATAACAAAAAAGTTTAATACATCGCAATCAACCGTTATCCGCCACCTGGAGAGATATTAGAAAGTCAGCAAATATGGGTACCTTACAATTACAGTGAACAGAATAAAGAAGATCGCATGTCGATCGCAACAAGTCTGCTCTCACGGGTAAAAATGGAGCCTTCTTTAAACAGGATTATAACAGGCGAGGAAAAATGGGTAACCTACGAGAATATAGTCCGCAAAAGACAGTTCATTGATATGGATGAACCACCGCTACCAGATCCGAAAGCAAACATCTATGGCAAAAAAATCTTATTGTGCGTATTGTGGGATTGTCTAGGCCACGAGTTGTTGAGGCCAAATTTAACGATTACTGGTGATAGTTATGTTCAGCAGCTGCAAATAGTGAAAGAAAAACTCTGTGAAAAGCGTCTTGCACTCGTCAATCGCAAAAATGTCGCACTTCTGCACGACAATGCGCGACCACATACAGCAAAGATGACTCAAGAAAAAATTCTTAAGCTTGAATGGTCTGTTTACACATCCTTCTTACTCCCAGGAAGACTTACTCCCAGAAAAGGTAGTACCTTTTCTGTTCCTTACAAAATTTTTGGAATGGAAAAACTTGTAATTCTGAAGAGCAAATCACGCAGACTGTCGAAAACTTCATTCAGTCCCAACAAACCACATTTTACAAGGAAAGAATTTATAAACTGCCAGGAAGATGGGAGAAGGTTATAGATAACAGAGGTGAATACGTAATAAATTAATGTAATTTTTTTATTTATTAAGAGCAAAATAAATATCTAAAAAAGCAACGGAAGTTACTTATGACTCGACCTAATAAATCAGATATATTTTTGAACCCAGCCAGTACTAAAGAGTACACTTTAATTATCTCGTCAGGGAAAATTCTTGCTGCATAAAAACCCTGGTTGTATTATATACACATATGAATCCTTACAACGACGATGAATGTTTTACAGCAAGGTTGCCTATCGGCAGCTGTCGTGTAATGAGATGTGTAAGGAGAAGGCAGAATAAATTCTGACCACGTGTAGGACTGCCTTTGTCCTTTGTCGCTCGTAGTACTTCGATGATGTAATCGTTGCGCATGATTGTAGTTCTCTTCGATGTAATCCCTCGCAGATCTCGTGATAAAATAGAACGAGGCGCAAGAAACCGCAGACTGTATAGGAAAAAGCGATGCAACGCGCGGACCAATTGCCTAAAAGACAAGTTCATAGCTGTTGATGCATATGATTGGCGTAATAGATTTAGTGGGAGAACGCTTGCTAGAGGAACGGAGCCCTTACAAAGGGATCTCGGCGCTCCTTGGTTTTATCGCAGAACTACGATGCCTTCCTGTCGCGGGTGTCGTCGCGCTTCGGCAGGTCTCGACACATCTCGAAACGCCCCGATGATCGACTCATTCACTCGTTTGTGTAGGATACGCGACAACTAGAAAGTGTTACTTTTGTATATTGTAGATATTAGGTCTACAATTTTATTTCAGCCGTTTTCCTATATACAGCTGTATCGCTAAATAGTGATTAAAATTAATAGATCACATATTAAATAACAAGCTTAGGTAAACTACATAATCCCATTAATACATTAGTAGATTTATGTTACAATTATAAGTTATTCTCGATTTAAAATATCAGTTTACGACCAACATTCTCGTCATTTGCGGAAGGTTTTTATTTTCTTGCTTCAATATTAAGAAATTTATAGCCCAAATATATGTGCAAATAATTATGAAAGTAGTCCAAGTCATATGTCTCTTGTTTCGAGATATTTGAAAGATTACATTTGAACACTGAATGAATTTTATATATTGTTAAAATTACAACTACTATCTAATAATTCATTTTCGACAATAGCGTGAAAATTACATTGAATTAATTGAGTTTAAAGTACTGTGTTGTGAAATAACTGATAAACTTATTTTTTTTAATTTTGACTTGGACCACTTTCATAATTATGGGCACATATGTAATAATCACAAATATTTATAATGTAACCTCTATTAGAGAAAGAATGTGTGATTATATACATATCTTTTTTTGAATGCTTCAAGAAAGATTATTTTAAAGTCGAAGACCAGTATGGCGGAGAATGAGTAAAGCTTTTTAAAAATGCAGAATTGAAGACATTATTTAAAGAAGACTTTTCCTAATAATACCAAGCGATTTTTATCAGACACATGAATTGCGATTCAGCTTAACATTAAAAGACAAACAGCTTCAATAAAACGAGAGACACAATAAAGTGATTTTGCAGCATGACAAATTTTGACCCAATGATGCAAAAGTGGAAAAGACATACTTGAAAATTTTTAAATGTTAAATCTCACCTTACTCCCTGCTGCATTCTTAGAAAACTGCTCTTTTCGTCTATAAGTTTTTATGATCACCAGCAAACCACCTAGCTGTATTTACGCATATTTCTCCAACATAATCTCCTCTAGTGATTGTAATAAGCTAATGATGAGGAAAATAAAAAGGTAAATTAAAAAATAAATAAAAAACGCGGTAGAGCTAATAAATAGTGTAATACTTTTTTTTTGTCAGTTAAATCCATACGGCAAAAAAACCCTTGTTTTTAAATTGATTATAATAATGTATGATGTCCCACTAAAGATTAGAAACCTAGCTCACCTCTTGCTAGCTTCCTTCGTATATAGATACATTAAGAAATCTCATCTATCGCTTATCTGTAAAAGGGTAAAGAGTTTTTGTACACTCTGCTACTCTTTCTCGTTCGACTGCCACTTTCGCGGTGATACCTTCTCGTTTGATTATGAAAGTATAAAAGATATTTATATTTCACTTATTTCGCTTTTGGCACGTATGGCTTCTTCGTCACTTTCTTTGTAGGTTCTTCGATGGTTGTCTCAAAGGTGTCGTAGACGGCCAGTAGAAGAATAGAAGAAATGTCTTTTCTAAAAGGTTCAGCAGTGCGTATGTAGTAGGGATCTGAATAGTGGGAGTGCGAACGTTAGCGCTTCAAAGCTTCCTGGAGGTGCAAGGCGTGAATTTATTCCTTACTATGAAGCGCATTACGAATACAGGTTAACCTTCCATGAGCCCAATTTTTGTTATAAATAAAAAAAACTGGTGTGTGTACTTATGTACGCACGTAAGTGGTTTTTCTTCTTTTTCGTACAAAAACAAATATAACCTTAATAACCTCAAAAATAACTGTAAAAAATAACATCAGAAAAAATAAAATAAATTAAAAAAAAGAAATTTATCAATATTATTATTATTATTATTATTATTATCATTATTATTATTATTATTATTATTATTATTATTATTAATATCATCATCAATATTATTATATTATTATTATAATTATTATCATTATTAATTTTTCTTATAATTTTTTAATTTTCCTTGTTTATTTTTAATTAATGTTATTATTATTTGTTAGAAAGGAATGCTGCAGGGAGAGGTGCAAAAATAGATCACTGCGTAGAATACTTTACAATAGATATATGATTTATTAATAACAACAAATAGAGTATTTAATAAAAATGATGTGCGTATTTCAAACAGCGGCGAGGAATAAATGCGTGCCACGTGCTCGCGAAG
>QUOH01000089.1:0-88824 GCA_010416925.1 Polistes metricus
ACACAATTTAGAGGCAGATTGTTTAAGCCGAAACCCGGTTATTAGAATCTCATGAAAATGAGATGACATTTTGAAAACTGTTAACTTATACAAAATGGAAGAGATCGAATGCGATCAAAAGAACAACACTGATATACAAAATGCTAAAGATACACTGATTTTCAAACACAACATTTATTATAAAAAAATAGGGAAAAAAAGAAAAAATTATTCTTTCAGAAAGCTTCAGTAAAGAAATTCTAAAATAAATACACTCGCTCTACTGTTCATATAGGAATAAAACAAATGAAAGCAAAAATCAAACCATTTTATGTAGCAAAGAATCTGGATCAAAACTATAAAAAGAATTTGTGAAAATGTGTGAAATCTGCATAAAGAACAAATCGATAGGAGGGGATATAAACTTGGATTGATGTCAACATTTGGGTCCGGCTACTTATCCGTATGAGATAGTTTCTATAGACACGATTGGAGGATTCCGGGGGCTCCCGTTCAACAAAGAAATATTTACATTTGCTGGTAGACCCATTTCACGAGATATGCTCATATTCTGACATCAAAAACTCAAAATGCAAACGATTTCATTCCGTTAATACAAAATATAACAGCAGAAAACAAAGTGGGTATGATCTTGTCAGACCAATATCCGGGCATTAATCGGAGAATGTAAAAACTTCTTAAACAGGAAAAACATTATATTAACATTCACGGCATGAACGCACCCTTTTCGACTGGATTAAATGAGAGTTAAATCAAACCATAATAAACAAAATTAGATGTAAGATAAATGAGAAAAGAGGAAAAACTGCTTGGACTACAATAGCACATGAATGTGTAGCAAAATATAATAAAACCGAACACACAGTGACCGGATTCTCCCCACAATACTTACTAGAAGGCACAAATACAGCATAATTCCTGAAGAACTAAATACCACAAAAACGCATGAGGATCTACTCAGAGATAGGAAAATTGCCCTAAAAAAACACGATAAAATCGCATGAACATAATAAAAAGAATTTGATAAGAACTAGAGACATCACGAATTTAATATAGGAGATCTAGTATATGTAGAAAATAATCATAGGTTAAACAGAAAAAAATTAGATGAATTAAAAATAGGACCGTACAACATTATAGAAAAGATTTCAAATACTATTTATTAAAATACAGACGGACCGAAAAAAATCAGAGTCATTGTTTCACATCACGAAAACTAGTACCATTTATGTGTGATGATCAAGAAAGCTCATTATATTGTCTTTCGTTTTCCCTTCCCGAGGAGGGGTGATGTAACGAAATATTACTGTTTATATTTCGTCACCTTTACTATTTAACTTTCCCGTTGTCCTACATTAAGACGCGCAGGCGTATTAGGCTTAGAAGATTCGGGAACGTTAACAAAGAGACCGAAAGTATAGAAACGGTTAGGAGTTCGCTAAGCAGAGACGGCTAGAATTCAAATTGCGTAGCTAGAAATAAGACAATAAAATAGAGTGAATATTAGCTGTAAATGTTGTTTCTCTTATTTGCAGGTATGCAATAGTGTACATAGTGTAGTTTTAAGTGTAATTTGTATTTTACAATGTTAACGCAATGCCAGATAATGTAGGTTAGTGTTTGAATAATATTAATAAAATAATCGAGAGACTCTCTTATTTGCAGAAACTCAAGGCAGTTTATATTTTCCAAGGGACATTATTGTTAATGAACCATATCGAATATTACCTTATATAATATATATTGTCAAATATAAATTTATTTAATATTTTGTATTTAAATCCATTGTCATAATACTTAAATCGTTATACATTTTTCCTAAGAAATTTTGAAAACGTATATATTAATATATCAAAGTTTTTATGCTTGGAAAAATAAATTTTGTAATTTCGAGCTTGATTAGTAATTATTATAATATTTGATAATGGATGTTAATGCAAATGTATTTTTTTCTTTTATTTCTATAGGAAATGGTTTAATTGATGTGATTGGAACAGAGATTGGACTTTTGATTAGAGTACTCTTATAATATATTTTTCATTTTATATTTTTTCCATAATGCATACGCGTTTTGCATCTTTATGATTAATAACATATGCAAAAATATATTTTCCATGCATATGCATGGTAATTTACATCGGAGCTCATTTAAAACCTTACAACACGATTGTATAGACATTGAAAATCGTAGGTGTAAAATTAAATTATTTCATTATAGGAATATTATGAATTGCATACGTAACGCGTCCCGCTATCCAAATAGGTAGAAGAAAAATTATATTTGTTCGTTTCTTTAGTTTAAATTTTCTCTTTTTTAATATCTTCATTTCTCTTTATTAAAATTCCGGGAAAAATACTAGGGCCGATAAACGTGTCAGAACGTTGTTGAACTACATTTTATATCACGGTCCGCGTGTAAATTAATTTTTAACAGACAAATGTTAACAATTAACGATATTAAATATAGAATAAGTTCATAATTTATTGCAATGCTAACTATAATTTAAGTACCAAAATGATTATAAAAAGTATCGTTGAACATGTGCTTATCGTGAGCATTGTATAATACATTAACATATTGTTTATTATACTATATATGCAATATACACGTATTTTGCATACTTTTAGCTCAAATTTGCATATTTAATGTGCATTAATATAATACGTTTCTTGCACATTTATCGTGCATAAACATCCACCAGTTTATTTTATTATGTTATACGTAAATATCGTATAAGCTTTAAAAAACGTTACGAATATATATTTTTGCACAAATTTTTGTATATCATAAAGCTGAACTTTTTAAGTTGATTACTCGATATGGAAAACATAACAATTCTCGTTTGGGAAAAAAAAAAGAAAAAATAAACAAACGAAAATATATCGAACTACGCTCTGAAAACAATTGATAAATTTTAATTAAATAGATGGCTTTCCTTCTTTGGTCAGCGTTTTCCCAAGAGCCGCGTACGATTGATCGAAAATTGATTACTATCGGAAATACCATTGTTTACGTATAATATAATTAGAATTACTGGGACGATCAATACCGACCATGATTATGCTGAAATTAATTTGTCAATACATAATTTCGGAAGATAACACTTAGATAAGGATTCAAATCAGCTAAATATCAAAAAATACATATTTTTATACAAGTATATCTATCTGATACAGGTTCACTTCAGAAATAAATAGGAAATAAAAACAATTAAAAACAATCAATAATAAGCATGTGCATTATTTGATTTTGTTTCAATAATCAGTGAAATTTTACCTTTATAGAAGGTGTTCAAAATAATTATCATCAATTTGTATTTCTGTAAAGTGTTCTGTGTCTTGTAGATATTTCTTGTCCTCGTTGATGGGTGTCACAAATTCTGTTAATTAAATTTAATATTTTCGGTTTAATCAGTTCAATTTCAATGTTTAATTATCTTATTAGAAGTACTTTCGTATTATAGCTCAGGTATATATTTATAAAATAAAGCACATCAAAATAATTACGTATAATGTATATAGATTGCAGTCAATAATAACGTATCAGCGAATTTCGCATCATTAGGAGAACATTTATCATCCATCCAAGTATATGGAAGGCAAGAAAAGAATTACAAAGCATTTTAATCGGTTCACGCTGCTAAAGTTTACGAAAATAAAAAGGAAATTAAGAAAAGAGGGGCAGTAATTAGATTTAATTATAAAGAAAAAAAATACAAACGAATATTAATTAATAATTTTAAAATGAAATTTCGATTTATTATTATTATTATATATTTTTTAAATGTGTGTTACAATAATTTCATATCTAGTCAAATAAAATTTGAGCATTTATCTCTTGCATTTAAGGATTTATCTTTTTTCTTTAACTGTAGAAAAACATTAATGGAATTTAAGAATCTGCTCTGCGGAGATAAAGTTTCGAGGAGAGGAAAATCAAGTTTTCCGCGCTAGTATGCTAACAATCATTTTATTTGAAAAATTTTCCACCTCATTTAATTAAAATATTCTATTTTATCTACCGACTATATTTCAATCTAATTCTTTAAAATAAAACTTTTTTTTTTTTTTTTTTTTTTTTCAATTCTAGAATAAATCCAACCTTTTTCTGACCAATTAAATAATAAAATTCTTCATTTATGGAAGATGAGATCTTACAAATAATCTAATTAATTTCAATATTATATTATTATATATATTATAATGAGTTATTATAATTATATAATAATATATTATATATATTATAAATAATTATATATATTATATTATTATATATATTATAATGAGTAATAAGACATACAAATCATTTTTTTTAAATAAATAATCAATGATCATTTGAAGACAATGAAAAAAAAGAAAAACATTTATCTCAAATAATATCTCGTAAAAATCATTCAAATTAGAACTAAACTAAAAAATATTCTGATTTATTTATTATGACAATCCAATAATGATTTGTTAAAAAACGATTTAAAAAAAAGAAAAGGAAAACAAAAAGAAAAAAGAAAAAGAAATAGAAAATAAGGATCTGAATCTTAAATAATATCTTACATAAATATCTAAAAACTATCGCATTATATAATTTCCATTCATTCTCTTACTATCACATATCTCTTTTATCTTCTTGGTTGGACATTCTTTGCAGAGGAGAGAGGCACTCCTTGGTAAAGGAAAGGTGTGGAATAGAAACGGCGCGCGATTTGATGTTGCATGAGGATGGGATGAAGATCCGTGGGATAGTAAGAGAAGAAGAATAAGAATAAGACGGAGAGAGAAGAAAAGAAAGAAAAAGAAAGAGAGAGAGTGAGAGGGAGAGAGATAGAATGAGAGTAGAGAAGGAGAGAGAGAGAAGGAGAGAGAGAGAAAGAAATAAAAAGAAAAAGAAAGATATAAAGTGTAGCAGAGCGTGCGTCGTTGGCGGGAAACGGGGGGTGGGGGATTTCGGTATCTCATAGGGTTGAGATTGGTGGGGATAGTTTAGGGCGGTCTGCGCATGCGCGGCTCGTGACGGAACTGCTTCGCGCGGCGACGCTCAGTCTCGTTCGTTGCAATCCAGTGCAGATATACGTTCAATTACCCTGTCAACGCTCCTTAAAGTCCCATCCTCGGGAATCGCGATATTCGTACTCTTGTCGCGGCATTGCCAACGCTCGAATCGATAATTTCAGTGATAGATAACTGTGAGGGTTCTCCCCTTTTTCCCCCCCTCGAAACCTTTTATTATTATTATTATTGTTATTCTTTTTTTATTTTACAAGAAAGAAAAAAAAAGAAGAATAAAAAAAAGAAAAAAGTAAAAGAGAAGAAGATGAAATAAAAAATATAAGAAAAACAAGGGGTAAAGGTGAATTGGGGATAAAGAAACAACACGTGGGGATTGGAAGAGTGTGAGAATGAAAGAGAGAGAGAGAGAGAGAGGGATACATTAAAAGGATATTTTCAATGGGGGATCATTAGTTGAATAAAGTAATAAAAATAAAATGTTGTGTTGTTTAAGGGAAGAATAATTCGAATCGCCGCCGTCTCGGCGGTCGGTCAGGCGCCTTGCGTGTCCGATCTTCCTCTCCTCTCCTCTACTCTCCTCTCGGTCTGTGAGAGGGTGGTGTCATTCATAGGGAACGATCGTGAGTGAAGAAGAAGAAGAACAAGAAGAAGAAGAGGGAAAGGGAAGGAGGAAAGTTTGACAGTTGGCTCGTGGCATTTCCTCCTAACGGGACACGCGCCATCGTTTGATATCATCGTTGATATTATCGTTGATATTGTCGTTGCTTTGTTATACATTTCCTCTTCTTTGATTTCTTCTCTTACAAGGATTAAAATAAACGTTAAGTGGACACACGCTACGCGCTGGGTGGATTATTTTTGTGTATCACATCGAATTATATTCTTTTGAATATAACGACAAAAATTTACTACGAGTGGTGTTGCAAACAAAGTGTCTTGTTTAAATTGACACTAGAAAAATTTAAAAAACATAAAAGGAAATAAAAGTAAAAGTGTGCGTCGTGCGTCAAGTGTCGTCGTCGTCGTTGGTTGTAATTTAAAAATAACGAAAGAGGTGTGACTACACAACTGAGATTTGATATACAATTTCGGAATGGCTCGACACCTGTGGCTAAAAGCAGCACTCGTCTTTATCCTCGTAGCAGGTGAGGACTTCTTCACTTAATCTTTTTCTTCTTCTTTTTCTTTTTTTACTTTTTACTTTCGCGCAAGTCGCGTGTCAGTTTTTCTTTCTCTCGTCGTCACTTCGCCGTTGGTGGTCGCCAAGAACACACGAGGAAGGACGACTACAAGATCATCGTCCCCCCATCGAACACGCTGTTTCTTCATGTTCCCGGCCTTTTTCTTGCCTTCTTCTTCCCATCGGCAACTCGCCAAGATTCCTCTTCCATACGACGCTCTATACACGTTTTTTCCATCCTCTTTTCTTTTTTTCTTTTTTCTTACCCCTTCTTTTTCTTCTTTTTTTTCTAATTCAGACACCGTTTTTCCATATCCCACTATGTCCTGTATGTTGAGAAAATTTTCTGACAATGAGGGGTACAAAAAAAAAAAAGAAAAAAAGACCCCCGTGACAAATAACGCGAGAGAACATTAGTCGTGGCGTTTCTTTTTTTTTTCTCTCTCTCTCACTCTCTCATAAGAATAAAGAGAAGATCCAGCACCATCACCAACCCTTTTTACTACTTTTCCATTCTTCTAGCCACCACCAACTTGTGTGTGCGGCTAGAATTAGCTAGAATGAATTTCACTCGGGGCTTTTATGTGTATACGTTGCCGAGAAAACGAGGCGTGATTCGAGTGTGGGTGGAAGATGGGCTGTTGATGAGACAGGAAAAGTATCATACTCTCTCTAACTATAGTCGACTTTTTCGTTAGACCTATATCACGGTCACAGATTTCTCTCTATGAAACTACGAAAATCTTGAAGATTTTTCTTCGAGATGTGTAATAAACACACGAGTGTTTGTATAAATCCTTTGTTTTTTTTTTTCTATTTTCTCTCTCTCTTTCTCTTTCTTTTTATTTTTTCTCGTTTCACTCTTGCTCTTTTTTTTTTATTTTCTCGCCTTTGCCTTTGCTTTCATTTTCAAAAGTAGCATGAGATAGTGAAGTAGTAGCCTAATTATCATCGCCTAGGAAAAGAAACTCCCCGAAGGAAAAAGTATTTCTTTGTTTCCCTCGTGTTTTTTTTTCTCTCCCACTCTCCGACGCCTTTTTCGTTACGTTGTTTTATTTTTTCTTGTTTTTTTTTTTTTTTTTTGTTATTTTTCATTTTTCCGTTACGTTGCAGTAGTGTGCATTACGCTGCACCAATGCATTTTTGTGCACGTATACGTTGTAATACCTAGGAACTTTCTTATGTCTTTCT
The DNA here is from genome assembly GCA_010416925.1 of Polistes metricus. Lineage (NCBI taxonomy): Eukaryota > Metazoa > Arthropoda > Insecta > Hymenoptera > Vespidae > Polistes > Polistes metricus. The sequence goes on from QUOH01000089.1 coordinate 7,376, forward strand.
TTCTTTCTTTCTTTCTTTGTTTCATTTGGTTTCCTTCGTTCTTTAGTTTTCCAACATGTACGAGTCGTAGTTACTTGGAAAAACAAAGTATTCCAACAAAAAGTGGTGATCCTCGGAGAAAATTGCGTCGCAACGCGACGTTTCTACCCACGACGACGACATTGTTTTTTAAACGAGAAAACGAGAACGCGTTTGTTTTTGACCGAGTAAAAACTGTGTAATTGTGTATGCGTGTACATATATATATATATATATATATATATGTGTGTGTGTATGTATACGTATGCAAGTTTTTAAGTATGTGATCCATTTCATGACACCGGACAACTCTTTGCAAATATAATTTCTACAAACTTTTGACATTCTTTAAAGAAAATAATTCTAATAGTAATGTTAAATAACGTAATAATAGTGTTTTCTTTATGATTAAAATGATCAACTTATCGATTACTATGTTCTTAGTAATTACAATGTGTCGATAAAAATTTGATTTGATAGCGAAACAAACTGAGGTTTGTTTCAAAAGAACATTTTTAACGAAAATATTTTCATTGTGTACGGTTAGTTTATGTGTGCGTGATCATTTCCGTGATTTAAGCGATACTTGAATATTTGTGAAAAGATAAGAATAACAAAATATCGGAAAAACAAAATATCGCTAACATCATCTGTTTTGTAGTATTGAAAAATTATTAATTGTATTAGAAAAATGGGGGAAAAAGTGATTGAGAATGGCGATCATATCATTGATTAAATTTGATCAATCAAATTATTTTCATTCATGAAAACAAGTTAGAATTTTAATCTTTAGATTGATTCACGTAAGCATACATGATGTGTTATACATATGCGTGAATATAATATACTTTCATTTGTTCACTAATCTATTATTTATTATTTTTACTTGAAGAATATCTTCAATTTTTTGTTCATTTCCGGATAAGTGACGAGTGATATCAGTTTTCATGTGAATAAAACGATTTGATTCTACGTTTCGTCTGCCAACTTTTATACAAAAAGTATTGCTGGTTAGCATGGTTTCCAGAATACACAAATTCAGTATCTTCCTACAGTATTTCACGAAAATTGTCGGGTAAACGGTTCTGCATTGAGCGTCTATGTAAATTTAGTATTTCATACTTGCTATTGTTAAAACGTGTTTTACTTGTTAAAACGTGTTTTACTTGTTAAAACAATCCTTAACCCTTTCACTGTACATCTTATATTCTTATTAGTATCGTAATTGCTTTAAACAAAAACTATCAAAATAAAATATTTTCAGTATTTAACATACATCTTTCATTAGTAACGAAAGGGTTAAAAACAAAAATAAATCTTGAAAAAAAAGATAATCATAATCACAATTAGATACAAACTTAATTGTACTAATCAAAGTGTCGTTCATCAATTAAACACCTATCAATATTATTTCGTTATCAGTTTTAACTACACATTTTAAAAAATAAAATTTTATAATTATATGATCTTTGCTAAATATACAAACTCATTCTACTTATTAAAATTTTCATTAGTAACGAAAAGGGTTAAAAACAAAAATAAATCTTGAAAAAAAAATAATCATAATCACAATTAGATACAAACTTAATTGTACTAATCAAAGTGTCGTTCATCAATTAAACACCTATCAATATTATTTCGTTATCAGTTTTAATTACACATTTTGAAAAATAAAATAATTATAAAATCATAAATACAGATCCGAAGATCTACGAAATAAAAATCGTTTTATTTGTTAAATATACAAACTTATTCTACTTATATCAAAATATCGTTCATCCATTCACGTATGTGTGTGTGTGATGCGTGTATTCATATTATTTCATTATCAGCTTCGAAGCACATCTTCAAACGTAAGATTAAACCACAAAGACGGAGGTCGGAGGTCATAGTGTCTCTTCGTGTTCAGGTTACCGTGGTTGAGAAGAGAAAGAGAAAGAGAGAGAGATAGAGAGAGAGAGAGAGAGAGCACGATTTACGGTGCATTAACGGGGCCCAGGCTTCAACGCTACCTCTTCTTCTACCTCTTCCTCTTCCCTCTTTCTCTTCCCTCTTTCCTTCTTCCCTCTTTCCTTCTTCCCCTCTTCTGTCTCTCATACAAACTTTATGGTACGACTTAACCCTCTCCTGACCAAAGCACTCGAAAGCTTTTGGAATCAAGTCGTTACTTCTGGCCGAAATACTTCGAGGCGTCCGGCAACGCTTTCACGCCTGGCCAGCTTTCTAGCTAACCGCATTAATTTCTCTACGACTTTACGTCATTTCTACCGACTATACCATCCATCTTACTTCCAAGGTACCATGGATTTTATTATAGAAGATATCAGCTATATACAGTGATGTATATAGACACCATCCTTAATTTTCTTTCCCTCCCATCCTCCCCCCCCAAAAAAAAATCCCTCGTGTGAATGGTCTTTCGATAAGAAAAATAAAATTTCAAAAAAAAAAAGAGAGAAAAAGTATTCATACATGTCGTAAAAGTATTTTTATTTCTAATAATAATAATTATAATAATTTTGAAATAATCAAAAATAAATGTTATATTCGTTGTGTAATCTAAAACAGTTCATCTTTGTTTTTTTTCTCTTTTTTTTTCTTTATTTTTAATTAATCATTTTTTATTCCTCGTTTCGTTTCATTTCCAACTTGCTGTATTTTTGATAATGCAAGGTATATAATAGGAAGATACATCTCATTCCTTCATTTATCTGGATTATTCGTTTTACGTTCTTTATTTTAAACAAAAGCAAAATACATGTTAATACTTTATTAGCAGAGAAAAGTATCAAAGAAAATATTTATAATAATTCTTATCTCTCAGATATTATGGCGAAATAATAATGATAATAACAATAAATATTTGAAAATAATGGAAAATATATGAAACTAGTAGTAGCCCGTTGTTGTAGGTGTACTTATGCGATTCAAAACGATGCACTTTTCATTTTAAATTGTTTAATACCCATAGGAGAAGGTTATATTTGTTTGTCAGTGATGCTTCGTATCGTCGAAACGTTCGAGATAAAGTTCAAATATTAACCACTTAAGCACGCCATGCACATTCTCAACTTTATCTCCCAGGTACGAAGCACTTGACCACGGATGATGGGACAAAAACCATTAATGACGATTTTCATGACGACATTTTACGTACGAATAGAATTTAAAAATGAATAAATTATGATTTCGTTATACATTTTCATGTAACATCGAATCAAATGACGGAAAAAAAAAAAAGTAGAAAAAAAAACGTATAATATTTTCCAAAAATATAAGATATTCACTAGTTGTCACTAGTAGTCACTAGTATCATCCTACCATTCAAATTAATACTAATAAATTTTAATAAAATGATAATATTTATAATATTTAATATTTAAAATATTTTATAATATTTATAATATTAAAATTATAATAAATAAATTATAAAAATAATAAAAAAAATTTATATAAATAAAATTAAAATTCTAATATTTATAATAATTAATATTTAAAATATTTTATAATATTATAATAAAATTTGTATAAATATCATTCGATTACCTTGTTATTATCAAAAACTCCGATAAACGAAAGAAACGAAAAAGTTAGGAAAAATAGAATTGAATTTGAAACGGTAAGCTAATTATCGGGTAGCATTAACCGGAAATGAACCCTTTGCTGGAATATTCAATATGATCGCGTGATCAAGAAATTACATACGTGTGAAGTAAGGAAGAAAGGAAGGAAGGAAGATAGGAAGAAGATCTTTATCAGGTGGGGTGGTTCGACACGTACCAACACCTTTTGGAGCTTTCTATCAGGCCCGTGGTATCTTCAAGCTCGGACATTAATTTCGTGCTAGAACGGATTAGGTGTTATTAATCTTCCGTAGGAGAGATCCTCTTGAAGAAATAACCAAGCAACCTCGATATAATTATACTTCTCAAGTCCGTGTCGTTATATACGCGAACGTTTTATATACTTAAGACTAATTATCTCATTTGTGCTCATTTTTCTAAGATCTTCTTTCGAATAATTTGTCATCCTGTTCGTTTCTTTCTTCTTTATATATATATCAACGTTAGATATATATATATATATCTGTTAGGTTCATTCGTCCGTTCCTTCGTTCGTTAGTCTCCTCCCAATTAAGATCTTTCGTTTCCTCGAGAAAATTTCAATTAACGTAGAATTTAGTTAGACTTGTTCTAAAATACCTAAAGCTAGCTAGCTTTCACACGATTATTTGAAATTCCCCCCGGTGAACTACTTACACGACTTTCCGATTTTCTCCAATTCCACGGTCGCATTCCTTCTGGGAGAAGAAGAAACTATCCAAGATGTTAAGCTTGACGTTACAACTACTCTTTTATTCGCTACCTCCGTCACACAACACTTTTTGAATTCAACCGGACTCTAGGAATTTGTCTTCCCTTCGATCGTTCGAACGATTCGATTGAATTCTTATCCACTTACACACAACACACACACCCCTTTATTTGTCTTATTTTTATTTATAGTATCTATTTAATCTTAGAATAATCTTTTCTATCTTTTTCATTTACGCAATTAGATACAAAATCTAAAGACGCGAACGTACGATATTATTGCATGGGGGAAGCTTTCATGGTGGTTTTCTACACGTTTCTTTAGCTACGTTTTTCTCTTCCTTCTCATCTATTTTTTTTTCCTTTCTTTTCTTTTCTTTTTTTTATCCCTTTCGTACACACACCGAATGTCGTGTCGGTACGATTTATGTTCTACGTAGCGGTAATAAGCTCCTTATTTCAACGGCATAGGAAACTTTAAAAATGCTATTTATTTTAAAAAAACGCGCACCGTAATGAAGTTCGTAATCCTTGGTGTTGGGTATAAGGACGATGCTGTTCTATAAACTTCCTTTTAAATACCTGGTAGAAAAAAGAAATCTAAAAGGGATATTCCATCGTCGCGAAGGAAGCATGCTCTCTCGTTGGGTATTTACCCAAAACTTTTTTTTTTTTTTTTTTCTATATTATTCCTCTTAGTGTGTTCGTGATATTACTCGAACGAAAGATGCCGGTAAACGACGACGAAAAAGAAGAATAAGTGGGAGCGGATATTATTCTATGAGTATAAGAAAAGCATTATTTTGTATAAGAAAAGCATCTCGCGTGTATCGTTGTATTAATTTGCGAATATACTCAACTTCCCTTCTTATCTTTTTTACCTCGATCCTTGATTTTTTATCTTTAAAACCGAATGAACGAGAGAAAAATAAGTAGAAGAAGAAAAATCTTTTGGAATAGCAGGACACACACACACACTCACAAATTTGTATTCATAATTATGAAAGTCGTGTATCTCTTTTTTCGAATTAATTAAAGGATTACATTTTAACGCTAAATAAATTTTTTGTAATATTGAAATAACAAACACTATGTAACAGTTCATTTTGACAATATATCGTGAAAATTTCATTGAATTCATTTAGTTTAAAGTAATGTGTGGTGTGGAATAACTGATAAACTTACTTTTCGTTTGGTTTTTTAATTTTTACTTAGACCACTTTCAAAAGCATTATTTTGTATAAGAAAAGCATCTCGCGTGTATCGTTGTATTAATTTGCGAATATACTCAACTTCCCTTCTTATCTTTTTTACCTCGATTCTTGATTTTTTATCTTTGAAACCGAATGAACGAGAGAAAAATAAGTAGAAGAAGAAAAATCTTTGGAATAGCAGGACACACACACACACACACAAATTTGTATTCATAATTATGAAAGTCGTGTATTTCTTGTTTCAAGTTAATTAAAGAATTACATTTAAACGCTAAATAAATTTTTTGTAATATTGAAATAACAAACATTATGTAACAGTTCATTTTTGACGATATATCGTGAAAATTTCATTGAATTCATTTGGTTTAAAGTAATATGTGGTGTGGAATAACTGATAAACTTACTTTTCGTTTGTTTTTTAAATTTTTACTTAGACCACTTTCATAATTATGGGCACATTCTTCTCTTTTATGTATAACCCATCGATTCTACAATAAAAAAAAGCCTATCTTCATATATTTATAAATCCATTTTTCATCCTATCGAAAAAGGGTTTGTAAAAAAAAGTATAAAAAATAAGAAAAAGAAATACCTATTGGCTTAATCGTATTTTATATCGCAAAGTTACGTGCATAACAATATTAAAACGATATACAGGCATTATAAAAAGTATGTTGGGTGATGTGTATCGGTGGTGGATTATAAAATGGAAATATCGAATCTTAAAAGAAAAGGATTGAATTTAATAGTCTCTTAGATGCTTTTAACTATCGGATTTTCTTTCTTTTTTTTTTTTTTTTTTTTTTTTTTAATTTTATCTTTCTTTTATTTTATATTTTTTTATTCTTTTCCTTTCTTTCTTTCTTTCTCTTCGTCCCTCTTAGTATTCCGTAATTCATTTTATCTTCGATTTTATGCTCGTTTCGTAAAAATCTAAAAGCTTTCCTTGATAACTTTTAATTTCCATTAGTCGACGTAATTATTTGTTTCCCGGTTAATGTTTCTATCCTTATTATACAATGTGTCTGTGTATATGTGTGTGTGTATGTGTAATATGTATGCGTATAAATCTATCGTTGTCGTGTTCGTTGTATCTTCGTAGTTACTGCCAGACTACTAACGTAAGATGATATAAGCGTCATGTATTATTACGTCGAGCGTTCTCGTTAAAATCTCGAGAGAGTCATAAACGATGGGGGGTGAAGCACCTTAAAATTTCGCCGTAGCTGAGCTTTCTCTTCGTTCTCTGAGAAATTGGCCCTTTTCCTAGAAGAAGGGTCGGAGGAAGAGGAGGAGAAGTGTTGGTCGGTTTAACTCGGGAAACAAGCATGGGTTGGTGTTAAAGCGCGAGTATCCTTCTTGTGTCTGTGTCTGTGTCTGTGTGTGTGTTTTGTGTGTGTGTGTTGATGGACAAACGACGAACAATTTTTGGGAAAAGACTTTCAAAAGTCTGACTACTAAATCCCAGGACACCCTCATTTAACAAATCGATTTATTATTCCACTAAACGCGAGTAAATTGATAAAGTTTTTTGTTATATTCTCTTTCGTATTTGTCATATTACTCATTTGTTCAACGATCTTATTAATATTTGTTCTGATTTTATAATTTGTTAAATATTTTTTGGAATTTTTTATATTCAAAATTGTAGACGAAATCGTGTCACTTGGTGTTAACGTTTTAAATCAATTATTTCAGTTGATTTTATCCATTTTGAGAAACATTTAATTGATAATCTCATTAACATTTGTTCTGATTTTATAATTTATTAAATTTTTTTTAAGTTTTGATATTCAAAATTGTAGACGAAATCGTGTCACTTGGTGTTAACGTTTTAAATCAATTCTTTTAGTTTATTTGATCTGTTTTGAGAAACATTTAATTGATAGATTCAGCCTGATATAAACCGTGTAATTTATTCGAAGTTGTCAAATAAAATTGTTTATAAATGTTCATTTATATAAATTAGAAATACAAACGAACCGTTATCCCCCGATCATTGGAAACAATTTTAAGCAATCAAAAATAGGTGCGACGATTTTTTCGCGATTAACAGCGTTATAACAGTTTTGAATTTTGGATGCTTTACTCAAAAAATGCGGGTTGATTATTTCGTTCTCTTGATGATAATAAGTAATTTCGTGTTCTATCAAATTATTTACGGATTATTATGTTTACCAGTGCAAATGGATTAATTTAATCCGACATATATAACCCGTTGTTCATTTATCGAATTGATTAATTTCACGAAAGAAAATAAAAAAAAAGGTAAAGAAAAAAATATTCATGTACATTGTTGTATCATTTATTATTCAACAAGCATTAACATTTTGGTTATTTAATGATGTTAAATTTAATTACATGAAAGAAAATTCATTGTACTTAAATATAAAAAAAAAAAATTTAGCATCAATCTAGTAATTTGGTATAAAAACATAAAGAAAAAAAAAATTAAACAAAGTGAGGTTAATAGTTTTGCCCTGTAAATGGTTCTCTCTCTCTTTCTCTCTTTTTCTTTCTCTCTCTCTCTCTCTCTTTCTACTATGGAATATGAAACGCGAGTTTATAGTTTGTTTCTTTTTTTTTCTTCTTCTTCTTCTTCTTCTTCTTCTTCTTCTTTCATACCGTTGACCGGAAATTCTCATAGCAGAGTAAGAGAACGCGTTGCGGAAGAAGAGATGCTGTAATTTCATCTGACATTAGCCCAAGAAAAAAGTCTCGCGGGTATCTAACAGAACAACACATTTTATGCATTTTGTATACATCTTTTTTCTTTTTTTTCCTTTCTTCATTTATTTTTATTTTCTTTTTCATCTCAAGTTTGTTCGTTCTTTCGTTCGTTCGTTCGTTTATTTGTTTTATATATTTATTTATTTCTTTCTTTAGTTTTTTCCCATACATTATTCCACATCCCTTTTTTTCTCTTCATTTCTCATTCCCTTTGCCCGACTATCGAGGAAGAAAAAAAGAAAAGGGCAGCTGAGAATGGAGAAAAGAAAACAAGTGGTGGAATTTGCGACTTTGAAAATGAACCCTAAGGCTCAGGCTTTCTACGATTTTCTTTTTTTTCCTATTGCGGTGTAAATGCGCGGCTCGGTTGGTTCGCGTTATAACGCAGAGAAGAAGAATAAAAATAAGAAGAAGAAGAAGAATGAGAATAAGAAGAAGAAGAAGAAGAAGAAGAAGAAGAAGATGAACACGCGAAATGGCAAAAGGGAACCCACGAATACACGTAAACCGTATACAGAAAAAGACTTTTGTCAATTTTCGTCGTTATTCCCGCGAGAGGAACGTCTACGTTTTGGAAGAAAAAGAATATCTGTGTGTATGTGTGTGTATATGTGTGATAGAAAGAGAGAGATGGAAATAGAGAGAGAAAGGAAGGTGGAGGAAAAATGTAGAAAAGAAAGAAAGGACGCGAGAGGCTCTTTAGGGGAAAACGGAAAATGTGGTGCAAGTCTCTGTCTTCTTTTTCTTATCTTCTTCTTCTTCTTCTTCTTTTCTTCTTCTTCTTCTTCTTCTTCTTCTTCATCTTCCTCGTCTTTTCTCAATGTGTATACCGGCAGCTCGTGCCAGGTAAACGTTTCAACGTTCTTCCATCTCTTTTTAAAACGAAGAAAAAGGACAATTGAGACTATTTCGATCGAAACGTTACGTAAGGTGACGTATGCGACGATTTAAGGTCGTTCGAGTCACGAATCAAAGTGCTTTTCGAAGATACTTGCTTCTTTTTTTCGTTATTATTATTATTATTTTTATCTTGATTTGTTGGACTCAAGATCTCGATTAAACGTTAATCGATTTTCTTTATTATATCGGGCTTCAGATTTTTTGTTTAATTCAAGTTTTATTAATTCGTAATATTTAATTTTTATTATATAATATTTTTATATTATTTTTATTATATACTATATTTTTAATTTAAATAATATATATATATATATAATATTTTTATATTATTTTTATTATATATTAGGTTTTTAATTTAAATAATATATATAATATTTAATTTAAATTATTTACGCGTTTTTTCTTTTTTTTTCTCTTATCAGTTGGTTTTAAACATTTTTCTGGTTTTTTTTGTTTGTTTTTTTTTTTGTAATTTTTATTGGACTATTTTTATTTCATGATATATTTGTCGTAATTTTTATTATTTTGTTTTAAAACATACATCACTTGGAAAATATTTGTCGTATCGTTATAATAGTATTTTAATTTATAATTTTTATCATTACAATTCGTATGCTTTTGTCTTTTATATTGATTAGTAATTTGTTATTATATTTTTCTGTATCATACATTATAATATACATTTTGTTTATTTAATTTACGATTATTCGTAAATCTAGTATCATGAATCTTGTTTTCACATTAGTCGAGTCATTTTTAATTGATCTATGTGCTTGAAGATCTTTATTTCAGGACTATCTAAATATTTCGTTCGTTATTTAAATGATTAAATAGCGTACTCTTTAATTATCGTGGTTTTAATCAAGGCTTATGGTTGCACACTCGGAACACATTTGTAATGTCGTTAAAGCGTTTTTATTTTTCACAGAGATATCTCGATTGTCTACGTACATAATGTATATACATAAATATATATATATTTACATACACATATATACAAACATACATACAAACATATATATGCGGTTCGTTATCTCTATGAAAAGTATTCACGCTACGAATTAAAAAAAAAGAAAACATGGAAAAGTCAAGTGCACTGTCCTCATTTCAGTAGTCCTTTGTGAACGCATTCGTCACGCACACGTTTACAACACTGTATATATATATATATATGTATATTTAAATACAATTGTATCAAATGAAAGTATTATTTTGATAAAATGATCGAATTCGATAAAAATATGATTATCGAGATAAATATTATAGAAATTAAAATATTTTTTCCCCCCATGATCGTACAATACCCCCCTCCCCCTCCCCAGTATGTATATCAAACCCCCCCGTATGTATATCGAATTGTTTAGAAAGTTTGTGTTGATTTATAATTATGATATATCAGGTGTACAAATTAAATTAGAGATTTGATTATGCCGACAATAATACTGGATTATGTTTCAAAATATTCACCGTTGTTTTCTATAATCTTGTCCCACCGTTCTTATTTGTAAAACTAATAAATGGAATTCCTGTAAAATGACGATGGTGTTTGCTGGTTATGAAATATTCTATGCAATTGTATTTCAATAAAACCAGGTGTGGAAAGTGTGTTATACGTGAAAGGGAAATGATTTTCCATCTTAAAGTATTATAATTGGTGTTCCCTGCGTGCTTTGAATAACGTGGCTTATTTTTTGGCCGATAAATGGCCGTTTTCGTTTCAATTCTGTGTATTAAATGTTCAACTACTGTTGATAATAATAGCTTGCAGTTATTATTGTTTGGCCAAGTGAAAACAGTCTGGTAATGGATGACGCTTTAAAAAATCCTACAATACGGATAGCAAAACTTTTTTCGATACGAATTCGAATATTCGAATATTCGTCACTGAAATCAACGGTTTACCAACGAGGTTAATAACCCATGACAATTTTTCTTGTTTATTGTTGCTATTTAAAAGCAACTTTTAATCCCCGTTGCCAACGATTTTGTAGAGGAAAATTGTACCTTTCGTAACATGAAAGCAAAGAGGTGCAATAATCTCGACTCTTTTTTTTTTTTTCTTTTTTGGTTTATTAATTTCGGTCAGTTCGATTTTATCCAATTGTTTTAAGCCCTTGGTGGTTATCGCTTGTTCAGCAATAAATAAATTCTCTCACACATTTTTGCGAATTCCTCTTATTACTTTTTGTGTCGCGTTTTCAACGAGCTATTTCTTTAACTTCGCGTCATCGATATTCTTTCGGAGCACTTTTTGAACGTTCATCGTCTACCAAGTTGAAATTTCCACTTTTAAACCGCATTAAATTTTTCTATTTTTTCTTTTACTTTTTTTTCTTTTTTTTTTTCGAAATCAGCACGAACTTTTTCAGGCAACCTAATAACCCCCTGTACCATTAAGTTACCTGAAAAGTTTGTGCTGATTTATCGTTAGAGAAAGATAACAAATTTTATGAATAATATGACACACGAGATTAATTCGAAGTTTGTTTAATAATCAACATATTTAATTAAAATACATTAGAAATTTTTTTATTAAATAATATTAATAAACGAATTATTTGGAGATTCTTTATAATTTCATAGTTTGTTCATATATTATATAATCAAGAGTTAAATAATATGAAATTAACGAATATTAATGTATTAAATTACGTTTATTTAAAATATAAATTGATATCAATTTTTTAGGCAACCAATTATAATTATTATTCATATTTATACATTTATTATTATTATCCTTATAATTATATATATATATATATATTCATAATTATCATCATATATATGTGGGATGCGAACACCTCCAAGCCAAACACTTAAATAGACATTCGTGAGGAGATTGGACGGTGGGCCCTGGATAGCTCAATGGTTAAAAAGCAGTCGTCCCCCTCCGGAAAGCGGAAGATCCGGGTTTGAGTCCCGGTCCAGTCAATCCAACGGCCCAATTTTTTCACGAATCCTACATATATATAATATAATATAATATAATAATTATTATATAAATATAAATAAATATAATTAAATAAATAAAAAAGAATAAATAATTAAATTAAAAAAAATATAATAATAATAATAATAATATATATATATATATATGTATATGTTTTCGTTATCGATTTGATACTTTTTCTATTTCCCTTTGAATAAACTTTTCCCTTTTAGTATTTGAAAGAGAAACTTATACGTTCGTTTCTGACGTTGTTCACGGTTAAGTGGATTCGAAAGAGAAGAGATCTAAGAAGAAGGAGGAGTAGAAGATGATGATGATGGTGATGATGAAGGTAAAACAAAAAGGAAAATAAAGAAGAAAAAAACAAAGAAGAAGAAAAGAAAAAGAAAATAAAAGGGGTAGAGAAGAAATACGCTTGCTCAGCGGAGTGTAATTTTAGATACGTCTGTAAACGCAAAGAAGATGGAAGTGTACATATGTGGTGGTTCGTGGTGGTTCGTGGTGGTTCGTGGTGGTTCGTGCTGGTGAACAAGATGGTTTAATAATATACATGGTCAGGCGAGTAGTGCGAATGCGATAATAAACGATCGGACGTGTACGAGTGTTCTATGTTGAGAACGTCCCAAGCCCGACTATAAGTGGATTTATGTGATTGTTATCGTTCTCATAATTGATAACGATGAGAGAAAGAAAGAGAAAGAGATAGAAAGTGAGTGGGTGGGGGCGAGGGGAAGATAGGGTGAAAGAAAAATTTCATTGTTATACACACGTTGAATTTTGGTATACAATCGAGCGTACTAATTGTAAGCTTTAGCACTTTTGGTTATAACGAGATTTTCAACCCCCTAAATCTCATAATATTTCACATTATTTCCGTCCTTGTTTAAATTACAGATTTTATGAATTATTGGACACAAGAGATTAGTTAAAAGTTCGTTTCAACTAACCAGACATGATAATTGACGTATTAGACGATTTATTATTTATATCAGACAGTAAAAGTATGGTGATATTTTATAGGGTGATATATTTTCATACTTAAAATATTCAATTATGGAAAATAATGAATATTAATTTTCGGTATTATATTCGGAGATTATTTTTTAATTATTCTTTTTTTTGTGTATAATAACGCGCAGAGAAATACTTAAATAATAATTTTTTGCGTATAAATCGAATGTTTCATTATATTAGTCGTATAATTTTGCTTCTGCCGTTTTTAATGTTTAAAATAATGTAGGTTTTGATCAAATAGATTCTTTAGTAAATCAAATGGTTCAAAAACTATTTATATAATCATCAGATCGTATATGATTTAATAATTTATTTGACCATGGTAAAATGAAATTACCATAAGGCTATTATTCCAAGCTAATTTTATAACGTTTATAATAAAATACCAGAGAAAATTTATCTGTTTTATGTTAACGTAATTACTGATAGTCTTAATAATAAATAGCCGACAAATTAGCGTTACTAGTCGTTACACTTTTTTAGTAATAATAAAATCAAATTCTTAATGGGAATGGAATTTTATTTACGCGATACGCAGTTAACAATAAAATTCGCAACTAAAGTACTTCATAAAACTAACTTATTTAATGTTAACGTAACATATTATGGCATTATTAAATAGCCAATAAATTAGTATTACCAGTTATATTTTTTAATAATATTACAACAAAATTTTAATAGAGATGAGATGAGAGAGATGAGATGAGATGAGATGAGATGAGATGAGATGAGATGAGATGAGATATGAAGATAAATTTTTAATATTATAATTTATTGCAAAAACTACTAAATTTATTACAGATTCTTGTTTTTAAAATAATCAAAACCATAATTATTAAAATAACATTAACTAAAAACTGGTTTGACTTGTTCCCAATTGCGAAGTTAAAGAACCTAATAATAATACTAAAAAAATTAAATAAATATTTTTTTTCAAATATTTCATTATAAACAAAAATTAATAATTACAAATAACAAAACCAAAAACCACTTATCGTCGACCAATTACAATCAATTCCTACCATTCTTAAAACAAATTTTCTCCTACACACGAAACAACAATTAAACAAAAAACCCTATAAAAATATCTATAATAAATAATTAAAATTAAACCCCTAAAATTACGAACAATATAAAACAGTCCATTCAACCAATGACCAATTATGATCAATCATTACTACGATTTTTAAAACGGGCATTTAGTGGTTAACGCAAAACGAGTTCTGGAACGGTCGAGGTGGGGGGGGTGGATTACTTTACTTACGTAAGAAACACTTAAAGGATTTTTCACGTAGACCGGAGGGTATACTTACCTCGATAGCCTTCTTCTTCTTCTTCTTCTTCCTTCTCTCTCTCACTCCCACTTTCTATCTCTTTTTTTCTTTTTTTTTTCCCCTTTCCCTTCCGCTTTTTTCTTTTTTATTTTTTTTTCGCACGGAATAACTACGAGAAGAGAGGAAAGTCGCGATTCTCGCTGTTAGGAGGAGTAGGAGGAGGAGGAGGAGAACGCGGCACGTTATATTCTTCTTCATGGTGTGGTGCTCGTACCCTAAACGTTATCAAAATTCCGCGCGTCTTTTTCCCTTTCTATCGTCGTTGATTCCCCCCTCCTCCTCGCCCCTGAACCCTCCCTCCATTCCATCTTTACAAACCCCACAAAGAAGAATCGTTTTTCTTCGCGTTTATTCTTCTTATTTTTTTCTTCGTGCTCACACGAGAGGGTTTGCACAAGTTGTGGTAGTGGTATATGGTGTGGTATGGTGTGTAGGAGTATGACGAGGAAGAAACTCATTTTAGTAAAGCCTCTCTTGGAAGGCGCGTTTCTGTTTTCTTCCTTGGCATAATTTGAACGTGTATCTCATGAGAGAAAGAGAAAGAGAATGAGAGAATGAGACTGAGCCTGAGAGGAAATTCTCAAGGAGAATGGGATACGCTTGAGTAGTGTAACACACACACAAACATCCACGCATACTATGGGGTGGTAAGCTTTTCTTACCTTGTACGACGCGCCTTAATTAATCTCCTTTCAATTAGACACACGCCCTTTGCTACGCTTCTACAAAGGATCCCTGCTCCTCCTCCTCCTCATCCTCATCCTCCTCCTCCTCTTCCCCCTCCCCTCGATTCCCTTAGGTGGTGCGGTTAACGCCTTAAGGAGCAGGCGTGAATTTGGAACGACGTTGTCTGATTACCGTTCGTTGTTTGTTCAACAACGTCTCACGCGTTAAACACCGGCCGAATACGGGTGGGTCTCTACGTACTAGAAACTACTATCCAACGACTATCTTGTCTATGTATGGATGTATCTATATACATGTGTATATATACGTACAGCTGTGTAGAACAACCGTATCCCTTGCTAATCGATGTTTCCTTTGGATCCGTTCAATGCATCTAAGCGTTTGTGTACTGTATTGATACGGTAATGATATGTTAGATCATTTTTTGAAGTTATACTTCTTTTGGCGCGTTGGGGAAAATGTAATGGAGAGTGATTTTGTTCCGAGCGTCTGAAAAAACGACACCATGAAGTTTGTCAGTATTTACGACGCGCGGCAAAGCGATTTCAAGTATACGGCATGAAGTTGTCTTCTTTTCTTCTTCCCCTTTTTTTCTCAAGCGGGTCACCCATCCAAATACTAATCGTACTTAGCGCTGCTTTACTTTAATGATCGAGCGAAAACTAATGCTGTAACCGCGCCATGATTGTTGACGCGTGAAGTAATTCGATATATCTCTCTTATATTTAGTGTGGACTGATATCTATATTTTTATATTTTCTTTTTCTTTTTTTTATTCTTTCTTATTTATATAATAATAATTAATTTTTTATTAAGTTATCTTTTTTCTTTGAAGTTTTTTTTTGAAGTTATTTTGAGATTATTGAGGTTATTGAGGTTATATTCGTTTTGGTACGGCAAAGAAGTATAACTTCTTACGTGCGTACATAAGTATTTGTTGTTGTTGTTGTTAGTGATTGTTTATTGGTGATTTTGTTTTGCGTAAAGTTTTCGTATCGATTGACACGAAAATATATTAGGATATTTATTATTTAAAAATTGCTTAATTAAATTTTTTATATTTTTTTTTTAAATGGAAATGGCATTCACACACACACACACACACACACACACAAAAATCAATATGATTAGTTAAGTAAAATATTTTTTAAAAGAAGCGTTGTATTTAAATATAAGTTTTTGTTTAAATTGGGAAGCAACTTTGATGTAATCTTGACAAGCTTATCAAATAATCTAATATTATATTTATATGAAATCACACATTTTTGTTAGAAATTGATTGATATTTAGTTTTCCGGAAAGTTTTCGTGTTGATTGACACAAAAATATATGTTCAAAGGATTACTTAAAAATCGTTTAATTAAATTATTCGTTTTTTATTTTTTTTAAATGGAAATGGAATTCGAATAAATATGATTATTTAAGTAAAAAAATATTTTTTAAAAGAAGCGTTGTATTTGAATATAATTTTTTGTTTAAATTTGTACGAAACATTGATGCAATCCTGATGAACTTATTAAATAATCTAATATTTTATATTTGTTTGTTAGATTTTTCTTTTTATTTATCTCATGTTTTCTTGTATTTTATTATTAATGAGATATTTATATAATATTAATTATGGTACAAGTGATGGAACAGTAATGGAAAAATATATCGAAAGTGTTGAAATTTAATTTTTTATGGAACGGTTTCTGTTCCTTTGAGAAAATAGACTTCTTTAGGGTATCCCTGTGGGTTCCATGTTGTTTAACTGATTAAATCTTATTTAGAGGGCGATGAATAAGATAGAACAAATTACATTTTAATTCAGAGGTTTAAAAAAAAGTTTAATTAAGACGCTGGTTTTTAGTTGTCGGTAAATTGGCTTATAATTTAATTTCTTAGAAAAGTGAATATTTTTATTTTATTTAAAAAAAGAAAGTAAAAATTATCTGTGTATGTGTGCGCGTTTAATTCATATTTTTGATAATTGTTGTTATATGTATCATAAAATAAAAAAAAAGTAGCCTAAAATTTCTATCTCATATTTTCCATACATTTATTTTCAATTAAAATCGGTAAAAAAAGCTGTACGTTGTATCAATCCTGTAACAAAAATCTAAAACAATTATTTATTTTGACATATTAATTGAAACAAAAGTACGTTCGTAATATGCATAGAATATTTTCCGAAAGAATTTCATTTGAAAATATTGTTCGATAATCCGTTTCTCTCTCTCTTTTATTTGTACCTTTAATAAATCCGTTTATTTTCGAGGTTCTGGGCGTAGCTTTGAGGATTTCCTCGTAATTACATAAGGCGTTACCCTTTAACGTTCATTTACACGTCCCCTCTTTGTCATACTCACACCTCGAAAAGAGAGATCCCCTTTTCTCGAGACTACGCACGAGCGTTATAATCTGCTAGCAATTATAACGACTTAAATAAGATGAAAGTTCGAGACTGCTGTTCTTTTCTAACGTGTGGATATAACAGGAAACGATATGAAAAGAGAAGTAAAGAGAAGAAAAGTGTAGAGAAGATGAGACGAGATGAGAAAGGAAGAAGAAGTTTTTCACGCTCGAAATCAAACAGATGCCGATACGTAGTAGACATCAAAGCTACTACCGAGAATGTGACACACAAATTACTTTTCTTTGCGTTTGGATTGCTACATTTTATATAATAAAATATATAATAAATATATAATAAATATAGTTTTTATTATTTTATATTTATATAGTTATTTTATATTTAATGTCTTGTTAATTTCTATGTATATTTTATTTATTTATTTATATTTCTTTTCATAACTCTTTTTTTATTTTTTAATTTACTTATTTTTTTTTTATTTTTATATTATTTTATGTATATATAAATATAATATTTTATTTTTTTATACTTATCTTTATTATTATGTATCTTTTTATAATTTAATTATTTGTTTATTTATATTCATTTATATTTATTTATATTTATTTTATTTGTTTTTTACTATCAATATTATATTTTCGATATTTTTTGTTTTTTTTTTCCTTCGACATCGAAGCTACCGAGAATATGACACACAAATTACTTTTCTTTGCGTTTGGATTGCTACATTTTATATTTAATGTTAATTTCTATGTATATTTTATTTATTTATTTATATTTATTTATATGTATTCTTTCTTTTGTTTTTATTTTTTTTCTCTTTTTTTTATTTTTTAATTTACTTATTTATTTATTATTTTTATATTATTTTATGTATATATAAATATAATATTTTATTTTTTTATACTTATCTTTATTATTATGTATCTTTTTATAATTTAATTATTTGTTTATTTATATTTATTTATATTTATTTTATTTTTTTTTTACTATCAATATTATAATTTCGATATTTTTTATTTTTGTTTTTTTTTTCTTTACGTAACAATGGGTTATTCCCGTAAATTTTTGAATAAACGAAATAAAGGAAATTTTCCAAAAAATGCTTACTTGATATAAAGTAGGAAGGAAACGTCACTTATTTTTCTACGAGTGTTTCATCATCTAATTTTACAATTAGTAGAAATAGAGAAGAAAACAGTTAGAGAGAGAGAAAGAGAATAAAATTTGACTACTAGACGGGTAATAGTGGAAAAAGAATAAAAATAAAAATAAAAATATAATATAGCCGAGAGTATTGCGTACACAAAAAAAAAACAAAAATAAAAAGAGATAGAGATGGAGATAGAGATAGAGGAAAAAGTTGAAAAATTTCTCGACGAAATCGAATAAAGGAGGAAAAGTAAAGTACGCCGAATCCATCGCATGGGCGTCAACTAAGGGCGGACTAAAAAAGTTATGATCGAACCGTGTCGAGTTGCGAGGAATCGATCGATCCTTTCTCCAAGTACTGTCTCTCTCTCTCTCTTTCTCTCTTTCTATATTTTTTTTTTCTTTTACGTTCATAGAACGACTCGAGAAAACCGATTCATACGTCCTGTGAAAATCTTTGAAAAATCGTTACCTTACTCCACCTCAATCGTTTTCTTCTCTCTCTCTCTCTCTCTCTCTTTCTCTCTGTATATATTCCTCTCTTCTTCTATCCTAATTGATTTTCCTTGCTGGCTTAGCGAGCATGATTCTCAAGGAACTTCCTTTACACCTACCCCGACTTTTCTCATCGATCTCGAAAGCACGGTCAGCGTGTCGGAGAGTTTCTTATCCTAAGTGGTAGCGATTTTCACCGAGGGACAAGTTTCGGCTAAGATGGAGTTCAAGAAAGAACAAGTAAGAAAAAAAGAGATAGGAGGAAGAGGAGGAGAAGGAGAAGAAGAAAATAGAATAGAAAGAAAACGAGGTAGGGGGGAGGAAGAGGTTTCGATTAAAATAAAAGAAGAAGAAAAACAAGATAGATAAGAATAAAAAACTGGTGTGTGTACTTATGTACGCACGTAAGAAGTTATACTTCTTTGCCGTACCAAAACGAATATAACCTCAATAACCTCAAAAATAACTTCAAAAAAAACTTCAAAGAAAAAAAAACTTCAAAAATAATTATTATATATATATATATATATAAGAAAGAATAAAAAAAAGAAAAGAAAATATAAAAATATAGATATCAGTCCACACTAAATATAAGAGAGATATATCGAATTACTTCACGCGTCAACAGTCATGGCGCGGTTACAGCATTAGTTTTCGCTCGATCATTTAAGTAAAGCAGCGCTGAGTACGATTAGTATTTGAATGGGTAACCAGCTTGAGAAAAAAGGGGAAGAAGAAAAGAAGACAACTTCATGCCGTATACTTGAAATCGCTTTGCCACGCGTCGTAAATACCGACAAACTTCATGGTGTCGTTTTTCCAGATGCTCGGAACAAAATCACTCCCCATTACATTTTCCTCAACGCGCCAAAAGAAGTATAGCTTCAAAAAGAGAGAAAGAGAAAGATTGAGAAGGTGGAGGGAGGAGTTACGGTGGGTGGGTAGGGGTGAAGAATGAAAAATTGAATGAGGAGAATAATTAAAAAAATAGAAAGGTCGACGGAACACAAACCTTGTTTGCCCGTAAATCTGTAATATATAAATCCCTCCCCCTGTAAATTTGTAATGTATAAATGATATTTTTTTATGGGTCGACGTAATATTCAAAATTGAATTTACCCTTTTTCCGAATTTTTGTCAATTTTATTTAAACAATTGTTATATCATTAGTTTTGCGATTTGTCAATGAAAATAATTCTTATTAAGTAGCATCATACAAGACAAGTGGAAAGTCCTCCCCTTCCTCTTCCTTTCTCTTCCTCTTCCTTTTCCTTTTTTTCGGAAATTAAAGGATAGTAATCGTGATGTTTTTCTTCTTCTTCTTTTTCTTTTAACTATCTGGAAGCAGCGACAATGAAAATTAGAAAATGAAATCTTCTTAATCGATAAAATTTACCGGGGGAGGAAGAGGTTTCGATTAAAATAAAAGAAGAAGAATAACAAGATAGATAAGAATAAAAAAAAGAGAGAAAGAAAAAGATTGAGAAGGTGGAGGGAGGAGTTACGGTGGGTGGGGTAGGGGTGAAAAATAAAAAATTGAATGAGGAGAATAATTAAAAAAATAAAAAGGTCGACGCGGAACACAAACCTTGTTCGCCCGTAAATCGTAGCACTCTTCTAGATAGGCTTCCTCGCGAGTGGAATTTACAGAATTTGCAGTGTTCATGTGTGTGGGTGTGTGTACGTGTACGGGCCGCAAGCTAACGTAGATTATAAAGTATGCAAATATGCGCGAGATGGATCGGCCGAGAACGCGTTTTCCCAACCGAGAGAGATAGAAAAGGATAGATGAAAGTTGGTAGGGGACGAGTGGGTTGAGGGAGGGGTGAGGGAGGAGTGGGGATCTAGACGAGGAACGGGGTTTGACTGTTAGATGGTAAGAGACAGGACGAGAAGGGAATTGAGATTACGAGTGTGACAGCGGCTGCTGGTTGGTTGGGTTGGTTGGTTGGTGGTGGTGGTATATAACCGGCCAGAAAGAGAGTGGACGAAAAGTATGGACTGGTCTGGCAAGTGGTGTAAATCCAATTTGCGCAACATCGCAGGGCTTACGTCGTTTCATTCATTAGTCCTTATTAGGTAGCATTATGCAAGACTAGAGGAAAGCCTTCCCCTTCCTCTTCCTTCCTCTTCCTTCCTCTTCCTTCCTTTTCTTTCTTTTTTTTTCGGAAATTAAAGGATAGTCATCATGATGTTTTTCTTCTTCTTATTCTTCTTTTTCTTTTAACTATCTGGAAGCAGCGACAATGAAAATTAGAAAATGAGAATAGGAAAATGAAATCTTTATTGATTATATTTATTGATTTTTGGTATTCTATTTCATCAGGTGTTTTCTAATATAAATGATACTTTGTTTATTGTATTCTATTTCATCAGGTGTTTTGTGATATATAAATGATACTTTGTTTTTTGCATTCTATTTCATCATGTGTTTTGCGATATATAAATGTTACTTTGTTTTTTGTATTCTATTTCATCAAGTGTCTTCTGATATAATATAAATGATACTTTGTTTTTTGTATTCTATTTCATCAAGTGTCTTGTGATATAATATAAATGATACTTTGTTTTTTGTATTCTATTTTATTAGGTGTCTTGCGATATATAAATGTTATTTTGTTTTTTGTATTCTATTTCATCAAGTGTCTTGCGATATATAAATGTTACTTTGCTTATTGTATCCTATTTTTTATGAGGTGTCTTGCGATATATAAATGTTATTTTGTTTTTTGTATTCTATTTCATCAAGTGTCTTGTGATATAATATAAATGTTACTTTGTTTTTTGTATTCTATTTTTTATTAGGTGTTTTGCGATATATAAATGATATTTTGTTTTGTCGGTTTACGTAATGTTCTAAATTAAATTTATGCTTTTCCCGAATTTTTTTCAATTTTATTTGAACAATTGTTATATCATTAGCTTTGCAATTTGTCAATGAAAGTATTTCTTATTAAATAGCATCATGCAAGACAAGAGAAAAGCCTCCCCCTTTCTTTTCCTTTCTTTCGGAAATTAAAGGATGTTTTTTTTAACTATTTGGAAGCAGTGACACAATGAAAATTAGAAAATGAGAATAAGAAAATAAAATCTTCTTTATCGAATATATTTATTGATTTTTTTGTATTCTATTTTATCAGGTGTTTTCTAATATAAATGATACTTTGTTTTATTGGTCAACGTAATGTTCAAAATTAAATTTACCCTTTTCCCGAATGTGTGTCAATTTTATTTGAACAATTAATATGCCATTAGCTTTGCAATTTGTCAATGAAAACATTATTTGTCAACTGCATATAGAAATATATTTTTCTCATTGACAAAATAAATTTTTCCAAGAAACACACGTACGATACACGTGTACCACTGATGTCAACGTGTTAAAATCTATCTAACTTTATTCCTTTTTCTTCTTCTCTCTCCCTTACACTTTCATCTGCCACACACGAAGCATTTTGATCTCGAGCATCAATTAAAAACAAAACAAAACAAAAAAATGATAAAACCTCAAAGTACTCGACTATTTATGGTTACCAATACTTCCTATGATGTTAATAATACGTAAATATACTCATACAAAGAATAGAAACGATTGAGATACTACGTTTCTCGAAGTATAACGAACAAGCATTCCTTTTAATGCTTCCCCTTTTACTTCTCCTTCTTCTTCTTTTTTATTCGAATAATAAAAGAGAAAGAAAAAGAGAGGGCTAGGGAGGGTGAGATAGATTCCTTCGTTTTCTCTCGAAATGCTGTGAAATTCTTCTCGATGCTTCGGCTCCTTCCCGTTTTCGAATATTTTATCGTTTCAAGAATGTTCTTTGGAACGCGTAGGGCACATGCTCTTCCTGCAATTTTTTATTTCTTTTTTTTTTTGTAATTAAATTTACCTACACAAACACACACACATACATGCACACATATACACATGCACACATATACACACACACACATACGTCTCGTATATCGTATACATGCACATGTATATAGTTAAATACAAAGAGAAAGAGAGAGAATGAGTGAGAATGAGTGAGAAAAAGAAAGAGAGAGAGAGAAGAAAAAAAATGCAAGTAACGAGAAGTTAATGGATGACCTCGACTTTTTCCCACCGTTCATACCATTCTCGTTCCTTTTGTTCTACCGCGTGGAAATAATTCAGAGAGTGTTCGATACGTCCGGCAAATGGCTGGGATCTACCCAACGATTCTCGAATAAAGCACATGCTGAAATTCTGTACAGAGTTGCCGATGCACACGACGACCGAGGGTCGATGTTCGCCTCTTGTATATACAATGAAAGCAAAAAGATTGAAATAGAGAATGAGAGAGGAAAGGAGAATCAGAGAATTAGAAAGAATGAGAGAGAGAGAGAAAGAGAGAGAGAGAGAAAATAGGGGAAAAAAGAGAGAAAGGACATGAACGATTCGAATTCCTCGCGTACCACAAACCGTATTTTGCTCTTTAAATAGCAGATGAGCGTGTGTTGTAGATGTTTCAGTAGGAAATGAATTGAAGAAGGGTTGGTGGGAAGGGAAGGGTAGGAAATTGAAATAAAAATAAATAATAATAAACGTGGGGGAGGGAAAGAAGTATAGTATTTATTTTTTCGTTTGGTTTCGTTTCGTTTCGTGTATCTTCAACAATTTCCGTCGTTATATCGAATTTAATTGCGCTCATACGCACGTGGTTTGCAAAATTGTGTTCTCGTTAATCCGCGTCGTTTCGTTATTTTCCATACCATGGGGCGTGCGATAAAATTTGATTTACTTTAATACAAACATATATATATCAATATACTATATCGAGAAGAGTAGACACAGTATGCAAACAATTTCATATTATAGTAACGTCAATAAATATTAACGAAACAAACATAAGTATTTAATTAGTGTAAAACCAATTCTATATTCGTATATATATATATTTAACAAGTACATAAATCTCGATCGAGTCCTGTGGTAATAAAAAATAATATAAAACAAATAAAAAAAAAGGAAAGAAAGAAAAAAAAATAAATTACAAAGTTTAAAATGCAAAAAAAAGAACAAAATTACAATAAAACTAATCTCGTATATATAAAATTTGATTTACTTTAATACAAAGAAATACACAGAAATTTACTTTAATTTACTTAGATTTACTTTAATACAAAATACAAAGAAAAAATAAATTACAAAGTTAAAAAAGAACACAAAATTACAATAAAACTAATCTCCTATATATAAAATTTGATTTACTTTAATACAAACATATATATATAAATATATAAATACACTATATCGAGAAGAGTAGACACAGTATGCAAACAATTTCATGTTATAGTAACGTTAATAAATATTAAACGAAACAAACATAAGTATTTAATTAGTGTAAAACCAATTCTATATTAATATAAACAAATACATTATTTTTTTTTTTTATATAATTATAAAACAAATATTTTATTTATATAATTATAAAAGAAATAAAAGAAAGAAGGAAAGAAAGAAAGAAAAAATAAATTACAAAGTTTAAAAAAGAACACAAAATTACAATAAAATAATCTCGTATATATAAAATTTGATTTACTTTAATACAAAGAAATACAAAGAAATTTACTTTACTTTACTTAGATTTACTTTAATACAAAATACAAAGAAAAATAAATTACAAAGTTTAAAAAAGAACACAAAATTACAATAAAACTAATCTCGTATACATAAAATTTGTTTCTTTTCTTTTCTTTTTTTTTAGGATTTAAGTTAGAAAAGTTTAGCTGGCATGTTGTTTCTTAATACTTTTCGTAAGTTATTCGTGTAATTTAACGCGTGTTTCTTGCTTGGCAGGTCGTTATCCTTGCAACCAATGATCCACGAGAAGTAATTAAAGTAAACAAACAACACGCCTTCCTCTCTCTCTCTCTCTTTTTTGTTTCATGAAGAAATTTACTCGGCATTTGGCCTTCTTTTAAAATAGCTTGGGTGGTGGTGGTGGTGATGGTTCTCTTTTTTCAAAGAGGTAGAGCAACAACGACGAGGAGGTATCTAGGAGGAGAGGTACTACTATCATCTAGTAGGGGTGTTTGGTTCGAGCTTCCTCGCGTTCAGATCCTAAGTAAGTAGAGCTATCCCTGCAAAGTATCCAGGAGAAAAGAAAACTAATGCCAGGACTCTATTTCATCGGGTTCTTCTTCTCTTCTTCGTTCCCCCCTCCCCCTTCCCCGCCCCCCGGTAATCTTGCCAGGGCAAAGCCCGAATACAACGAAGGGCATCCCAATACAAGCTGAAAGTGTATAACACAATGGCAAAGTATAGTCTTCTAGTCGGTCTCCTCCAAGTCGATTTCTCGTTACACGAAGTTTCTTTAATTGAAGTACCTCGTCTACCTTCTGTCTTTCTTTTTCTTTTTCTTTTTCTTACTTTTTTTTTTTTGTTTTTGTTTTAGTTTTAGTTTTATCAGAACGAACAACGCGTATAACTTTAAGTTCAATAAGATACTAAAGTATGATAGGTTTGCAATTATTGAGTTGTTGTATACAGGTATTGGAACACGTTCAAATGATTGCAACATGTTTTATTGAACAAAACAGTAATCCAATGAAATATTAGAGGAAGAGAGAGAGAGAATTTTATATATATATATTTATTATATTTATTATATAAATTTTATTTTCTTTAATTTCTTTTATTTTAGATTTAAAATGTTTTTGCAATAGTAAAAGTAAGCGTTATTAATAATCTTATAATATAATAATTAATATAATAATTATATATTATACTTCCCCCACCCCCACCCCCTATGTTTCTGACAATTAGAAACTGTGTACTACTTGATAAAAAGAAACAAGAATTCCTTAACTCAATTAGAAGTAAGTGTGCAGGGCAATTATATTTGAAAACCAATAGTGTTCGAATATTTAAGTTGACGTGGGTTATTGTATGTTTGAATTGTTCGTAGGTTTGAGTGATTAATTTCATTTTTAGAGTACTTTTAAATTTTATAGTTTTACAATTATCGAGTTGATGTATACAGGTATTGGAACACGTTAAAAAGATTGCAACATGTTTTATTGAACAAAATAAGAATCCAATAAAATATTAGAGAAATTTTTTTAGAGAAAATTAATTTTATTTTCTGTAATATCTTTTATTTTAGATTTAAAATATTTATTTTTTTTTATTTTAGATTTATCTTTTATTTTAGATTTAAAATGTTTCTGCGACAGTAAAAGTAAGTGTTATTAATAATATTATAATATGATAATTAATATAATAATTATATATTATATATAATAATTAAACAATTACATATAATACCTCCCCCTGCCCACCCCCTATGTTTCTGACAATTAGAAACTGTGTACTACTTGGTAAAAAGAAACACGAATTCTTTAACTCAATTAGAAATAAGTTTACAGGGCAATTATATTTGAAAACCAATGGTATTCGAATATTAAAGCTCACTGATATTTGTTATTGAATGTTTGAATTGTTCGTAGGTTTGAGTGATAAATTTCATTTTTAGAATATTTTTAAATTTTAGTATCAAAGTGCTTGATGGTTGTTCCATTTTTTGTATTCAAAATTAATTTTCTTAATAATAATGCTGAACGCTACTAATTGAGGAACATATTTTTTTTTTTAATTAAAATAAATTATATATGATAAATGTTTTTAATTTTATTAATTGTCTTCAATTTTTATTTTGTCGAATTATAAATTAATTTAGAAAATGTACGATTTAATGTATTATACTTACCGTTACGTTCCATTTCACATCACCAATTTTATTCTACAGAAAAATATTTGATTTTTCATACGAAAAATATGTTTTATATAAATAATTCCACCGTAGTCTCGATTATTTATTTCATTTCGTTTGTCGCCTGATCATGCCGATTAATCAAAATTCTCTCTATCACAGAAAATAATTGTTAATTGAATTTACCCTGAAAAAAGAAAAAAAAAACATTCTGAAATGTATAACTTAACTTTTCAAATTTTCTTTTAATCATCATTTACGAACTCACATTAATATCAGTATTATTCACGAATCTAATAATATATATATATGTATGTGTATGTTATGGATTAACAATAAGTGATTTATACGATCATCATAAATAATGACAAACAAAATCTACTAGCAATGTGATAAATTTATTATAAGTAACTGTTTAAAAAAAGACTCACAACCTTATCATTGAAATTAATTACATTGCTCGATTCTGTTATTCATTATTCACGATGCTCGTATTAAATCACCTTGTCCATGACATATAATTATA
Source organism: Polistes metricus (assembly GCA_010416925.1). Classification (NCBI taxonomy): domain Eukaryota; kingdom Metazoa; phylum Arthropoda; class Insecta; order Hymenoptera; family Vespidae; genus Polistes; species Polistes metricus. The sequence goes on from QUOH01000089.1 coordinate 34,804, forward strand.
CATATATATACAATATTACATTATACACACACAAATATAGAAATAATACAAATTTGATATAAAATGAAATATTAATTATATAAATAATTTAAATCATAATTATAAATCATCGATTGTTATAGAAAAAAAAAGATACTAGAAATGGATACTATTTGAAATAGTTAGAAGTTTTCGAGACATATATGAAAACAGAGACAAACCCAATTGGGTATGATTTAACAGCTTGGATGTAAAAACAGAAGGTTTGCACAAGTAACTCGTTGTCATCCCCGACAGAAATGAGAGAGAAAGATAGAGGAAGATATAGGAAGATAGAAAGAGAGAAATTCACACACAAACACACATACACACACACACACGAAATCCTTTTAAATCCGTCGAGATTCCCCTTCTACTACAAGTGGCCTTCCCATTACGGTTTCTTGTTAACATTGCAAGAAATAAGCATCTCAGGACGTGTGCTGTGGCGTATTTAACAAGAAATGGATGTGTGTTTCTGTTAAAAGTCAACGTTAAAACACACACATACACATACACAACAAATACACACATCCTACATTAATATATCATCCACGAATATCCATATGAAGTATCATAATCTCTTGCATAATTACAAGTAGTAATCAAGGAGAAACATAAACTAAAAATATTATAAATATATTTCTATTATTATTCTATATTTATATTAAAACAATAATAGGATATTCGATCTTTTTGATGTTTAATCAAAATTATAATATTATAATTAAAAATATTTTTGTTTTTCTAATGATAAAAAATGAACTCTCCGTAATTATCACGTCGGTGATTGATTTCTATGGAATATATTTTCGTTTTTTCTTATTATTTTTTTTTTATTAACAATTGATATATATATATAATATTAATTAAATTAATTATTAAAAGTATAATGTACAAAATAAAATAAATAGTAAATAAAAATATATATATACATAATATTAATTAAATTAATTATTAAAGTATAATGTAAAAAAAAATAAATAGTAAATAAAAATATATATATACATATATAATATTAATTAAATTAATTATTAAAAGTATAATGTAAAAAAAAAAAATAAATAGTAAATAAAATATATATATATTTATTACTTACTTATTATTACTTACTATTTATTATTATACTTTTATTATACTATTTATTATATATATATTATATAAAATAATGTTAAATTAAATTATTTCATTTAATCTTAATTATATCGCAATGGTACTAAATATATCTTTTTTTCTTTTTTTTTCCTCTTAGCATGATAGAAATGATTAATGTAGGTAGTACCATTCAATGGATAATCGGACGAGAAGTGTTTAAGAAGAGTAGGGTGAGGAGGTAGGGTGTGAGGGGTAGAGGGTTGGAGGAAAACTCGGGTTGAGTTAGAAGGGATAGGACTTGGAATAAATGGAATAGATTGAAACAGACTTCGGGCTGTTGTATTACCGTGCTGAGGAACGAAGCAATGAAATGTGAAATACGCGACAAAAGATTCCTCTTTCTCTCTATTCCTCTCCCTCCCTCCCTCCCTCTCTCTCTTTCTTTCTTTCTCTATTTCTCTCTCGTTTTCCTCTCTTACTGAAATCGAAAGCCTTTGTCTCGTACACCGTGACATATGCTTCGAAACCCTTCGGTTTCCCCTTTCACAATTACGTCTTCTCTCTCTCTCTCTCTCTCTCTCTCTCTCTCTCTCTCTCTCTCTCTCTCTCTCTCTCTTGAGTTTATTTTAAGAAAAGGGCTAAGGTCTCAAAACCGTGCTCAAGAACATATTCGAAACGTGGCTGCGTACATATGTCGAACCCGTTCATGTATTCCTATATCTTTTTTTTTTTTCTTTTTTTTTTCTATTCTCGAATCGTTAGCCGTTCTTCTTGTTTGTTCGTACGAGACAGCACGTTTTTATGGGGATCAATGAGTGATAATAAATATGAAATTTTAATGTAAATGTTTAATCAGATAAATTTTTATTTAAATTAAATCGATTAATTATTTATGTAATGTTATTGTAATTTATTATTATGGTTGTTTGTCATTTAGTCTCGTCTTGAATTTCTAGATGTGTCGTTCGCAAGTCACATTAATTGTATTTTTCAAATTATTGTAAATAAATTAATTATAAATTATTATAGTTCAATAAAAAGATACATTTCTTCGTATGTAGAATTTCAATACGTATTTACAAATATTTTGGATAAATTCATATTTTTTGACAATTAGCATTACACTAGTGCCTTTTTTTTTTATTTTGTTCTTCTTGTTTGTTCGTACGAGACAGCACGTTTTTATGGGGATCAATGAATGATAATAAATATGAATTTTTAATGTAAATGTTTAATCAGATAAATTTTCATTTAAATTAAATCGATTAATTTTAATTTGATTTATTATTATGATTGTTTGTCATTTAGTCTCGTATTGAATTTCTAGATGGGTCGTTCGCAAGTCACATTAATTGCATTTTTCAAATTATTGTCAATTTAATTATGAAAATTTTTGATCAATTTTCATATTTATGATAAATTTTGTAACAATTATAGTTCAATAAAAAACTACATTTCTTCGTATGTAGAATTTCAATACGTATTTACAAATATTTTGGATAAATTCATATTTTTTGACAATTAGCATTACACTAGTACCTTTTTTTTTTATTTTGCTGACACCTACTTTAATTGGACGATCTAAACACGTTTGTATGTATTTTTCAAATAGAAATTAATCAAAACGAAATTTCATAAACTAATTTCGACACTTTAACGCTTTCAATTAACGTATTACCCTTTGGCACAATAATGTTTTAAATAACGTGTCTGAAATTTCTGTCGGTAGAATGTAAAGTTGATTTTGAGGTTTTAGAGTACGGTTAAGTATCGATGAACCTAACTAACAAAATCTATGAGCTAAAAACAAAGTTACTTTTAGAAGAACCCCCGATACATGATTGCATAATAATAATTATTATTATATCGTTAAGGGAATGAAATTGAAAATTTTCAAACGAATTCATTTCTAATTATTGATTCAAACAAAATTAATATAAATAAATATCTAATATAATAAATTATCTAATTTAATTAAATTAATTTAATTGTTTTTTATTATATAAACTAATAATTATATAATTATATTAAAAATATTATAATATTATTAGTTATATATATTATATATTATAAACATTTATTAGCGTAAAAATTCGCGATTAATATTAAAATATCATTATTTATAATTATTATTATTATTTCTGTATATACGTTTATAAGATTATGTCATAATAACAATAATAATAATAGTATTGATAATTGATAGAAACAGACAAATATCGAAATGAATTCAATTGAAAACGAATTGATTTCTTACGTAAAATGTTGATTCGATAGAAAATAATATAATAAAGAGTAAATGATTAAAATCAAAATTATAAACACGAGTAACTAGTTTGATTATTATTTCTATTATTTTGTTTGTCATTGAATCGTGTAGGAGTTACTTTCGAGAATTTTATGATGTAAAAGGAAGCCTTGTCGTGGGGATAGATCGCAAACACGCAAGCACGTTTTCCCGACTCGAGATTGTGCGTGTTCGTTAAGAAAAAAAAAAAAAAAAAAAGAAAAAGAGAGAGAAAGAGAGAGAGAGATACGAGTCGAGTCGAATAAATTAAAACCGTCTGCGTGTGTATATATAAAAAGAAAAAATAAGAATGGGTGGGGGGTGGGGTGGGGAAGAGTAAGAGATAGAAAAGGAGAGTGAAATGGTAAGCAAAGAAGAAGAAGAAGAAGAAGAAGAAGAGGCTTCTTAACGCGTCGATGATGGTGAATCGGTCGGACACAACCATAAGTCTTCGTAGCAGCTATGGCGTTTGTCTTCACTCGAGAGATAACGTGCTACAAATCGGTTCCCGACCTCGTCAATGGCTTCCAAAAATATCACGTTGGTCGTCACCCCTCTGCAAAGTATCTGTAGTATCAGTATCAGTAGCAGCAACACCAGTAATAGTAGTAGTAGTAGTAGTAGTGTAGTAAAAGAAGAGGGGAAGAAGAAAATGTCGGGTAGCGTTAACGTTTCTTACCCATAAATACGTCGACGAGATATTGTACTAAAGTACGAGAAGAAGAAGAAGGTTTTAACGTGAGAAGAAGTAGAGAAGAAATAGAAGAACACCTTCCCTTCCCTTCCCTTCCCTTCCCTTCCCTTCCCTTCCCTTTCTTTCCCATCACCCAATCCTTAATGCTTTGCGATGGAATAAAGCTTTTAAAAAAGGAGCTAAAAGACGAGAAGTTGAAATTTTTCTTACTTTCTTTCAAACGTTTCCTTATCTTCGAATTATAAGCATCGAAATATATAAAAGAAAGAAAGAAAGAAACAGAAATCTCGAGAAGAAAAAGGGGTTAAAGGGAGTGAAAGAAGGAAGGAATGAATGAAACGAGGGGAAGGGGGAACGGGTTGTGGAAGGGGGAGAGAAAAAAGGGCGTCGAACGATAAAAATCCTTTTCTTCGCGTTCACGCGCCCTCGGGACGAATCGATATCCGTTTTCACAGCTAACGTAATTGCTAAGTCAGTCAACGACTTCAAATGGGAGATTGGGGGGTTAGTGGGAGGGGGGTCAGGGGGTTAGGAGGGGTACTGTAAATTCTTTAAACTGCGAAGTAGACCGATGGGATGAGAAAAGAGGAAGAGAAGGAGGAGGAGGGGGTTGAGAGGAGGAGGAGGAGGGGGTTTGAAGGGGGGAGGAGAATGAGACCTGAGAAGAAACTCCATTTAGTTCGGATTACCGACACTCGTTCTGCAATATGCATGAAAAGGGAAAGAGGAGAAGCGCATACGCTTCGCTTGCATTAAAAAACTCGATTCAAATGGATGGCCGTTCCTGAACAAAAGGGAGTATTCATTAATTATATCCACCCGTGGCGGAAGAAAGCTTGCTTGCTTGCTTGCTTGCTTTGAAGAAGCAAACGTCGAACTAAAGTACGCGCACCAACCTTTTTATTTTTCTTTTTCTACTTTTTCTTCTTCTTCTACTTCTGCTACTTCTTCTTCTTCTTCTTTTCGTCTTTTATCGGCTATCTTTCACTTTAGATTCACCTTGATCGATCTTTGATCTTTTAACACTTTTCTATTTCTTTTCTTTTTCTTTTATTTTTATTTTTCTTTTCTTTTTTTTTTGTTTTTTCTTCTTCTTGAGAATCTTTCGCTTCGATCGAACGAACGAGATTTTGTGTTTCATTTAAATTTCTATTGTAATTGCGACTGGTTTTTTCATTGTTTTTTTTCGATAATATGCATTTGATAGTTATTAATTTGTTTTGTATGAAATTCTTGTTCTTAATTTTATTTATAATTTAATTTATAATTTTATATATAATTTATAATAATTTTATAATCTTAAATTTCTTATTTTATAAATATTGCGTGTGTTTAATTATAATTATAGAGACAATAAATGTATAAGGTGTGAAAGTTGTTCTTGTTATTTATTTATATTTAGATACTAGAAATAGGAATGATTAAATGATCGTTTTTTTTTTAAGTATTCATCGATTGATTTAAATTATTGTTTCAGTCTAATATTAAATTTGTATTTTTTTAATATTTCATAAATTAACACATCGTTGTTCCTTCTATTATACTTTCCATAATATTAGAAATGTATGAGACTGGAAAAATTACAAATTGTCGAGAATTAATATTATGAAAATCTAATACTAAACAAAATAATTAATTAATATATATATTTCAATAATTACATAAGTTTTTATTCAAAACGTTTTATTATTCGTTCAAAACAAAACAAAAAAATAAATAAAATGCTAATAATACAAAAATAATAAATGCTAATAATAAAAAAATAATAAATGCTAGTAATAAGATGCAAATAATAAAAAAATAATAAATGATAGTAATAAAATGCTAATAATAAAAATATAATAAAATGCTATAGATTTTTCTTGAAAATATTTTCATTAAATATTTTCATTAAATAATTTCATTAAATAATTTCATTGAATAAATTTCATTGAATAATATTAATAAAACACAGAAAGACGAAATTAATATAAAATAATATTACAACCTATTATATTCTATTAAATTAATAAATTACATACTCGATTACAATTGGAGAAGGCCGGACATCGTATAATCTCATATAAAACCATCGGTATTAGTTCCAACGTGATACGAATAATTTGCTAAGATGCATCGCGATGCATCGCGATGCATTGCTGCAACTCGTTCTCATCCTCCTCTTCGTGACGTAATCAAATAAAAATGTTAGAATCGGTGGTGGTGTCGCGACCACGCCTCTGCATTATGTCTTTAACGATCTACGCACGTCGTATCGTTCCTGCAAAATACATACTCGTGTGTATGTGTGTTTGTGTATGTGCGCGTGTGTGTGTGCCTTGAGTCTTGACGATTATCACCGGCAGCAGTCTTAACCATTATGTTCACTAGCATGATACTAAAGAGAATAAGTTAAGGGTCGAGAAAGTGCAGCATACGACGACGAGCTGACTCCTTTATATTATAATACTCTCTCTTTAACATACTTAAAAAGTAGCCTAATCAGATCAAAAATTCACTTTTATTATACTAGTAACCTTTTTAAGAAAAAAAAAGGGTAATTTGTTGTCGTTACAAATTTTAATATAAATTAACATTAAACAAATTTTGTTTATATTATATATTGCACACGTGTTCGTTTATTTTATTTTATTTCTTTGTTCTTTTTCTTTTTTTTTTTATTTCTTTTATTTATTATTATTATCTTTTTTTTTTATTATTTCTGACAAAATTATGAAATACTACGTAAAGTATCAGCATTTCGATAAATATATGAGAATACTTTCTCTTTAACATACTTAAAAAGTAGCTTAATCAGATCAAAAATTCACTTTTATTATACGAGTAACCTTTCAAGAAAAAAAAGGGTAATTTGTTGTCGTTACAAATTTTATTATTAATTACATTAAACGAATTTTATTTATATATTGCACGTGTTCATTTATTTGATTTTATTTCTTTGTTCTTTTTCTTTTTTTTTTTTTTTTTAATTATTTCTGACATAAAATTATCAAATACCAAAGTATTGGAAATTCGATGACCTTGGGAGTTAGTTAGTACTTTTACACAGTGAATAATAAAAAGAAATCGATTGATTGGAAAACAAAAAAATTGGGTTGCATTAAGAAATAAAGTGTAAGTGCATCGGTGCATATAAGTGAAAAATAAGGTCATAGAAAGTTAGAACGTATTATGTCATATGATTCTTTTCTTTATTATTTTCTTTTCTTTCTTATTTTCTTTTCTTTCTTTTTTATATTTTTAATAAAAAGAAAAGAGTTGTAACTCGTTCCAATTCCTAGAATCATTTTGTATATACGTATAATTATGATAATAAAATATAAAATATTATATTTTATTAATATAATTAATTATAATATTTATTAATAAATATACTTATCAATTTTTTTTTAATAATGTAATCTATACGTCTAGGTATATGTTTTTGTCTAATTATGTTAATGTTTCTGTTTAGATATTATAATATTTTATTTATATACGCAGTAGAAAAGTAATAAAAATAAAAAAGAAAAAATTAAAACACACATTTTATTTTTTTCTATTATCGTATTATAATATAATTTTGATATTATTCCATAATTTTTCTATAGAATAATAAATATTTAATAATATATTTTTAATTTTAAATAATACATTTTTTAATTTACATTTATTATAATATAATTTTGATATTATTCCATAATTTTCTATAGAATAATAAATATTTAATAATATATTTTTAATTTATAATTATAATATATTAATTTAAATAATATTTTAATTTTAAATAATATATTTTTTAATTTACATTTATTATAATACAATTTTGATATTATTCCATAATTTTTCTATAGAATAATAAATTCTATAATCTCTCGTATATGTATACTCTAAAAAGAGAGAATATTTCTCTGTTTCTTTTGACGATAAAAAAGAAAAAAAAACATTTTTATGGAAGAATATGTTTGATTCAAACATACAGATATGGTAAAAGAGAGCTTTTATCTGGAGATCAGATTTTTCCATATTTATGAAGGTCACTGGCGTTTCTTTAAATGGGAATATGATATTTTTGCCTGCACATAGAAGTTCTAAAGCGTATAAAGCATTTCAAATGCTCTAAATTTGTTTTATCATGAATTTATCATGAACAAAAAAGGAAAACAAAAAAAAAAGATTTTAAGTTTACTGATACTATATAAAAATTTACAAAAGATTTTTATTCCAGATTTTAAATCTAAATAGGATTCTTTATTTATCGAATATCCGTGCATATACAGAATACTAATTTTAGTCTTATCATTTATTCATAATATATACATTTTTTTAAAAGACTAGTTAAAAAACTAGAACATAAAGAACACACCAGTTTTTACAAAGTGAATTTCTATAACACGATAATAAAATATGGGAATTGATTAAATTTAAAAATGAAATTTGTTTTAATTAAACGAATACCATCATTGTATTCTTTATTGGTCAACAATTTTTTCTTTTCTTTTTATTTTTATTCGAACATTTATCGAGAATAATTTGCGAAGAAAGAACAGAAAGTGATCATTTTCTCAATACTCGTATCGAATATAAATGTTTTTGTGAAACAATTATTATTATTACAAATAATCTCGAGAAAATTTATGTGTGAAATATTCTTTTGTCAATGTTCAGAAAATTTGTGATATAAAAACTGAAGTCTACTTTATACAGGTTGTTTCGTAATATAATAAAATATATAATTTATAATAAATCAATGAAAAAAGTTTTTATAACCATATGTTCGCGTTTGATTGTATTTCAAAGTTATATCCACAATTGTGTTCCAATAATTTTTGATAGTTTATTTTGATATAAAAGATGTTTGAAATAACCATTCACAATCAGGGCAAAATTTCAATGATTTCAAATCGAGTTTATTTGAATTCTTATCTACATATTATTTTATTTTAATAATCATTTATTGATAAATTAATATCAGTATAATCACGTGAATTTATTCATATAATAATTACTCATAATATGTGTGTTTATTGAAATATGAAATTACTGAATTATTAGAATTATTTGATAAATGAATTGATTATTAAAATGAATATAATAAAAATGATTATATAACTTAGAAACAAAATCAAATAAGATTTATATTTCGTTTTATTTTCGTATTGGGATATTAATGGGGAAACAAAATAAAGGTTTGAGTTATGTTAAATGCTTTGACACACTATTACTGATGATTTTGATGAAGTAATTGCTAAAAAATTGGATTTCTTATGACACTTTCGAGCCAAATAAAATAGATACTCATAGAAAAGTTGACCGAGGTTTCTAAATAGTTGAATTTATAGAATAATCGTCTGGAAAACGTAATATCGTGGGTTACTCGTACGTAGAATTTCAATTTAACTTTGTCATTCATTTATAATATTTACATTCTTTCATATACCTACAATATATACATGCGTACTGAGGAAAAAGAAAGAGTTTGTTAAAAAATCTATGAAAACATAGAAAAAGAGAGAGTGAGTGAGAGAGAGAGAGAGAGAGAGAGAGGACCGAGTCAATGCAGTGTGAACAAAAGAATCTTAGAAAAGCAGACTGCTTTTAAAACGTTTGTAGCTTTCGCGTCTCAAAGTGAACTAACTGCACAATAAGAGAGATAGAAAACGAAGAAGAAGAGGAAGAAGAATAAAAATAAAAATAAAAAAGGTAGACTCAGTTGCCGGAGGCAAAAGTTACGTCCAGTTTTCTTTCCCTTGAACCACGCGGATGCAGGTGGTGGGGTAGGGGGAGGAGGAGAAGGGGGTGGGTGGGTAGTCGTTCCGCGTGGTCTTTTTCCTGTTCATAAAATTTTCCATCGAGTAAATCGTTGCTTCTGACAAGATCGAGAATGGAAGTAACGAAAGAAAAAAATAAAGAAAAAAAAATGAATAGATGGATGATCGAGCCTGGGTAAAAGCGGAAAGAGAAGAAGAAGAAGAAGAAAAAGAGGAGTAGAAGGGTGTGGGTGAGGGGGTGAAAGAGAAAGAGAAGAAGAAGAGAAACTATCGCTGACGGCTACCAATCCAGAGAGCCCAATTAACTCGGATTTGAACTATTATGTTTGTATAGGCGTGTTATAGCTTTCGCTACAATCGGAAGTCGAAACAACGAGCTTATTGAGCTACGTTCACCAACCAGGAGGTGGACTCGTTAATTTCTTTAGCTTCGTTATTGATTCCTATTCCGATTCCGACAACGTTTCGAAAGAAACACGCGTTTTTGTTCTCATTCCGATCGGTCGGCAAAAAGGTTTACTTAGAATCGAAAACAAACAAAAAATTATCCCCATCTCTCTCTCTCTTCCTTTCTTTTTCTTCTTCTTCTTTTTTTGGATATGCAAGGTCAAGCAATCAAGCACTAATTGCATCTCACGTTTCGTATCGGCCTAAAACGAACGTCTTGCTGCTGCTGTTGCTGCTGTTGCTACGAAACTAACTCAACAAGTACGATAATTAACATCACACGAGGATGTTTCTTCTTCTTATTCTACCAACACTATTTCACATCCTAGCAAATCCACGAGGAAACCTGAAGCTTTTTCTTTCGAACAAGAACGAGGTCGTATCGATTGGCACTAATAAAAAGACGATACGAAAGACAGTCGGAGGATTCATATTCGATACAATAGGTTGATTATTGAAATAAGTCATGCTGAGAATTTTTACAAATATTTTTTCTTTTTTTATATTAAGAAAATTACGTGGGCCAGATTATTAACCCTTTTGCACTCGAGCGGCGCCGATACGGCGCCCGGCACACATTTCAAGTGTCAACTCAACTCAACTCAAAACTAATTACAGAGTGTAGTATTTACCAAAGTTTGGTTTTTTTTTCGACATATAAATGAATAAACTGATGATATTTTATTATTTCTATACGCTTGTTTGTTTATAAATGTTTTTAAAATACCTGTAAAATGTCTACTTAATTTGTAACCGAAATCGTCTCGAGTTGCTGGTTCACCTAAATGGTGAGAAAATACTCCCATTGATACTTCTATCACTCACTCACACTTTTTTGTTCGTTCATTTACTTCCTTGCGCTTACTTGTTTGCTTGTTTTTAAGATTAGGCTACTGTAACGTAAAATAGAATTTTCTTTTTTGAGGGAAGGGATAGGGGTAGGGGGGAAGGGGGGAGAAGCAAGAGAGAGAAAAAAGCTGAGATGGAAAGAGAAAGAGGGAGAGAAAATTTGGAGAAACTGAGAGAAGAAATTGGGAAACTGGGAGTGAAACTGGGAGAGAAACTGGGAGGGAAACTGGGAGTGAAGAAGCACGTTCGAAACTTCCATCTTTCCTTAACGAGACTTTCCTACCGAGATACCTACGGATGTTCTACTAACTAATTACTCTTTCATACTACTTCCTTCGACGTTGCTTCAAATTGGCTGTCCGTTTCGTTCTACTCTCTCTCTCTTTCTCTCTCTCTCTTTCTATTTCTCTCGACGATGTATCTTTCAATGTGGTTTAACTCATCGATAGTCAAAATTACGTGTATTCGAATGAAACGTATATAATATGAGCTTTTTATGCGTTTTATGCTTTTTAGCATTTAAATGTATGGTAAAGGAAAATTTTTAATACAATTTTTTTTTTAAATGATATTCATAATACAAGTGTAAGAAAAATTATTGTTTTTCTACCGAGGTAATTTTGTTATTTTAAAATTTTCAACGTCACAAGTGGTTTATTTTTTTATTCGAATGACACCTGGGATCGAAAAATATTTTTCAACGTGTATCATTCGTCATTAATAGTAATAGTAGTAGTATTAGTAATAACTTTCACAATTGTATAGAAAATATTTTTATTTTAAAATTTTCAACGTCACCAGTGGTTTGTTTTTTTTATTCGAATGACACCTGGGATCGAAAAATATTTTTCAACGTGTATCATTCGTCATTAGTAGTAATAGTAATAGTAGTAGTAATAACTTTCACAATTGTATAGAAAATATTTTCTCGTTTCCCATATTAAATTTTAATATATTATATAATAATAAAAGATTTATATATAAGAATGTGGAACGAAATATATTTTGTACAGCGTATATTTATCTCATAATTTCAATTGAATGAAAAATATATTTTTTAATATTATAACCGAGTAAGATATTTGATCATTTTTAGATGGGGTCGGAAGGGGGAGGGGGGAGAGGGGGGGGCTACTTTATATATACATTCACCGTTGCTTTTTCTTTAAAGAGTCCAACGTAGTTCGAACAAAAGGATGAATGATATACAAGGGGAAGAATAAAAAGAATAATCTTAGGGAGGAGAGCCAAATTTCTTGATTCTCGTGAATATAATAGAGCGAGAGAAAGCATCGTCAAGGAAATGGCTTCGTAGAAGAAAAAATCTGCCGCACTTAACGTCATGACGGTGACGTATTACTAACGCAAGAAGATCGAAACAGTTCTTTCACCCACACCCACACCCACACCCATACTCATACCCCACCTCCCCAAAGCTTTAACGTTCATTCTGTCTCTCCCTTTTTTACACATACATACACAGAGACACATACATAACCGTGTCAACGTCATTATATGTAAGTACTTTATCGTCTCCGTTGCTTGGCGCTGGATTATTATTATTCCTTTGGATCTTTATTACTCGGCTAACGTGACTCGGTGCGAGTCATATTCGCCAGAAGAAATAGGGTAATTTGGACACCATATATATATATATATATACACACATATTACTATATAAATATATATATTAATATTATATATATTTAAATATTAATTATAATTTAATTAAATATTATTTATTAATATATTATTTAATATATATTATTAAATATTATATTATTAAAAATGATATTATAATATATTTAAAATTATCTATATACACTTTATATGGGTACCGTATATTATATATATTTCTTATAATGTATATATTATTATATTAATATAATAAGAACATAATATGTAATAAAAACAGATATACAATTTATTTTATATACATTTTCTCATAGTTTTTGAAATGAATATAATTTTATTTTTCTTAATCAATAGACAAATTCTGTTTTAAGATTAGAAAATTTTCGCTTGTATGATCTTAATACCAAATAACTACATATTTTCTGTCACCGAATTTACATCATTACAATTATAAGCAGATATTAAAACAAAATGAAGAATATATTTCTTATATTTGAATTAAAACATTATTAATCTCATATCATAATTATTCGTCTCGTGTATAATTTAATTGAAATATGAAAAATTTCTTTTTTTAATTAGTCAAAGTTTACTCGTTTCACGTAATAATTATTTATTTAATGAATTAATAAATTTCCCAAATGAACATTATCCTGTATACATATACAATATTAGTTGAAAGATGTAAACAAGTTATGTGATAGTAAAATGAGCAATGGTAAGAGTGGAAGAAAGATAGAAAGGAATAAAGTGAGAGAGATATGAAGGGGAGATTGGTACCTTTTCCATCTCCTGTACGATTTCACCTATCTCTAGAACCATCGTGGCTTTTATCTCGGTGTTTGCACACACTCATACACACACAAACTCATACACAAAGGTGTAGAAGCAAGCAAGCAAGCTTACAGACGGTGCCTACCTGCACGTCGGCAATCAAACGGTGGCAACTGTTCTCTACGATGCTTAGATGCTTGGTTTTTACCATTCACAACGTTTCCTACCCTTTTTACGTTGGACGGATTGAATATCATCGAATTGACATCGATTGTTTTGTTTGTTTTGTTTGTTTTTTGTTATTGTTAGCATTGAAGCTTCAGTTAATTCATGAATTAACTGAATTATACACTTCAATAAAATGTCGTAGTTTACTTTATACTTTGAACAATAACGTTGAAATTTTTTTTGATATATGAATTGTAAACAGTCAAATGTGATTAAATTCGTGATGCAAGAATATTTTTTGTTTTTTTTTTTTTCTTTTTTAAATATTTAATTAATAATACATTTTAATCTAATTAAATATTTAATAAATTAAATATTATATATTTATTTAATAAATTAAATATTTAATTTATTATTAATATATTTTTTAATATTTAATTATAAAAATTAAATTATTTAATATTAAATAATAAAAATATTTAATATTTATTAATCAACGATTCTCAACAACATTGTACCTTTGGTAATGAATTTAATCGACTTGACCAAATGAACTTTTATCATATGTGTAGGATGTTTAAATAAAAAAAAATAGTGAGGAGTGCGATCAGAAGTAATTTATTAATATAACACTAACTATCGTAGCTGAACTTACACTGAACTGAACTGTGTTCGAACCGAAAACGCTCCTCTTTTATATTCTCTCGCCTTATATCCTTTCCTCCTTTCGTCTTTCCTGCATCCACGCTAAGCACATCCATACACGCATACTCTCTCATTCCCTAACCGAAAAACAACTTTTTACTTATACTAGATCGTTCTCGAACATTCACATTTCAACGTTTCTCGCTTCTATATTTATCCTACCATAATTAAGGAAGACATTTCTTATACTTCTGCCTAATTGAAAAACAAGTTTACTTATACTCGATTGTTCTTGAATATTCGTATTTCAACGTTTCTTGCTTCTATATTTATTCTATAATAATTATTACTTATTTTCGATTATTCTTGAGTATTCATATTTCAATGTTTCTTACTTCTATATTTATCCTACAATAATTAAGGAAATTATTTCTTATGCCTTTACCTAGCTGAACAACAATTTTACTTATACTCGATTACTCTTGAATATTCATATTTTAACGTCTTTTGCTTCTATATTTATTCCAATCCCATATATGTGAGATATTTAAAAAGATTATAATGCAAATATACGTACGAGTTGGTGTGAAATTATGTTAATATTTAACTGAATTTTATTATCGTATTATCATTCCATTGAAATTAATTGCAGGGGTAACAAGTTTTTCGGTTGGATTATAAAAAATAATGTTTTCCCTAATTCGTGTTAGCTTTTAATTTCCATTTTTTTTTTCTTCCTTTTTTTTGTTTCAATAAAACTGCGATTTCCATTTTTCTGAACGTAACGATGGGAAAGTTAATGTTGCTTTTTGGCTAGTAATAGATCAATGATAAAAAGAACGAAGAATAAAACCAGATAAGAAAAAAAATACATTTCTTTTCGTCCGTTTCTTTCATTCTTACTTTTATTGTTAGTTATGGTCGCCATCAGTTTTTCACGAACTAACTTCTCCGTTATATTGTTATAAGAAAATCTATGAATCTGGGTCAGGGACGCCCTAAGGATTTCGTCGCTTTTTTTCCAAACCGGATTTTCAGACTCCGAAAAAGAAAAAGAAAAAAAGAAGAGAAAGAAAGAAAGAAAGACTCGTACTTTGTTCGAGAGAAAAACCCAAAGTAAGTGGATTTTCGCGTTACACCGGGGAAGTATTTTCGTAAGAACTTTTCAAATTCTTTAGTAAAAAAACCAACCCCCACCAAAAAACACGAAAACAATGAGAAATTTTCGTCTGAGCAGTAGAATACACGTAGGAACAAAAAGGTCTCGTGTATACAATAATAAAGTTTATAAACTTTTATCTCGTCGATTAAACCCAACCCACCCCCTATCCATTTTCACGTTTCCTTTTAATACCATTTTATTAGTCTATATGATCTTTCTCAGACCAATTTATCTTCGGTCAATTTGTTTTCCCCTTCCCCCTGCTCCCAACTCCCACCCCTTCCCCCTGCTCCCAACTCCAACCCCTTTTCCCCTGCTCACAACTCCCACCCCTTTCCATCCCTGCTCTCAACTTCCACCCCCCACCCTTTTCCACCTTGCTCGTGCTGGAAGTAATTACGGCGATTTTCCCCAGATATATACACATGGGATAATAAACTTTATCCCGTTTCGAAAATCGAGAAGCGCATCGGTGAATCGCAGGCGTGGGAGTGGGTGGGGGGTGGGATGTGCGTTACTGGAGAGGATTACGATGTGTTATGAAAGTTTATATCTTCCCTCGTTTACTTCGTTCGTTCGTTCGTTTATTCAAGAAAGAAAGAAAGAGAGAGAAAAAGAGTGGGGGTTGGGGGTGGGGGTGGTTGGAAAGGAATCGACCATAAAATTCGATGCATTTAATAACGTCGTGTAATGTCCATAATGTCGCTGATACTAAACTTCTACGTTAGGCACTCCGGTCTTCATTCTATTCTCCAGTACTTTTTTATTACTACCCCCCCCACCCCTTCCTATTCCATTTTACCCACCCCACGGATTTCGTCGTTCGATATTTTATTATCTTCTATGGGAGGAAGAAGAGGAGGAGGAGGAGAAAGAAGATGCTGCTGCTGCTGGTTGGATGAGCTAAAAAGAGAGAAGAAGAAGAAGGGGTCAACCGATCCGAGATGTTCTTTCCATCTTTTTCCATCTTCCCCCACCCCACCCCTTTCTTTCCCTCTCTACTTTTCTACCTTTCTACCTTTCCCTGCCCCCCATCTCCTCTGTCAATCTCTCAACGTGAAACTATCGATCTAGATTTTAATGCGAGCTGCACGCATATTTTTTTTATCGTCTTTAAAAATCTCTTCGGATTGAAATTATCGTGTTTGAATTTGTTTCAAAATCACTTGGCACACTTTTCCTTTTTGTTAATATGTCGTCGTCGTTTTTATTTTATTTTAGATAAATTTTTCGTTAATTAAAAAATTGATGAGAAAATGAATGAAGAAAACAGAATAAATATTTTAATTAATTTTGAAAATGTGTAATATTAAACGTAAAATTTGAATAGTTAGTCAATAGAAATAAATAAATAAATAAATTGTGTGTGTGTGTGTGCGTGTTGTGTTCGATTATAATAATGCAATAAAAAATCATGGGTGATCACGTGTCAAGGATCGGATAGATATTACAACACAGACAGGGTGGGGGTGGGGGGAAAGGAATAAGGATCTGCGAAAAACGGGGAGGGGAGGGGAAGGATGAGAGATATTTACCTGTAACCTGATTGAAAGAAGTGAAATAAGAAGTGGCACGTGATGAAATCGTTGGTGCGATCAAATGAAAAGCGAGTGAGAAAGAGAGAGAAAGAGAGAGCTCAGAGAAACAGGAACAATGGGAGAGAAAAGGAAAAGAAGAAGAACAGGAAAAAGGGAAAGGGTATTTTTTATTTCTCTGTGTAAAGAGAAAGGAAACGTTTCTTTCTTTCGTGACCCCTATTTCGATTTTCATTTCTTCCTCTTCTTCTTCTTCTTCTACTTCTCCTTCTTATTATTATTTTTTCTCCTTTTTTTTTATTTTTTGTTCTTCTAGCAATTTAGCACTCCCGTTCTTTCTTTGTAAGAAAAGGAAGAACGAGAAAGAGATGACACACACACATGCACACACATATATACAGTATACACACACATATGTATATGTAGAAGAAAACGGAGGAACTTGTGAAGCTGGTAACGATTACACCGGCAAAAAAGATGGCAGAGAACGATTCGGAACGGAACAGAACGGAACGAGAGTGAGTGAGTGAGTGTGTGTGAGTGAGAGAGAGAGAGAGTGAAGAACGAAGCTCCAGTTGAGAGAAGAGTGAATGCGAGAGTGAGATAGATAGATAGATGGATAGACAGATAGATAGAAAAGGGAATGGGAATATATCCCTCCGGTTGATTAATTAAAACCAGACGGCGTATTCCCGGGGAATCGAATGTTGGCACACGTGGCGGGATCAATGGGCCAAAGCCCGTGTGTCTGGTTTTCCGGTACGGCGCAATTTGTCGACCGAGAAAAGCTTTTCCTCCGAAACTCACTCTCTTCTTCCTCCGGCGATTTTCACGAGGCGAGAAAAATCTGTCCTGGTGAGATAGAGGGCTGGTTGGCTGGTTGGCTGGTTGGTTGGCTATCTGTCCGATCGAGGAATCTCCGCTCGATGGGACAATACTTTTATATCCTCTGTCCTTCCTACCCACCCCCACCCCCATTCCAATCCCCACCCCCCTCCGTCCCTCCTAGTAACATCCTACTCTATCTTCTTTCCATCGTTTGTTTGCCAAACTATCTCCGATGAGATCTTCTAACCCTCCGAGAGGATCGAATTTTGTTTAAGCTTGGATCTGCTTATGTTGGAATAATGTTAAGGTCGAGAAAAGAATATGTTAATCGAGGGATTGTAGAATTTATGGTTTATATTGTCAAATTTGGACTGGTTGAAAGTTGATTTGATGTGTTGTTTAGAATCTGGAAAGATTTAAGTTTTATTTTGAATTGGTTGTTTCTAAATGTTTACGTTGGATCAAAGTAAAAATTGAAGAAAAAAAAGAAGTTACTTTTTTTGTAATCGTGATTGAAAAATCATGATTTTTATTATCAAATTTGGATTGGTAGAAAGTGGATTTGATGTGTTGTTTAGAATCTGGAAAGATTTACATTTTATTTTGATTTGATGTTGGATCAAAGTAAAAATTGAAAAGCAAGAAGGAATAAATTTTTGTATTTTTTGATTGAAGAATCATGATTTGTATTATCAAATTCGGATTGATATAAAATAGATTTGAAGTGTTGTTTAGAATCTGGAAAGATTTATATTTTATTTTGATTTGATGTTGGATCAAAGTAAAAATTGAAAAACAAGAAGGAATAACTTTTTGTATCTTTTGGAATTTATTGATTGAAAAACCATGACTTATATTATCAAATACGGATTGGTAGAAAATAGATTTGAAGTATTGTTTAGAATCTGGAAAGATTTAAATTTTATTTCAATTGAATGTTTCTAAATGTTTACGTTGGATCAAAGTAAAAATTGAAAAGAAAAAGAAGAAAATAACTTTTTGTATATTTTGTATTTTTTGATTGAAAAACCATGATTTTTATTATAAATTCAGACTGTTAAAAAATAGATTTGAAGTGTTTAATAATATTGTTCAAGATCTGGAAAGATTTGTATTTTATTTTGATTGTGTGTTTCTAATGCTTATGTTGGATGAAAGTAAAAGTTGTTAAAAACAAACCAGCTTTTTTTAATCGTGATTGAAGAATCATGATTTAAAAAATTTACCTTGTGTAACACAAATATCTGTTGTATTTAAAAATATTATTTAGGTTACTTTAGGATACCCATTTTGGAAGAAAAATAATTTTAATTATGATTAATGAATGTGAAGATTTATATAATACAAAACTTGTATAAATAAAACAATAAAAAGAGTTAACATTTTATTTAAATATTATTTAGAATCTCAAAAGATTTGAGTCGTATCCAATTATAAGCATATGTTTTCAATGCTCTGGGACTCAAGTTTTTGTTGGGATAAAAAAAAGCTATAAATTATGAGACTACTTGTATGTATAGCAAACACGAAACCTTGAATATAGATTAAAAATATTCATTTTGTGACAAGCAAATATAATTCATTTTAAAATGTACAAAGTAATGTCTTGTTTCTCAAAAGTTACATAAAATTAAATTGAAAAAAGTAAACATAGATATTTTATTAGCAATCCAAAAACGTTAATCTAAAATACAAATTTTCTTTCAAATGAAAATAAAACCTATGCTCTCGAAAAATAATTGTGAAAAAGTCAACAAAGATATAAACTTTTTCTTCAAGTATCCTTTTTATAATACAATTAATCAAAATCAAAGATCAAAAGTAACAAAAAAACTTATCTTCTAAACTCGCGATCAGAGAACGGTGATTTACAATAAAAATTCATTCGAAATAGTTAAAGTTATTGTATTCTTCAGAAAAAAAAAAGAACAAACCATCGAGTTGTTAGCGAAAGAAATGCGAAGGATATCTTAAAAAAAAAAAAAAAAAAAGAAGAAGAAATATAACGGGGGCAAAAGTTTATTTCGTTCCCGGAGTTAAAAATCTGCCTGCTGTTCTCTTCTTTTTACCATTCTATTCTTCTTCTTCTTCTTCATCCTTTCCCCTACCTATAAAGGATTATTTCTTATATCGTATCGGACCGATCGAAAAGTAGAAATAGGAAAAGAGATACTCGCGTAACAATTCGCCAAAGTATTCTAAAAGTATTTTTCTTTGGGAATAAAAAGAAGAAGGAAACATTTCCTAGTGTTTCGAAACTTTCGATATACCAGTTCCCGTTCTTTTATCTAGAAGAAATATATATATATAAATTGTTGTCAGATGAAACTTATAAATAGCTATGTATACACACACGCACACATATATATAACACAATATATAATATGTATATAATATGTTATATTAATATTTTTATTTATTTATTTAATAATATTTTATTGACCCTAGAGCCTAGGCTCACTAAAGGCCATTAATATATACATATATATGTGGGATGCGAGCACCTCCAAGCCAAACTTAAATAGGTGTTCGTAAGGAGATTGGACGGTGGGCCCTGGATAGCTCAATGGGTAAAGAGCAGTCGCCCGGAAAACGGAAGATCCGTGATTCGAGTCCCCCCCGTCCAGTCAGTCCAACGGCCCAATTTTTTCACGAATCCTACTATATATATATATAAATGTAATATTATATAGAATATCTAAAAATATGTAAAAAGTATATATATATATATATATATATTATATATATAAATAAATGTATATATATAGAATATATAAAATATATATAGAATATATAAAAATATGTAAAGTATATTATAATACAAACTTGAACAATTCCCGCGTAGAATATTTTGTATGGGAGAAAACTGTTAGTTCGTTCGTTCATTGTTTCTGTTCTTTCACAGGTTTGAACCCTCGTTTCGCATACTTTCTTACTCCTCCTATCCCATCTCCAGGCGTTTATGTAACGCGTCTTGTACATTTTCTCTTCTCTCGTCTTCATTCAATATTCCCGAAGACGATTCCAGCACACGTTGGTGTTGTATGTTTCAACGCGGGAAAATATATCAGATTTTCAGGTACACATTCTTTCCTTAGGAATGTACTTTACGTTAACCAGAAAAGAAAGGAAAGAAAGAAAGAAAGGAACGATGGATAAAAAAATAACAAAAAGTGATAGGAAGAAAGTGTGAGACAAAACGAAAGAAAGTAAATAGAAGAAAGCAAGAAGGGAGGGGGGGGTTCAAGGATGGCAAAAAGTGAAAGAGAGTTTGGAAAAATGTTCAGGGGTGGGGGAAGAAAGAAAAAAACCAACTGAAAAGGGGAGTGGTAAATTGTAAAATAGTTCAAAAAAGAAAGAGGGTGGGGGGTGAGTGGGTGGGGAATTGATAAAGATAGATAAAAAGAGGGGGAAAGAAAGTAAACAATAAGTTGAAGGAAAATGGCATAGAGTGGGGGAAATGAGCGAAAATAAGGGTACGGGTTAAAGTGTTGGGTTGGTGGGTGGGGGGGTAGAGGTAGAAAGATGGAAAGCTAGTATTAGAGCGCATGTTTGAAAGAAGAGCAAAGTATTTCACCTCGGGGTATACCGAGATGTATCTCTCAGGAAAGTAAGTGTTGGTGATGAGATTAAGGGTGCTTTTCCAGTAGGGAACGCTGAGTCATACATATTCGATACCATTTGAGTTGGTGTAAAGAGCAACCGGCGGGTGGAATATGTGTGGTATCCCAACGATGCCTGTAGGCAATTTCAAACGTCGATTTCCCAACCCTTACGCGTTTATTTCCTACGCGAGTCAAACTAATTATCAAGGCTTTCTCTTCCTTCCTTCCCATTTATGGTGATTACAGATGGTTATTACGAATTTTCGAATATCACTGTTCCAATTTACTGTTATTTTTTTAAAGTTATTTATTCGAAGTTTTACTCGCGTTTCTTTTTTTTTTTTTTTTTTTATTCGAATATTAATTTGTGTTATTTACAGGGCGACTAATAAGTTAATATTTTTTTGCTCTTTTCTTTTTTCGTATTTTATCATTTTTTGTTTTATTTTTTCTTTCTTTTTTTTAATCCAACTCTATCAAAGACTTTTCAGTTTCGTCAACCCAATATTCGTTCGGGTTTGTTATGAAAAAAATATTTTCGACGGAAATTATATATTTTATTCGTTTATTTATTTCTTTATTCTTTTTTTTACGTAGAATATATTTTTGCTATTGATGATATAAATAAGATTGATAAAAATATAAATATGCTTACTTACGTTTTGCACGTACTTGAAAATTCTAATATAATGTTATAACAAAATTAATGTTCACCAGTAATAAAATAAAAATAATTATTAAATTAATAAAATTAAAATTAAAATTAAAATTAAAATTAATAAAAATATTTAAAATAACTATATATATATATAACGTAAACTGATTTATATATATACTGCTTTACGTGTGTGTACATCCATTTAATTGCATCGGTGAAATATTTAAGTGTAGTTCGGCAATGTATATAATTAAGCGTGTTATACTTTGTCACTTCAAATTCTGTTATTTTCTTTTTCCTTGTAATTACGTAGTCCTGAAGAGAAACAAAATAAGAAAGTGATGAAAAAGGGGCTAAAAAAAGCAATCTATTTAAAATTAATTAATAACATATATATCTTTTGACGTTGGGAATCAGTTTACAATGAAGAAAACAAACTGGTAAGATGAGACTGATCGTAAACGATAGAACATGATAATGATCAGGTAAAATTAAACGATGACAACATCATCGTAAACCTAACAATTCTCTTTGAGATACTCGACTACGTAAACTGCATAATATGGAACAAGCAACGAACGCATCTTGTTGAATATTAACGCGGAAAACGTATTTTGTGCTTTGCTTAGTAGAGATATGTGTATATGTGTACGTACGTAATACACATATGCATCTATGCATGCATGCATGCATACATACATAAGTACATACATACATTAGTTTGCATACAAAGGAAGAAATGACGTAACTTCACTACGTTTTAACATTAACAATAGATAGTATATTCTCTTTCATTTTTCTAGCTTTCCATTTTTTATTTTATTTCTTTTAAATATTTATTTTCCTCCCATACAACACAACACGATTATTCTCTAACACGAATTTACGAATATTACATAACTTGCATTAGAGGATACAATTTTTGATGACGGTTTAACCCTTTAACATTTATATATAATTAATTAATTATTAATATTTATATATATATTTAACATTTTTATAAACAAACAAGCGTATAGAAATAATAAAATATCATTAGTTTATTCATTTATATGTCGAAAAAAACAAACTTTTTGGTTGAGTTGACATTTGAAATGTGCTGGGCGCCGTATCGGCGCCGCTCGAGTGCAAAGGGTTAATATTGAATCTTTTATCCCCTTCTTCTTCTTTTTTTTTCTTTTTTTCCTGGTAAAATCATCGATAAAAAAAGTATTTGGATCGTTTAAAACGTCGAATCAAGATTACGCGTGTACCGACAACGTTCCATCTTTTACGTTCAATCGTCGATATATGTATGAATCTATGTACGTACATATGTATGTGTTACCTACCTACATGAGTATATATACATACATGAGTATATATACATACATACATATATATATATGTATATGTATACGTTTTATATAAAGATGGATCGATTTACGTCATGCGTTTTTCTCGCACCGTATCCATCCGCGTACCAACTTCCATTGCAACTTTTCAATTTCCTTTTTGAATATAACTGACTTGCGTTCTCTCGTTTTCCAAACTCACTCATCTCTCTCTCTCTCTCTCTCTCTCTTTCTCTTTTTTTTTCTTTTTCTATCTCTCTTTTGGTTTCCACTTCTATTCCCCACTTTCCATAAGTCCTTCTTTCTCTCTCTCTCTCTCTCTCTCTCTCTTTCTCTTTCTCTCTTTCTATGTCTCTTTCTCTGTTTCTACTTCAACCTCTCTGGTGCAGTTATCTTTTGGTGGTTCATTGAGAAATGCAAATTCCATGCAGGACGTGAATGATGTATGAGATGTGTTAGGAACGTCTCCGGATTCGTGTCAACGCGGTTTGCTGCTGAAAATCTATGAGTTCCTTCGAAGTACGGAAGATGCATAAGATATTTTCACGAGAATGCATTCCTCCAAACTTTGGTAATATTAATCTAACGCTTCCTTATGTAATAATAAAAATATATTTTTTTCTTTTCTTATTGTAATAGAAAGAACAAAATTTGTTTCGCAAATAAAAATCATTTGGAAATGTGATTTTAATGTTATATAATAAAAATGTCATATTTTTATTTTATTTATGGATAAGGAAGTATGCTTGTTACGAGAAAGTGGAAAGATTTGTCTTAAAAAAAAAATAGAAGAAGAAAATATTTTGTCAGAATTCGTTCTAATTTTAGAAATATCAACCCTGTAACATATAAATATAAAATAGAATATTTATATTCTAAAAATAATATTTTATTCAGTTTAATTAAAAAACAAACAGTTATAGGCAATAATTAACGTTATAAAATAATAAATAAGTAGTTTTATAAAATATAAGAAAAGTAATATATTTCTTAATTATTACAGTATACTAAAATAATTGAATTAGCATTTCGTTGTATATATAAAAAATAATATAATATTCTTATTTCCAGAGAAAGAAACATTTCACAGTAGGAATAAAGTATTTCTCATTTTCTATACAATTCATATATATATATATTTCCAACCCCCACAATAATACCCCACAGAGATTATAACAACTTTAAATACAAAGAAAAACTGCGTGTTTTTAATCAAATCTAAAACACACACAAACACACACAGAAAAAAAAAAGGAAAAAAAGTAAATACTCCTTTCTGTTGGTCGAGATAAAAAAGTAAGATAATAAAAAATATAATATCATTAGATAGCAAGGTACTACTTCCGTAAGTGAGAAATGTATAAAACAATTGAGGATGGGGGGGAGGGATACGTTATCACGAAGATAATAAAAAGAAGATAATAAAATTATGAATCCTGTAACAAAGGAACCATTTGTCTATCTGACGTCGTCGTCGTCGTCGTCGTCGTAATAATAATAACAAACAAACACACCGGGAGAACATTTTTCTCATTACACGTTTCCTCCGTTTTCCGAGTACATAAACGATAACGTTGCTATTCGCGGCACTTTTGCTTCCTCGAGTTTGTCTTTGCTCGGATGTAATTTATAATAAGAGAGGAGTGTGTTTTTACATGAATGTGCATACGTACACTCACACATACACACACACATACACAACATATATACATAAATACATAAATACGTACATAAATACATACATACATACATACATACATAAATACGTACATAAATACATACATAAATACATACATACGTACATACGTACATAAATACATACATAAATACGTACATAAATACATACGTATAATAAATACATATATACATACATATATATGTACACATATATACATAATACTACAACGTTCTGTGTTCTGTACTAATTAATATAAATAATTATACGAAATGTAGCTGTCCTCGTCGTTGTTGTGAGCTTCTGAAATATGCAGAAGCTTGTGTGGTTGGCTAACCGCAACAGGCTCGTTCATAATCCAGTTGGATCCCTTCGGTTTCGTGAAAACCAAAATGCCGATAAAGAACGTAATCTCTCGCGAACAAATAATCCGATAATCCTATTCTAACTGCGATAACATCTTCCTACTATACATAAGAAAAAAAAACAAGATTACTTGAGACTTAACGTATGAGTGGTTATCGAAACCAGAACAATGTTCTCTCTCTCTCTCTCTCTCTCTCTCTCTCTCTCTTTCTTTCTCTCTCTTTCTCTCTTACAGTTTTTCTTTTTCTGTTTCTTTCATAAGCTTTGGAGAAATGGAAAAGCAATTTCTATCGATTAATTATTGTTCTTCTTTTTCTTCTTTAGTATTTTTCTTTTCTTAATCCAATATATACGTATGGGGTTTGTTTATTGGGACCATATCCTATCGATTTAATGGCATATAACTTGAGAACATATTATACGAGTGCAATTATACTATTATCATTTTTGTTTGAAATGAAAATTAATAATTGTTTCATCATATCGAGAGAGAGAAAATATATGTGTGAATTACAAGTGTAATATAATATATTACAATATTGATATAAATTGGAAGTATTAGTTTCATCATTAAATATATATTTTTGAAATACTTATTTAAAAGAATTGGGTTACATGGAATTTTCATTCGGTATTGTATTTTGATTATTCGTTCTTTCAATCTCTTATTCGTTGTGTGTTTATTTCGATTTATTTTATCGGTTTTAATCGGATATAAATACAGCTGTATAAGAATACGGTTTTATTATTAATTGGAAGTACATATATATAAGTTATATATA
Source organism: Polistes metricus (assembly GCA_010416925.1). Taxonomy (NCBI): domain Eukaryota; kingdom Metazoa; phylum Arthropoda; class Insecta; order Hymenoptera; family Vespidae; genus Polistes; species Polistes metricus. The sequence goes on from QUOH01000089.1 coordinate 61,111, forward strand.
TATAATGTAATATAATATTGTAATACTAATATAAATTACCCATCTTCCAACACGTCTTTAACCAGCGAGGAAGATTAAGGCTAAAAACCTCTCAATATGAGAGAGGCTTTTGTCCAGCAGTGGACAGTATAGGCTGATGATGAATATAAATTATAGTATATTTTACATTATACAATTTTTAAGAATTACAAAATAATTTAATTAGAGAGAAGAAGATCGAATTTAATATTCTTTTTTTTTTACTATTAAATATCTTCCATTAAAAAGATGAAATTTATTTTTAGAAAATTCCAAGATGGAGGAATATATAAAAACATATTTTAGAATTATATTACACACAAAAGATCGTTTCTTTTTTCTTTTTTTTCTTTTTTTTCTTTTTTTCCTCATGAAACTATACAAACTCTCTATTGATTGTAAGGAATTTTAAATAACAAAGGAAGCAAAGCTTCCTTTCTGTAAAGTTGAAAATTTCATCTTTTTTTTTTTTCTTTTTTTTTTTACATTCACGTAGCTTTTTCTGTATATATGTTTTAAAAAAGTCGCGTCTTAGCATTCGAAGTGTACGGACGTTCAGAGTGCAGATCCGCGTGTTTATAACTATATTGTTTACATTTTATGTATAACGAATAAATTCGTTACCTGGTTGTTTAATTTTCAAATTTTTAACAAATCGGTCACCAGCTCATGGCAATAAACCATTCGCATATCCTTGACCGGGATATGCAAACATCAACCACATTTCCACCATGGCAAAAGGTTACTACTCATAGGCGTGAGCATGCTTCTTGTAGCAATAAAAGAGCAAGAATAGATGATGATAACAACAATGTTCTTCGAAGTAATGGAGTACCCGAAACCGTTAACAGATTCTCGGTCTTAACTTCAAGTGTAGTCACAGATTGTGATATGCCGCAAAACGAACAAGTGCAGAAAATACCACTACCTCCTCCAATTTACATAGATGACGTCCTTGACATTCAATCTTTAACTAAATGCCTAAATGATGTAGTTAAAAAAGATAATTACACCTATAAAATTAGTAATAATCAGGTTCGTATATTACCAGCAGATGCGGACTCTTACAGAAATATTACTAAAACCTTAAAAACATTAAATGCTAGCTTTCACACATTTCAATTAAAACAAGAACGTTCGTTTAGAGTTGTGTTACGTAACGTACATCACTCTGCTGATTTGAACGACCTGAAAGACGAACTAATGGAGCTGGGCCACGAAGTTGTAAACATCAGTAATATTTATCACAGAGCTACACACAATCCACTATCCATGTTCTTTATTGACCTTAAACAAAAACCTAACAACAACATGGTCTACAATATAAAAAAACTGAATAACACAATAGTCAAATTTGAATCACCACGTAAGAAAAAGGAAATTGCTCAATGCAAGAGATGTCAAAAGTATGGTCACACTCAAAAGTATTGCAATCGCAATTTTCAGTGTGTTAAATGTTCTGGTCAGCATGCTACGGCAGATTGTAAGAAATCTATAGATACTCCACCAACTTGTTTCCTCTGCGGTGCCAACCATACTGCGAACTACAAAGGGTGCCCTTCCTACCAAGAGATGTACAAAAAGACGTTTCCTACACCTAGAATAAGGAAAACTGTAAATATTCAATCTAATCTCGAAACCAACCCACCGGTAAACATTCAACGTTACGCCGACCAATCTATGTCTTACGCACAAGCCGTAAATAAAAATATACAAATATCAGATACTTCAAATCCGCAGCATTCAAATAACGTAAACAATAATAACGGCTCAAGTCTTACAGATTCTATAAGTAGACTAGAAAAACTCATCGAAAAACAAAGTGAACTAATAAATAAACAAATCGAACAATCAAACAATCTCATTTCATTATTAACGGTAATAGTAAGTAAACTGTCGTGTACTAATAAATAATGAAGACATTACGCATTGCTCTTTGGAACGCTAATGGCCTAATGAAACGTAAATTGGAGCTGGAAGCATTTTTAAAATGATATGACATACAAATTATATTAATATCGGAGACACACTTTACGGTTAAAAATTATTTTAAAATCTTCGGTTATAAGATGTACTCCACGAATCATCCAAGTGGAAGGGCACATGGTGGTACTGCGATTCTAGTTAAATCTAACATAAGACATTACGAGCTTGCGCCATATAAACAAGATCATCTTCAGGCAACAAGTGTCATGATATATGACTGGCATTGCCCAATAGCTTTCTCAGCAGTGTACAGTCCTCCTAGACATACTATCAAAAAAGAAGATTTTGATAATTTCTTCGAAAGTCTAGGCTCTAGATTCTTAGCCGGAGGTGACTTTAATGCCAAACATAACATCTGGGGTAGTAGAATTATAACACCAAGAGGTAAAGCACTCTCAAAAAGTATCGAAACTAATAGATTATGTTGCATTAGTTCAGGTGAGCCTACCTACTGGCCAACTGATGTAAATAAAATCCCTGACTTGCTTGATTTTTTTATCGCTAAAAATTTATCTCCTCGATATATACAGGTCTGCTCTTCATTTGACCTTTCTTCCGATCACACTCCAATCATAGCAACAATAAATACAACTATTATCGACAAAAAGCCACCAATCTCCTTATATAATAGACTAACAAATTGGGATTTCTTCCGCGAAACATTCAATAATACTGTTGATACCACTTTACCATTGAAAACAACTGATGATGTGGACCATGCAGTAAACCATTTAACGCACAACATAATAAATGCAGTTCGAGCCTCTACACCTTCTCTGGAGTATATTTCTGGTCATGACTATCCTGCATATATTTTAAATAAAATTGTAGAAAAACGTAAGTTGCGTAGAAATTGGCACAATAGTAGATCTCCTGAGGACAAACGTAAACTTAATAAAGCTACCAAAGTGTTAAAAAAAATACTGCAGAACTTTAAAAATGAAGGTCTTCAAAGTTACCTTCAGAACTTAACTCCTACTGCAGACTCTAACTATTCACTCTGGAAAGCAACAAGGCGTTTTACTCGTCCAATTCAAGACATTCCACCTATCCGTCAGTCCCAGGGTGAATGGGCAAGAAAACCAATAGATAAAGCCAATCTCTTCGCCTCCTACCTGGCAGATGTATTCAAACCATCTTCACCTTCAGTACCTGCAGAAGATGAAGACGTCTGGACATTTATGCACTCACCTTTCCAATTATCTCCACAAATAAAACCGTTTACCTCAATGGAAGTCAAAGCAACAATTGCATCACACGTCAATCCGAAAAAAGCACCTGGCCTCGACTTAATCAACGGAAAGATGATCAAAGAATTACCAAAAAAAGGAATAGCGTATATTACCTCACTATTCAACGCCATTTTACGCCTAGGCTACTATCCTACTTCATGGAAAGTAGCAGTGATTACACTCATTCACAAGCCAGGTAAACCACCTCACGACGTTACGTCATACCGACCAATCAGTCTCTTATCCTCTTTATCTAAGCTATTTGAAAAAATGTTCACTAATCGCCTACTAAATGTCTTGGATGTCCCTACTCTTCCCGACCATCAGTTCGGGTTTCGGAAATACCATTCAACAATTGAACAGGTCCATAGAATAACTCGTCAACTATCGCAAGATCTTGAAAAGAAAAAATACTGCTCCGCAGTATTCCTGGACATAAGGCAAGCTTTCGACAAAGTCTGGCACACCGGACTACTTTATAAACTTAAGAAAATATTTCCATATCCTTTTTTCCTGATCCTTAAATCCTACCTTACAGATAGAAAATTCATGGTTAAATATCAAAACCAATTCACTTCAGCTTATCCAATCTTGTCCGGTGTTCCACAAGGCAGCGTACTTGGGCCCATACTGTACACAATTTACACGGCAGATCTACCTACCTCAGAAGGGATAACTACTGCTACATTTGCAGACGATACAGCTCTGCTAGCATCTGAGAGTGATCCACAAAACGCGACTGATATTCTCCAACGTCATCTGCACTTACTAGAAAAATGGTGTCAGAAGTGGCGAATCAATATCAACGAAAGTAAATCAGCTCATATAACCTTCACATTGCGCAGAGGCACGTGTCCCCCTGTGGTCATTAATGGGGTAAATATTCCTGTTAGAGACTCGATCAAATATTTAGGTATTATCCTAGACAAAAGCTGACATGGAAGCAACATATACAAACCAAAGTAAAACACCTCAAGAACGAGTAAGAAAAATTTATTGGCTGTTTGGTAGATCGTCTAAGTTAGATTTGGAAAAAAAGCTCGCTATCTATAAAGCTATTCTAAAACCCATATGGACTTACGGAATCCAACTATGGGGAACTGCGAGTAATTCCAATATAGAGATTTTACAGAGGTTCCAATCAAAAACTCTACGAAACATCTGCAATGCCCCATGGTACGTTACAAACGAAAGAATTCATCAAGATTTAAGAATATCTACAATAAAAGAAGAAATTGTTAGCTTCAGTGAACGCTACAACTCCCGTTTAGCCAAACATCCCAACCCTTTAGCAAAAAATTTACTGGAAGCAAATGAACTAGTACGAAGACTAAAAAGGTTCTACCCTTCTGACCTTAAAACAAGATTTGAATGACTTAAAACATAGTAATATTATTTGAGTCTAATGTATTATATCTACACTCACCATTGTAAATCTTATTTATTTACATTTCATGTTATTACATCACGCCAGCCTAAAGTACTTATAATTCTCGTCGAGAATTGATTGTATGTTCTGTAATGAATAAAAAAAAAAAAAAAAAAAAAAATGTTTTAAAAAGAAGAAAAAAAAAAAGAAAGGAAGGGAGAGATAAGGGAGATAAAGATAATATACTTTGAACGTGCGTATATTTTGGTTGTTCATGAATCACAAGGTATTTGAAAAAAGAAAAGAAAAGAAAAGAAAAGAAAAGAAAAAAAAAAAGGAATAACAGAAAAAAATGTGGGTCCCTAGCAATCAGTCAAGCTTGTGATCATCAATCATCGCACCCCTAACTTGGCTTCTCTGATGTACGTATCTCATACGTCCTAATATGTCGGTTGTTGACGAACGTCAACTATATTATCGAGTGAAAAAAGAAAAGTAAAAAAGTAAAAGGAGAAGAAAAAAAAATGTTGCTGGAAAATGTGGCAGGAAAGTTTGAAGTAGAAGAAGAAGAAGAAGAAGAAAAAAGAGAAAAGAAAAATAAAGGAGAGGAAGAGGAAAGGTATAAGAAGAGACACAGCAAATTTCCGTAATATTCTTCGAGGAAATTCGATCGTTCGAGGAAGAACGTGCCTTTTAGCTCTTTCACGTATGCCTTTCTTCTATTTTCTGTAGAAACGTGGGAATATTTCGATAGCTTAGTGACGCATGCGCGTATAATACCAGCCAACCTTTTCTCTATATTCTTGATTCAAGATTCATCCGAGAAATACGATATCTATATCATTATTTTTATCTGTTTTTCTATGGGTATGTATATATATATGTGTGTGTAGGATTTGAGTATTTTATTTTAAATAAATAAAAATTCTACGTGTGTGTTGCTGATACTAGATTAAACGGTTATTTATTAATTAATTATAATTATATATTAAAGTCTCCTTTCGTTCGTTTTTACCAATATTGATATTATATTTTTTATTTTATTATATAATATAGTACTGTATATTTACATATATTACTTTTATTATTACAGTACTATATATTTACTATATATTACTTTTTATTTTATTATATAATATAGTACTGTAAATTTACATATATTACTTTTATTATTACAGTACTGTATATTTACTATATATTGCTTTTTATTTTATTATATAATATAGTACTATACAGTTACATATATTACTTTTATTATTATAGTATTATATATTTACTATACATTATTTTTTACTTTATTATATAATACAGTACTGTATATTTACATATATTACTTTTATTATATATATATAAAATAAAATAAACAACAAGAAAATATCTGTTATCCAGTAATTTTTCGAATTTTAAACAAAGAAAGGAAGAATAACGACAAAAGAAAAAGAAAGAAAGAAAGAAAATAGGAACAGGAACGATTCAGTAATCGATCAATAAAATCTGCGGTACACTGTGAACAGTATCGTAATACAAGAGAGAAATGGATGAATGAAGGGTTCGGACAGAGAGGGGGGGAAGAGAAAGAGAGAGTGAGAGAAGAAGGAGAGTAGATTTACCACATTCGTGTAAACACCATACATACATAATTGATTGTGAACAAATCGACAAATGGAAAGCCTGGTGCGCATTCGTATTTCCAGGCAAAGATGAATTTCGAAAGCGATTCACTTCGGAAACGAAATTCGTTCAGCGATCTGGTCAGCATGACTGCTGCTGCTGCTGCTGCTGCTGCTGCTAGTGGGAATTGCAACCACCCCCACAGAGTTTCTACACGGCCGCAAAAATTTCCTCCATCCTAACCGCGTAAAATCGAGCAACGAACGAACGAACGAACGAACGGTGAATACTGTTGCAATCTCTGCTAAATTATTTTGAGGGAGACCTCGGCCGAATGCGGACAAACGTTAAATTGCATCCTTCTTCTCCTCCCCCCTCCCCCCTCCCACCCACCCTCTTGTACACGTTGAAAAGCAAATACTTTTGAAATTAAGAGAAAGTCCCGTGTAATCTGTTGTTTGCTATCTCTGTCTCTTTCTCTCTATTTCTCTTAATTCCTATTTTAAACAATCTAACAATTCAATGTCAACACATCTAATTAAATATAAAAGAATCTTTTTCGATGCGATAATAAAATCGTTAATTATGAAAGTTGAAGACTAATGAAAGAATATTCGATATTATACGAAATTTTTAAATAATAATCATTTTATTCGTTTCATCTCATACACACACACACACACACACATATGAGTAAAGATCTTTTTCTTTTAATTATTTTTCGTATATCTTCATAAATCTCTATTCTCTAGAATTATATAATTATTATATAGTTAATTATATTAATAAATGATTTAATATTCTATTAAACTATACACATTTTTCTAGAAATTCAATTTAATATCGTATTATTGTTATTTAAATAACGTACCTTAAATATTACACCTGATAATAAATTTCTATTTCTATTTGTTAATAAAAACATTATAATATGGCTGGATAAAAATTATTTAACAAATACATTTGGCCCTCGATTTACATAGCGTTCGATTATCACCATTTCGGTTTAACATGGTTGAAGAAATTTGAACAAAAAATTCCATTTACGTATTTACTTGCATTTTAATTTTACTCGGGACAAACAAATGCAAAAATCATATGACATTATTTTGTTTATTCCATACCAACCACCACCACCACCAAATGGGTTATTTTTGTGAATTTTTTACTGTGTATATTATCGTGTTGAATTAATGAATTTTTATTTCAAAATGTGTAGTTATTTTTACTAAAAATAAATAATACTCTTTTATATAACAATACTGTTTCACATGTACATTTATTTTCAACGTGAAATATGATTTTGAGTTGCACGATTTTAATCTACATATTATTTTCGGGAAATCGATCTTTTTTATTATTAGCAAAATTATACTGCGACAAAATAAACATTATTTAACGCAAACATTATGTAAATATATTTCAATATTATAATTTATATAAATAAAATTGTTATTATAGACACCGTACCTAAATATTATAACTAATCACGAATAATATTTTTCTTTTGTAAACAAATAAAAAATTATAAAACAGTAGAACAAATATTTGATATATCCGAATGTTAAATTTAAAAAAAGAGAGAAAAAGAGATTGAAATTGAGAGATTGATATTACGAGTAGATTGTATTGTATGCGTTTGTTTATTTGAGATATCACATGCATCGGTTCAGCTGCAAGTAACGATGGAATTTATCATGCGGCTTATAACCGAAACCTATGTCGCTGAAGCAGCCATTTCTTTTATTGTTCGATTGGATATCACAGATATGTGTGTGTATGTGTGTTGGAATAAATAAAAGAATGTATCGACGAGTGAATTTAAATGATTAAGAGAACATAATGCAATGATGGTGAAATTATGTATTTAACCCCCCCTCCACACACCGTAAGTCAGACGGTGACCCATACACACGTCTGAACTGAATCAAACACACCTGTAAATTGACTCACGCACATTTCTGAACTGACCCACGCACATTTCTGAACTGACCCACGTACATTTCTGAACTGACCCACGCACATTTCTGAACTAACCCACGCACATTTCTGAACTGTTATTTATTACTTTTATTAAAAAAAAAGAAAACAATTATATGATAAACAAATGACGGATATAATTTTCATAATTATTTTGCATAAAATCCAACAGGGTATAAATAAATAAATCGTACTTTCATTTCATTTCTCTTACCAACAAAATTAATCCATAAATTCAAATTATTGACGTATTACAAATGAAATTTACGTCGTTGTAATAATCAAAAGGAGATGATCGTTTAAATTCGATGTATCATATAATATCAAATATATGTGTGTGTGTGTGTGTGTGTGTGTGTGTCATGAATATATTTCAAAAATACATTCATTCAATTTCATTCAAATTGTAAGAGTATTACGAAAAAGTCCGTTGTCCCCGTTGTTACGTGCAAGATTAATCGTAAGTGTTCTAAAATCGATCCTGCGATTGGACGAAGGGAAAACGAACAAACAAAAAAAAAAAAAAAGAAAGAAAGAAAGAAAGAAAGAAAGAAAACTAAATAAATGAAAATAGAGATAAGGGTGATTCCGACGTAACGATCGGACTTTGAACGAACTAAGGAGGCACAGATATTTCTTAGAGAAAAGGAAAAAGGAAAAAGGAATAGGAAAAGATACCGTCTAGTTTTCTCCCCCTGCCTTCCCCCTGCCCCCTCTCTTGCTCGTTTACTAGAAAATACTATCGTATATTAGCTGAATTCGATTTAACGGATCGCCTGCCCTTCCGTTTCCGGCCGCGAACAATATCTCAGAAAATCCTTGGTAGAAAAGGCAGAACGTAAAACGACAGGAAAGAGGTGGTGGTGGGGGGGGGATGGGTATGGTGGAGGTGGAGGAAGAGGGGAACGGAACAGGGGGTGGTGGTGGTGGGCTGGGTGAAATCGGTGAGATAAAAAAAGGGTAGCCCTCCGTAAACACGGCCATGTTTCTCCCTCTTTTTCGCTCCCCTCCCCCCTCCACCTCTTCCGAAGGTTTTTCTGTCCTCTTTTACAAAATCCTTCTCTACCTTTTCATTCTTTCTTTTTCTTTTTCTTTCTCTTTCTTTCTCTCCTAGTAGTCCACTCAACTCGGGCCATCTCCTTCGAATCTCAGGGAATTTGGTGGAAACTTGATATAAGGGTAAATAGACGACGCTGAATCGAATGGTGCTAATTTTTTTGAGGTGGAAAGTGCCGTTTTTGAGAAAAAGGGTAAAAAAGGGTCAAAAATAACTTTATCTTAGAATCTAGGCATTTAATCGAAAAAAGTTTCAAAAAAAGTTGTAGAGAATTGAAAAATACTAAAAAAATGTTCTATGAGTTATCTTCGTATTTTCAAAAATAAGCGCATAGAATTGGATTGAGATGGGAAAAAATTGTAAGAGTGGGAGAAAGCAAGCTTATCCTCCGTCGCGTTTTACACGCGAGCGAGCTAGTGTGCGTGCGAGCGTCCGTGTGCACTAATACACAAACGAAGGATCTTCGGCAATCTTCGGGACTCTCGGTCTTGAATGCAAGTGAGAGTGAGAGAAGAAACCGATATTTCCCTTTTCTATTTGTTTAGGCGATAACGAGTATTATCGTCCTTGGGAGCGTTCTAATATTTCTCTTTTTATATATTTTCTTTCGGTAGCAAGAATTTTACGTCTTGGCCATCGAGCGTCGTGCGTTCTATATATCTATATATATCGGCGTATAAGCGCGGCACTTTTAAATCGTATCTTGATGCTTATGGCACGCCGTTTCTTTATTTATTGTCAAAAATAATGAACCTTGAGTAAAAAAAAAAATAATTCATTTTAACAGAAACTATTATTATTTAGTTGAGAGTAAAAATAATGAATTAATTTTGTGTCTCGCCATAAAATTAATTAGAATAAATAATTGATATAAATTCTTTGCCTCACAAAAATTTATTTGTATATCAAATTGAATACGTATTCTCTTTAAGACGAAATTTAAAATTTAAATATTTTTCCTATTAAATTATGTATTTTATAAAATTTTAAATTACTGACTTTTTGTCTCGTAAAAATTTATTAGTGTATCAAATTAAATACATATTTGAAAAAGAAGAATTTTATATCCACACATAAAATTAATTCAAGATATATATGAAAGGATATTCTAAAAACGTGGAATTTATTTTTTGTCTATACATAATTTTAATTCATTTTTATTATGTTATAAGAAAACAGTAATGCATTCTGATTCATCTTCGAAGTCTTAAGAATTGTACGAAAAAAATTGAGCAATTATCAATTGGTGCGTTAGCGTAAGTAGTAACGTCTTCGCTTCTCGCGCTGGGTATTAACGTTCGATTCTTCGTGGGGGAATTATTTTTTTTATAAGTTTTTTTATTCTTAGGTTATATAAACTATTTTACATTTCCTAATTTCTAATTATATATAGAAAAAAAATTAAAATTATTACAAAAAAGTTCAAAGCAATAAATTTTTTTACATCCTGCACAAATAAACGAAGTTTATTACTTAAATTACAATTCATCCTGTAAATATCATCCTAAAAAATGTATCGTTTCGGCACGTTAAAAATTAATTTTTGTTATTTATTGGATATTATTTTATTTATAATTGGTAATTTTATTACTCGCGTAATAATGTTGATTTCTTAATAAAATTTATATCGTTAGTGCAAAATTTGAAAAAAATCTGAGGTGAGACTCATTGATCGTCTCCTTGTTAAGGATAGAAAAACTTATAAAAAAAATAATTCCCCCGCGAAGAATCGAACGTTAATAAACCAGCGCGAGAAGCGAAGACGTTACTACTTACGCTAACGCACCAATTGGATAATTGCTCAATATTTTTCGTACAATTCTTAAGACTTCGAAGATGAATCGGAATGCATTACTGTTTTCTTATAACATAATAAAAATGAATTAAAATTATGTATAGACAAAAAATAAATTCCACGTTTTTAGAATATCCTTTCATATATATCTTGAATTAATTTTATGTGTGGATATAAAATTCTTCTTTTTCAAATATGTATTTAATTTGATACACTAATAAATTTTTACGAGACAAAAAGTCAGTAATTTAAAATTTTATAAAATACATAATTTAATAGGAAAAATATTTAAATTTTAAATTTCGTCTTAAAGAGAATACGTATTCAATTTGATATACAAATAAATTTTTGTGAGGCAAAGAATTTATATCAATTATTTATTCTAATTAATTTTATGGCGAGACACAAATTAATTCATTATTTTTACTCTCAACTAAATAATAATAGTTTCTGTTAAAATGAATTATTTTTTTTTTACTCAAGGTTCATTATTTTTGACAATAAATAAAGAAACGGCGTGCCATAAGCATCAAGATACGATTTAAAAGTGCCGCGCTTATACGCCGATATATATAGATATTGTAAACTCCTTAATACACATAAGAACATAAGACTAACTCACTCCTACTTCCTACTACTCAGCACATAAGAACATAAGATTAACTAACTGCTACTTCCTACCACCACCCGTAATGTCCGACTCCCTTTTTCATACTTTTCCCTCGAACAACGAAGCATCGGCCTCCCTCCACGGGTGACGCATACAGCCTCTGTTCCTCACACTTAATCTTAAGAATATCGATATACTAAACAAACATCCGCACGCACACCGGTGCAGGCGCCAAAGTGCACGAACCTGCATGAGACGTTTACAATCGGCCAGTCCTGACGGTGACCGCCCTCGGTCACTAGACCATCACACATACATAAAGGCGCAACGTAAGATGAACATGAACATAAGGTTAATACATACATAAGAAGTACATGAATACAAACATAAGAATACAATCAAAAATTAATACATAAATAAAAGTAATAATCTGAAAGAATAAAAATATAAGATAATCCATACATAAGAAATACAATCACAAAATAAACACAAACGCAAGGCTAGTATAAAAGGTCCTAAAAATGCTGATAAAAAAGGGTCTAAAGATTAAATAAACGCATACATAAGAAATAAAATTACTCGGATACAATATTTCTTTTTCCCTTTTTTTTCTTTTCGATCTAATCAATAACTAAAATAATATTTATTCTTACAAACATGAAGCGAGATGCGATATCGGTGATAATCTTAAAAAGGAAATGAAATGAAACATAATTGAGTTTTAATCATAAGGATAAAGTATACTAAATATAAACTCGAGATTGTTCTCTTTTCTCTCTATTCTTTGGCCTTATTCCTAATTGCTTTTAAATCGCGTTCGCTATTCGCGATGGTGTTTTCTAAATAACTACGGACATTATCGACAATGTCACCCCTCTGGGTCACACCGAATAATAATTTACTAGGAGATTCCCCGGTTGATGCATTCGGACCGTTATTTAGAGCGTATTCGATATCCGTTAAAAATTGATGCCAATCTTTTCCCGATGATTTGTCATTTAATTTGGCTAACAAAGGCGCTATAACTAATTTATCCTTTAACTCTTCCATTGCTCGCGGGTGTTCCTTGCTTATTCTAGGCTTTTCCGGACGAGGTGCATCTAAGTAATTTACCTTTAAGATTTCCTTTAATTCATTTTGTTTTTCCACTGCGATTTTGGGATTAATGTCTAATTCGGTAATTTGATTATCGGTGGAATCATCTATTTCTATATTCATAATCTGATCTATCACTACCTCTTCTTCGGAGCGCTTATCTTTTCTGCTAAAAACTAATCCACATCTTTTTAATGCGTCGCGACCTAAAATAACGGAGTTCACCATTGTAGTATCCGGTACTACCAACAGACGAGTGTCAACCCTTTCGCCGTCATCTAATTTTAAACTAACTTGTATCGAGCCGTGTACTTGCAGACGACTATGATTAATACCATAATATTCACTTCCGAGTTCCGGCGCAGGGTCGATCGGTCCCATTACTAACCCTTTCTTTATGAAACTCACGGGGCTGCCGGAATCCAATAAGGTGTCTAAAACTAAGATGTAGTGTATATTGCCTGAATCGACATCATAAGTTATCTTCCTGATGTAGTCGTCATCGGTGGTCACGTTCCTGGCGACGCTGTGGACTTCGCCACCCTTCTCCGGGCATTCTGGTCTAAGATGTCCATGTTTACCGCACTTGTAGCAGCTGCCTCTTTCCCTCTTCGGACGGGGGCAGTTCCCCGCAAAATGTCCTGTCTCTCCACAGTTGAAGCATCTGGCATAATTTTCCTCCGACGGCCTCTTATGGTCGATCGGTTTTCTTCTTCCTTCTCCCGTCGGCCGCCTTCCTTCGTATTTTGTAGGACTTCGAGGGCCCGTCGCTCGCATCCCTAACCCGGCGTATAGCGCAATACTTTCGAAAGCCGTCAGCAACGACTCCTGGTCTCGGAAACCAATCATCCGGGCCTGGTTTCTTAATGCAATGTCTGGAATGCCGTCTATCGCATACTCCAAAATTTCTTGTTCTGGGAGGGGAATTCGGTAACCCAGAATCATTTTGTCATGTAGGTAATCTCTAAACGACTCGTTGCCGTTCCACCTACGTTCCTCAAACTGTCTTCTCAACGTGATAACACTTTGTCGCGAGCTAAACATCTTCCCTATTGCTGCTAATAATTCCTCCATTCCATAAGTCACGAATTCGGGTTTTGAGTGAAACCATCGCAATGCTTTTCCCCTCAATTTTAGACTAATTATCATAACAATTTCGGTATCCCGAAGCTGGTGCATTCGTTGTATATAGCGCACTCGTCTTTCCCAGACGGTAAAGGTACCAACGCTTCCATCAAAAACGTCGATCATATCAGAGATTACACTTAAGCTGACCTCGCGGTGTCGATCATTCACTCCTGGTCGTTGTTCCGTTGTTCCCCTGAGTTGCCCGACCTCACGCATAAGATCTTCTACCTGCCGACGGAGACTTTCTACTTCGCCATCTTCGGTGGCCGGTGTTTCTAAGGCGGTCGCTCCGTCGTCGTAAGTTGCCATGTTTCTTAATTTTCGTAGACACTTTCAATGCAAACGTTTTCTAAATTTTTAGATTTCGAATGTTAAGTCACTCAAACACGTAAGTCCACTAATAACTACACTAATAACGTAATAGATTCAATCCCACTTTTCATAACACACGCGCGAATCGCGAATTTCTAATTTAGCGAGTTTGAATCCCACTTCTGAAATTTGTAAACTCCTTAATACACATAAGAACATAAGACTAACTCACTCCTACTTCCTACTACTCAGCACATAAGAACATAAGATTAACTAACTGCTACTTCCTACCACCACCCGTAATGTCCGACTCCCTTTTTCATACTTTCCGTCGAACAACGAAGCATCGGCCTCCCTCCCCGGGTGACGCATACAGCCTCTGTTCCTCACACTTAATCTTAAGAATATCGATATACTAAACAAACATCCGCACGCACACCGGTGCAGGCGCCAAAGTGCACGAACCTGCATGAGACGTTTACAATATATAGAACGCTCGACGCACGATGGCCAAAACGAAAAATTCTCGCTACCGAAAGAAAAAATAGAAAGAGAGAAATATCGGTTTTCTTTCTCACTCGCACTCGTATACAAAACGCACGACGCTCGATGGCCAAGACGTAAAATTCTTGCTACCGAAAGAAAATATATAAAAAGAGAAATATTAGAACGCTCCCAAGGACGATAATACTCGTTATCGCCTAAACAAATAGAAAAGGGAAATATCGGTTTCTTCTCTCACTCTCACTTGCATTCAAGACCGAGAGTCCCGAAGATTGCCGAAGATCCTTCGTTTGTGTATTAGTGCACACGGACGCTCGCACGCACACTAGCTCGCTCGCGTGTAAAACGCGACGGAGGGATAAGCTTGCTTTCTCCCACTCTTACAATTTTTTTCCCATCTTCAATCCAATTCTATGCGCTTATTTTTGAAAATACGAAGATAACTCATAGAACATTTTTTTAGTATTTTTCAATTCTCTACAACTTTTGTTTGAAACTTTTTTCGATTAAATGCCTAGATTCTAAGATAAAGTTATTTTTGACCCTTTTTTACCCTTTTCTCAAAAACGGCACTTTCCACCTCAAAAAAATTAGCACCATTCGATTCAGCGTCGTCTATTTACCCTTATATCAAGTTTCCACCAAATTCCCTGAGATTCGAAGGAGATGGCCCGAGTTGAGTGGACTATAGTCTTTCTTTCTATTCTTTACACCCTTGCCCTACCTTCTCTCCACCCCCCTCCTTCCTTCTTCTTCTTTACCTTCCCTCTTTCTGGCTGTTCTGAGGGTACTTTTTTCCACGATATAGAAATAGGTCTCGTATAGGGGCGTGTGCTTGCTTTTCTACGGGACACGTCGCGTAAGAAGAGAAATCGTTTTTTCGTAACAACGATATTCACCTTCTTCCCCCCCTCTCTTTCTTTCTCTTTCTTTCTCTCTCTCTCTCTCATTCTGTTTCTTTTCATTCTCTTTCGTTTTTCATGGATTTCAATGTATTTCGCGAGAAAAACGGTCTCGTAGCTTTTTCTTCCAGAATAACTTAACGTAAAAAGATATACGATCACGTTAGAAGGGTGGGTGGGAAGGAGGGGGTGGGAGGGTAGAGGGGAGGGGAGGTATGTGTTCTTCGTTTTTCCAAGAAAACTACACTTGCGAGCAATGTAATTTTTATCTCTCGTAAAGGGAATGAGACAGAGTGAAAGCGACAGAGAAAGAGTGAGAGAGAGAGGGGGGGGGAGAAAGGTAGAGGTAGAAAGTCAGATGGGTATCAAGCCAATATGGGGTTACCATAATATATACTTCATATTTTTCCCTCGACAAATTTTCCCGATATCGTAATCGATAAATATTTTATTAAATAAATGAACAGAGAAAAAAACTGGATACATGATAGAGAGTAAGAGAGAGAGAGAGAAAGTGAGAGAGAGAGAAAATTAATTTCGTTGAAATGTATTTATAATAATAATAATAATTATTATTATTATTATAATTATTTTTATATATAATAGCTTTTTATTATATATACATATTATATTATATATTAATATTTATTTTAATAATTAATTAAATATATATTAATTATTATATTATAATAATTATATATAATAATAATAATAATAATAATAATTATTATTATTATTATTATTATTATTGCGTTGCGACAAATTGTGCTCTGATTATTCGACACAAATTAATGGAGTCCTCTTTTCAATCTTCAAAGCTTTCATTTAATTTTTTTTTTTTGTTCAGATATTTTGTTGTTTTATATTGTTTTTTGTTTTGTTCATTTTTTTTTAATTTTTTTTTTGTTCTTTTTTCGTTCGACTCGCGAATAAGTAGTAGGAGTAGTAGAAAGAAGAAGAAAAAAGTAGGATGATAATTCGTGGCAGTATTATTCTTCGTGCAAAAATAGAATATATAGAGTATTAACGACATACACGCATACAAACGTATCTCAACGTGTTTAAACGTATTATATATACACATGCAAGTAGATAAAAAGGGGAAAAAAGATTCGAAAGCTTTAAACTCTTTAATTCTTTGACTGCTCAGTTCTGGATTTTCTGGATAAACTCGCGTGGCCTCGAGGGTTATACTTATTATTGTACACACACACACACATACACACATAGAGAGAGAAACACACACAGAAACCTACATCGTATCTGTCGTTTAAAATTCCTTCATTTTTTAATGTCGTAACTTCCATAAAAAAAAGAAGAAAAAAAGAAGAAAAAATAAGGTTGTAAGAAAAAAAAAAGCTCTCGAGAGTAGTTTTGACGAAAGATCTCTCGTCGACAAGTTTCTTTTCCCTTTCACTCTATTTTCTTTAATTTTCTACTTTCTTGTTCTCTCTTTTGTCACCCCCACCCCACCCCCACTTCCACCCCCCCCCACGTTTATCACCTCGTTCCGTACCTTTTATCGAAACTCTTTTCGAATTCTTTTGTACTTCGTGATGTTTTATATTACAAAACAGGAGTGGAAAATGAGGGTAGGTTTAGTTGGATTGAGGGGGAAAGAAACTTGAAACGATTAATTAAAAGAAAAAAATGAAAGAAAGAAAGAGAGACAGAGACAGAGAAAGAGAAAGAGAGAAAGCTACTTGTATTTATTGTTCTCGGAATATGACACGCGAACGTAAGAAAATTCTATTGAAAAGAACCAAATTAGCGGGTGAGGAGGAATAATACGAAGGGGAAAACAGGGAGAAAAACGGGAGAAAGGGGGAGAAATGTAAGATAATAGGAAAGAAAAAAAAAAGAAAAGGGAGAGAGGAGAAATAAGGGTTCGAAAAGAGGAAGAAATTCGTAACGTGATCTCGTATTTGTGTTTTTTTTTTTACCCCTCCTTCTCTCACTCCTCTCGTTTGAAATCATAATGAAATGGTTTGCTAATGCGAGGAACGTATATAAAAAGGTGAAGGGCAAAAAAAAGAATGTATATGGATAGTAATACACAAAAAGAGAGAGAGAGAGAGAGAGGGGGAGAGTGAGAGAGAGAGAGAGAGTGAGAGAGAAAGAAGGTACACGCGGTATAAGTCAGAATTCATAGCGCCTGTGTGTCGGATTTTAAACGACTGCTGTCATCCTTTGAAAAGGCTCGAGGGGTCGTGACAATATTGTACCCGAAGGTTCATAGGTTTCGTGAGGGAAAAAAGGAAAGAGGAGGGGAAGAGCTTCACCCTCGACCGACCTTCTGTTTGTTTGACGTGCCTTAGGTTTGTATCTTCAAAGGGTCAAGCTTTTTACCTCTTTCTTTTTTTGTCATTCTCTCTCTCTCTCTCTCTTTCTTTCTCTTTTTAACAGCCGTCTCTTCTCTACATTGGTTTGTCTCCTTTTCTTTTACCTCTTCATTCTATATCTGTCCTCATCTTTCTCCTCTTCTTCCTCCTCTTTCTTCTTCTTCTTCTTTTTTTCCTGTTCGACAAGTTGCGTATGGACGCATATGGCATGGAATGTATAAATAACGGGTTCCAGTCTATTGTGGGATAAGTAAACCTCGAAATGTATGGGATAAAGGAAGACAAAGAGGTACCGTGCCGGTTGTGTGTAGGCATGCGTATAAAGAACGCGACAAGGCCAAACGGGGGTGTTGGTGGTGGTAGTGGTGGTGGTGAGTCTCTCTCTCTCTCTCTCTCCTCTCTCTCTCTCTCTCTCTCTCTCTCTCTCTCTCTCTCGAGAACGAGTGTGGCAGATTAAAAGAGGAAGGTATAAAAATAAAAAAAGAAAGAGTCTAGTAGCAGCTTTTCTACGTTGACTTTAGTGGTGGTGGTGGGGGTACGTTCGACCCGACGACAGAAATGAGAAGAAAAACGTATAATAACTTTAGCGTCTTGAAATTGGTATAATACAATCTTCTACTACACGCAATGGCAAACGTTCGTGAGAATGTGTAAGTGGTAAGAATGACGAATATCCACGTCTGTTACATTTTTAAAATGCAGGAGTAATCTTATTTCAGAGAATGGAGATATTAACACGTTCCGTGCCATGTGTACCACCGGTGATAAACGTAGTCATATTTATTTAATATGATAAATATCAAATGGTCTGATTACTGAAAGTGTCAAGGAATTCAATGAAATAAAAAAGTAATATATAATAATTTCGAAGAGAAAATTATTGAAATTAGTGAGGAGGAACACGTAATATCATTTCAAATGGGGAATAATAATGTAAAGAGTGTTGTATAGTTGATTTTGAGCATATCCAAGTCACTGTTGTAAAAATCCTTTTATATTTAAAATGCAAGAGTAATCTTATTTCAGAGAAAGGAGATATTAACACGTTCCGTGCCATGTGTACCATCTGTACACAGTAGTCATATTTATTTAATATGATAAATATCAAATGGTTTAATTACTAAAAGTGTCAAGGAATTCAATATAATAAAAAAGTAATATATAATAATTTTGAAAAGAAAATGATTGAAACTAGTGAGAAGGAACACGTAAATGGGAATAATATTCATTTTCAATGGGGAATAATAATGTAGAGTGTTGTATAGTTGATTTTGAGCATATCCAAGTCACTGTTGTAAAAATCCATTTATACTTGGCAAAGTCAAATGGGAATGTATAGATATTACCTAGAGGAGAGAAGATTATATGAATATGCTAACTGGTAGGTAGGTAGATAGGTAGGTAGGTAGGTAGGTAGGTATCCCCAGCACCGTAAATCACCGGTAAAACCGTGCCGACCAGAAGGGTCCTCCTACTGTAGAACTAGCACTTTATCATACCAGATGACGAAGACAGAAACGATCTCTGCCAGTCGAGAAGAATTAACGTTGACAAGCGCGTCGTCTACCAAGCACCCTTCTACTACCACTCCGACTGTCTCTAACAACTCAACCATTCTCTTCGTGCCTACCAACCACCCCCTTACCTCCCCTTACCATCCCTTACTACCCCTTACCTCCTCTTACTCCCTTTACTCCCCTTACTCCCCCTCTGCCCCCCTCATATCATCACTCGTTCTTCATCTCGAAGGGTGGGTATCAGGTACTATGAATTAATTATCCCCCACGACGACGAATATGGCTTTGAGGCGGTGACTTAAGCTCCTCATTCTATTCCATCTCGATGACGACGACGATATTTTACGATCCAATCATAATCGTTCTTCAAATGGTCAACAACTAATTGAATTATGCGTGTGTTTCTGTCATTAAGTCGAGTATACAGAATAATACGATTCAACTATGAATTACTTTTCATTTTTATCTGTTTGATTTGTTCAATATTTTTTTATTTATTTATTTTTTTCTATGTCATCTCGTGGTGGTATAATATAATAATCTTGACCTTGAAATGAGTGTTCCTGTCATTACTTCGAGTATACAGAATAATATGATTCGATTACGAATTACTTTTCATTTTTATCTATTTGATTTGTTCAATATTTTTTTAATTTATTTATTTTTTTCTATGTCGTCTCGTGGTCGCATAATATAATAATCTTGACCTTGAAATGATCACATACAACGTGGATAGAATAACGTCGGAAATCGTTCGAATACGATTCTGGGATATATTCGAGTAGCAGCAGGATAATCAAAGTAAAAGGTCAAACTTTCAAGTTCTTGAATAATTTCTATAAAATAGTAGAAGAAAAGTGCACTTTCAAGAAGAAGAGAAGAAAGAAACTGAGAAAAATGAGTGTAAGAAAAGAATCTTTCTTTGCCGATGATAGAGTATACGTATATATATATATATATGTGTGTGTGTGTGTGTGTGTGTTGTACACTCATCCGTTAGAACACGGTAATAAGTTCTGAGAAAATATTATTTTTTTCCTATTCTCGACAAAAGGGCCACAAATTTCTTTTGTTCGTTCGCTAGGATATGTTTTCGAAAAGGGATGGGGGTGGGGGTGGGGGTGCTCACTTAAGTGGTTCTCTCTATCTCTCTCTATTTTTCTATTTCTCTTCCTGTCGATCCTTTGATAAATTTTTCTCCAGTCAATTATAAATGATAGCCTTTTCCGTGTCGAAATCAGATATTGATATACTTCTTGCTTAGGGGCGGGAGGGTGAGGGGTTTGTACAAGTGTGTTGGTAAATCCTATCGAACGTTAAACGCCGCAAGACGTTAAACTCATACCAACGTGTTCGTCTGAAGTCGGTAAAACACTGGGACGACCAGAGTAGAACCATCTGGCAGAGATACAAGATTCGAGTGCACTGAATGTGACGTTGAACTATGTGCTGATACCTATTTTAAGGATTATCACAGGGCGAAAGGAGAACAGTCGGTGCTTCTTCGAGGATTAAATTTGTCTTTAGTCTATCTCTTTCTCTTTCTCTTTCTTTTTTTTCTTTCTGTCTACGCCAATGGGGATTTAAACGAAATTTCAAGCTTACAATTTTCTCTTGGCTTATTAATCTTAATTAAGTATTATTTTGCTACCTTCGATGTTTCTATATTACGTACGATTATTATTATCTTTTATGTTTCTCGAGAATTTTATTTTATCGTTTGTTTATTTATATGAAAAGAAAATGATTTTCTAATAATTTTTAATTCGATATCTAAAATAGAAGTTTGTTATAATAATTTTGATGTGTTAAAAGTATTAAAAAAGAATTCAAACAATTATTGAACATTTTTTGTAAATAAAAAGAGAGAATGCATTTGTGTGTGTGTTTGTGTGTGTGTGTGGTTCTTAAATGTTCGTGATTAAGAACTAAGAAAATGATTTTTTAGAAAATTTTTAACTCGATATCTAAAGTAGAAGTTTGGTATAATAATTTTAATATGTTAAAAGTATTAACAAAGAATTTAAACAATTATTGAACATTTTTGTAAGTAAAAAGAGAGAACGTATTTGTGTATTTGTGTATGGTTCTCAAAAATAAAATGATTTTCTAAAAATTCTTAACTCAAAATCTAAAGTAGAAGTTTGTTATAATAATTTTAATACGTTAAAAGTATTAAAAAAAGAATCTAAACAATTATTGAACATTTTTGTAAATAAAAAGAGAGAACGTATTTGTGTGTGTGTGTGTGGTTCTTAAAAATAAAATGATTTCTAAAAATTCTTAACTTGATATCTAAAGTAGAAGTTTGTTATAATAATTTTAATACGTTAAAAGTATTAAAAAAGAATCTAAACAATTATTGAACATTTTTGTAAATAAAAAGAGAGAACGTATTTGTGTGTATGTGTGTGGTTTTTAAATGTTCGTGATTTAGAACTTCTTTAAACATTGTGTTTCTTTATTTAACGTTTTTATTTCATTGAGTTTTTATCCGAGTTTTTGTAAACTAAAATTATTATGATAATATAGAGTTTTGATTTAAACTTTATAGTTACTGGAATATTCTGTTCGTAAGCATTACTACGAAAATAAATCATGCAACAAAGGATTGAATCGTTAGAAGGGATCCTTTTACGAAAAGATAGAACTTCAGACTGCTTTATTATAGGGAATGAGTATAAGTATTTTTGAAGGGAAATGGAAGATAAAATAGGGGAAATCTTTATTTATTTTTCAAAGACGAATATAGCTTTTCCGTTTTTCTGAGTAATATCAATATTTATTTGGTATAGCAAATGCGTGAAATATTGACAAGAAATGTATCTAAGAATGAAAGATGTTTTTTTTTTTTTTATAGAAATACATATTCTTTTGTTAAAATTTCATATATTTTTGTGTTTGATAAAAGTATATATTTCTAAATAAAGTTTATTAAAGTATTGAATTAAAAAGTAACAGTGATCATGTGTTTAAACAATCTCTAATGATTAAAAAATAAAATCATTTGAAACATTCCTATTTAAATATATAAATTCGTACAGTTGACACAAAATTGTTTCACATTTAAAAAGTAACAGTGATCATGTGTTTAAACAATCTCTAATGATTAAAAATAAAATCATTTGAACATTCCTATTTAAATATATAAATTCGTACAGTTGACAAAAATTGTTTAACAGTTATCAAAATCATCCTATGTTTACAAAGAGAAGTATAATAAATTTAGAAAAAAAAATAGAATAGAAAATAGATCGAAAATGAGTAAAAATTGATAAAAAAAAAAGTGATGAAAGATGAGTACGGATTATTGTGATATAAGAGTATAATAGCGTGTAAATCGATGAATAATATCGATATAAGATAATAGAAAATATCATAGTTGCAAGGGGCTTAAAGCTATCGAATGTAACCGTGCACAAGATGAAAATGAAGCAGCGGCCCGTATCACAGGGCCCTCTTGTTGATATTGCATTAGCCTCGGTATAATTACTAGCGTATCGATCATCGTGTCGAATGTAATTGATGCGAACTTTAAGCTATACCTCTACCTCTACTTTACATCTACGTATACCACTACCACTATTACAACTACCACTATCACTACTACCTCTGTGAATATTTTAAATCTTTTAGCAATAAAACGATATATATACCTTCTTAGCATTCTCTTCGATATGCAAATAGAAATTCAGGTGACACGGGCACGTTAATACGTTTCTTAGTTTTTTATTTTTCATATTTTTTTAATAATTATTTAATAAAATAAGTATACGCACATAAATATGATTATTAATAATTTTTTATATTTTTTTAAAGTAATTATTTAATAAATAAGTTAACACATAAATATGATTATTAATAATTTTCATATTTTTTTTCGAAGTAATTATTTAATAAAATAAGTATACGCACATATATGATTATTAATAATTTTCATATTTTTTTTCGAAGTAAGTATTTTTAATAAATAAGTATACGCACATAAATAATTATTAATATTTTTCATGTTTTTTTGTAAAGTAATTATTTAATAACAAGTAAGTATACGCACATAAATATGATTATTAATAATTTTTTATATTTTTTTAAAGTAATTATTTAATAAATAAGTTTATGCACATAATATGATTATTATTAATTTTTGATTACACGGAATATGTGATTTCCAAAATTACGTTTTTATTATAATGAATATTATTATACAGATTTATATATAAAGATTCTATTTAAATATAATCGATAGAGAGATCGAGTAATAAAATATTTATTTACTAATGAATTTTCTATTACTCATTCTTTTACTTTGCCATGAATAAGACTTATCGATTCACATCGTATAAGATTGTTATTAAATAAAAACATCTCTTATATAAAATATGAAGCATACTAACAAAGGAATAAAATATAATTACATTTTTATTCATTTCACATAAAAATGAAAATAATCGAATAATAACTAGAATTGGCTTATGTTGATGTACGTTCTATCGTAATAAATAGATGAAAAATGAACTTAAACATAGCACTGATCGAATTACGTATACCCAGTGTTCAAATGATAACACGTATAATTACACTTCATCTCGTACGTCACTTTTCAACTTATAAATTGAATTACATATTTAATAAATCGATCAATTAAATGCACAAGTAACGTGAAAGCCAGTAGCATTTTTTTTATTTTATTTTTTTATGTTTTTTTTTTTTTTACTTTTCTCTTTCACCCTGCTACATTTCGTTTCTCGTTTTATTTGTACCTCACTCGAGAAGCACTCATCGAATGATTGAAGTACCTAATAGGTAATCGTTAGCGTTAACAACATTTTTCTAAGTGCTTTCGATATTGTGTATACGTTCTTATACGTACTTTGGAAATGCAATAAATAATTCAATATAATTAAAGTATCGCGTTTTTTGTTTTAGAAAATGTAATTTCAAAAATGAGAAGCAAATGAATGAGAAGACCAACAGTTTTTTAAACATATGCCACGTATTTTGCAAGTTTTTATTAAATAATAATAATAATAATGATAATAATAATAAATGTTCACTAAAGATGTTTCATTTCAAACTACACTTATCGTTGAAAATTTTATTGGGCGAGTTAATAGGAAAATTTAGAAAACTCAATTTAATTCATTGTTGGATTAAAACAAAATTTGAAAATGAGAGGTAGTTAAAAAAAAAAAGATTAAAATAAGATCTTTATATACAAAATTGTAAATAATATTCCAAATGGATTGAGATATTTTTTTTTGAAACTAAATGATAACGTCAGGAAGTAATAAAATTATTGCTTAAATATTAAATTTCATTAAATCACAGTGATAAATGAACGTTGACTGAATATTTTGGGGAGCCAAAAATGTATCTCGTTTAACGAATTCGCATAATTGACAATGTGATTTGAAATATCTATCTTACAAATAGAAAAAAATTCCCCAAAAAAAAGAAATGAATCAAATTTTCTTCATTAATTCATAATAGATGTTTCACGAATTGAATCACTTAAATTTTTTTTTTATAATTTCTTGGAGAATATTTTTCTGGGAATAAAAAAAAACATAATTACATATCTAAAATTCAATAATAAAATAAAACAAAACAAATTCCCTTAATAATAATCTTTAATCTTTGAATCAAAGTATATTTTGTGCCTTATACCCAGTCACACCAATCTGTTAATAATTTTTATTATACAAAAAGTATATAAACAGTTTTTAAATAAATTATGATTTTCATCAAGATCAATAAATGACCTACATATTGCATAAACAATAACCAGGAGGATTGTTTAATAAACAAGTGAAATGTGTCCATAATTATGAAAGTGGTTAAGAGTCATATATCTCTTGTTTCAAATATTTTAAAGAATTACATTTGAAAGCTAAATGAATTCTATATAATATCGAATAAAACAAACACCATCTAACATTTCATTTTTAATATATCGTCAAAATGACATTGTATTAATAATTTAATAAAATAAATAACTGATATAAGTATTTATATGAATAATATTTCATATATTATATGAAATAACTGATAAACTTATCTTTTTGTTTCCTTTTCCACTTTGACTTATTTTAAACCACTTTCATAATTCAGCCGTTCAGTGCACACATCGATTAACTCCACTTTTTTTGAAAAATCTTAATTTATGTGTCAATGCACTTGGTATAGTCATAACTTTTTATATTTATAATAACTTTCCCGAATAATAAAGATTAACACCACTAAACGGCAAAATTTTGTTTGGCCATTGAAAAATAAGTAAATTATTTTCAGAAACCATTTCGATTATTTTTTGGCTATTATTTCTTGTCATTTTATACACCGTTAAATGAAAGCTATATCTGTATTTATGCATTCTACATTATATATGTAAATCTATAGATTATAACAGCCCTCCAAACCCGAAAGGGGCGGAGTAACGAAATAAATAAATAATAAAATAGTTTAAACAAACTACAAGCTGTCAAACAAATAAATAAAATATTATAACTGGAATTTTAAAAACAATGTACATTATTTCATCGCGTTTCACGACTTTTGTTTTATGGAGTTAACCCTTGCACTCGAGGCGGCGCCCAATGTGGCGGCCCGGTTGATTTCAAGTGTCAACTCGAGTGGCGCTGTTGCAGCGCCCGAGTTATTTGAAATCTTTAATATCAAGCGACTTAGCAAAACAGCACAAAAAGGGGCTAGGTTTGCTTTGACCGTAACACGACTGGAGGTAACGGGAAATTTCGTATTACTGTGATACGTGTCCTGATAAACCAAGAATGCATCTTGGCTATTGTTTCACTAAATATCACACCAAAAAATTAAACAGAGTGTAGTATTTATCAAAGTTTGTTTTTTTTAAATCGATGTGTGCACTGATGAACGGCTCAATTATGGGCACCAAATATGAAACCATGAAACCATGAAACCGTGTCGTGATGTATAGTCCGAATATTTTTGTAAGTGACTGTACTATCTCCCTTTCTCTCTATTTCCCAGTTTATCTGTCTCTTTCTTATCTTGTCTATCAAGTTGAAAATTGAGACGTCGTCGAAAGGTGGCAAACGGAAATCGCACATGTTACTGACTGGATTCTAGATCATCTCGGTTGTAGCTATCATCTTGCGGTCCTTGCATCATTGGGAATTGTGCTGATTCTAGGGCTCGACGTTAATCGTGACGAAGTTGGCGCAATCCGTCAAATCGTTCACGTGTATCTCTACTACCACTACCGAGATATATCCCCCATGGCTGGATACTCGACTGTAACGATGATCGTTCCCCGTCCGTAGTTTCGAAAATGTCAGTTTAATTAATACCCTCGGTTGAACAGTGTCGAGTAATTATCGATTGGTACTAGCCCTTTAAACCATATGGTTAATTCGATACGATTGAATATTTGCCAATTATCCCTGTAGATTGCTGAATGGCCAAAAGAAAAATTGGATTTAACATCTTTTTTTTTATTCGTTCGTTTAAAAGAACGAGAAGTATTGGTGAAAGTAATAAATGTGAGATGGGATATCATTTTTGATTTTACTATGAGAAAATTTGATTCATTCGAAAAGATTTGTTTGTTGTTCTTTGTAAAAGAATGAGAAGTATAAGTAAAAGTAGAAAAAAAAGAGATTTTCATGTTTATTTGTTTAATTAATTAAATTAATTATTTAATAATAATATGAGATTATATATCATTTTTATTTTGCTTATACAAAAATTCTTCATTAGAAAATTTGTTCACGTTTTCTTTTTTTTTTTTCGTCACTATTCTGTTCGTTTGTTTTCTATTTTTCTTCTTTTTTTATCCATCGTTATTGAGAGTTTGGAATTCGAGAATAATTCGATGATAGAACAATTAAACGTCGGTACACGGAATGTTTAAAGTTGGTTAAGAGAAACAGTTAATTATAGCAAACTGCTGTTATATGCGGGTATACCACTGTTCACCTTGTTGACGCTGGATAATCACCTGGATAATCATAATTCGATCTTATGAAGTTTGCGACATTGAAAAATAATAATTAACGTGAAATTAGTGGGATATTTGATGAATTGAAAAATAGACGATTGTTATCAAATGTGAACACGTTTATTAAATCATTTTAACACTTACATTAATTTATATTTTATTTCATTTATAACATTGTTTGTTCTTTTTTCTCTTTCATTTTCGAAAATAATATAAAAATTAATAAATCAGATTATTAATATATTTCTTTTTGTGTTTCTTTTCTTTTTCATTCATAT